>NW_015149018.1:592051-710251 GCF_001465965.1 Polistes dominula
CACATATATGCAGACGTATTACGTAGTATGCATGTTTGTTCGAACGTACGCGCGTTGCAGCAACCCTTGCAACCCCCCCTTCCCCCTCACAGTGGCTCGTGTGTGGAAGTTTGACAGGACGTTGCTGGCGGGGTAACAATGTGCGCGCGCGTTCACGTCCATGCTCGTGTGTCCGACGATGCAGTCGAGACTTCAGAAGTCAACCGGCTGGCTATACATACGTGGCCTCCCTAACCGTTGTTGTGATCTCTTCTATCTAGTGTTAAACGCACACAATTCTATGAGTACTATAAACTTTTTCGTTTTTTTTTTTCATGTGTCGTATCCTGTTGTGGATATTGTGATTTTTACGTTTAATTATATTTCTGGTGATAATTAGAAAAAAAAGAACAACTTAATAGGAAGAGACAACGATTAAACGGATTATTATTTGGGATATAATGATCTACGATAAGGTTTAAATATTTTTTCTTGTATTTTATTCTGTTTTTTGTTTTGTTTTTTATGTTGTTTTTTTTTTTGTATTATGATATATTGAAACAAATGAAATATTTAAATGTGTGCATTCTTTTGCTTTGATTTGTGTGTATGTGCTTTTTTTTATTCGAATATACTTTTTATATCTATGTAATTTTAAAACAAATAGGAAAAATATCTAATAGTGAGAATTCATTTTCTGAAATTTTTTATATATTAATTTGTATATTTCATTCGTATTTTTTTCTATAAGAATATGTTTTATGAAACAAATGGAAAACATAAAGATTATAATTAGTTCATTAGTTCACGTTTTTAATAACCTAACGTTTATTATTAAACGTTTTTTTTATTTTTTATTAAACTGTTTTGAATTCCCGCTAAATATATATACATACGCTCATATATACATATACGTGTTATTATACTTACACAACAGGTATTAAAGTCTTACGGAAATGGGGACGTAAAAATAATCTAAAGTGTGCTTGTTAAATTTTCTAAGAAAACGGGTATTTGCATTGATGTTTTTACGTACGTATGTACGTATTAGTATATTATATATATAAGTATGCGTTAGATGCGTGTCGAGAAACGGTAGGGTCGATGACGGGTAAGGCAAAGGGGTGGATTTAATTCATGGAAGCATTGAATACGATTTTAATGTAAAACATACATTACATACTTTCTCTCGAGGATAATTTATATACACGTGGTAAGGAGAAAGAGTGTAAAAAAGAAAGAGAAAGAGAGAGAGAGAGAGATTATCGCATACTTTACGATGTTACCGAAAGCCGTTAATTCTTTCTATGTCCTTTTTTTTCTTCCTTTCTTCCCCTTTTATTGTATTTTATTATTATTATTATAAATATTTCCTAGGGCTTTTCAATCTTCGAGATTATTATACCGTATCTCGTTTATTTTAGATTTACATGCATGCGAAATAGACGTTTTAATCGTTCGATAGCATTATATCAAAGATTTATCATTTTAAACGCATAAAGTACACGCAACTGGTCGAAGTTAAACACAACGAGGACGTGTCGTGAACAATAAATCCCCGCCCCCTCCCCTAAAACGATATCTAATAATTCTTCCACGTGAAAATTGGATAAAAATAAAAAGATAACTTTGATATTATAATTACACATATAAAAAAAGTTAATAAATAATAATAATAATAATAATAATAATAATAATAATAATAATAATAATATATAATAATATTATTATTATTATTATTATTATTATTATGATAATGTTGGGAATCATATATGAAATTTGTAGAAAAGTTTGTAATTTGTTATGTTTTTGTTGTTTAGATCGAGCGAGCAGTGGTAAAACTGGGTCTGCATACGTGGCTCGGACTAGCATGCACCAAGGTAAGTATCGATTCTTGTTAATATACGATCCAAAGGTCTGTGAACATCGCGTTCTAGACACAGTATATATATATTGTACGCCTATACGTAGAAAATATTAGCCTACGTGGCTCTTTCGTCTTCGCGATCGGGAAACACCATTGGATTCTCTAGAGTCACTAGCGCAGCTGTTTTTCCAAATTCTGACCCAAATCCTCCTGGAGTCGCATACGATCGATAGCCACACAATCAGGTTGGAGTCCATTTCGTAGTTAAAGAGAGAAAGATAGAGGAAGGAAGAGAGATAAAAAAAAGAGATAGGGTTTATCTATTAAAAGTCTCACATTAACAAACGTTTCGGTAAACCGTTTGATTATTGTTTCCAACGATTTGTACAATAGCTTTTCTCCTTCTTCAACCTTTCGTACCCCTCTTTTTCCCCGAAGAGATAATTCAACAAACGTCTTTTTTTTGGCTAGGTTCGGGTTTTTACCATTGAGTAATCGCGTATCTAATGAGATCGATCTATCTTTAACGATACCTTGAAAAATTAACGAAAAAACCATCTTTCGATTTAAGATATTAATCGAAGTAACTGTGATGTGTATTTAACCCTTTAATTAATGTTCATCTATAAGTTTACTTAAACGACAATGTTTTCTTTTTACTTTTTCTTCTTTAATTCTTTCTTCTTCTTTCTTCTTTCTTCTTCTTTTTTCTTTCTTTTTTTTTCTTTTTTCCTCTGGAAAGAAGGGGGTGATTTGAAACTCAATCATTTCGCACTTTCACGGGAGTTCAATGGCATAAAAGAGTTCTGAAGCGAGCCCAATATGGTCGATGACAATCGCAAAATTTTCAGTCTGCACATCCACCGACCTCTCCATCAACCCACCTCCACTCTCACCCCCTGCTGTCTCCTCCTACCCCTACCCCTACCATCTCTTCCTCCCTTCCTTCTTTCTCTCTCTCTCTCTCTCATCCAACCATTGTCGTTTGTTCGTTCGTTCGTTCATTCGTTCGTACGTTTCGTTCACGATCGGTAGCGTTGAAGTATAATCCATGACGCGTTCGCCACGTAATCTGATTATGTGCGCGATAGCTTGTAATTAGTTGTATTTTAGCTCGCGATCGTGACCAAAATTTCTTGTATACATTCAATATTAAATAACGTTCTATCGTATCTACAAAAAAAATTATTAATTAGCAATAGAAATAATATATATATATAATAAATAATAATAATAATAATATTAATATTTTAACTTTTGCTGAAAGTAATTTCGTTTTATTTTTAATGGCAAATAATAAATGATTTTTCTTTTTTTATCATATTTAAAATTCAAGACGATTTAAAAAATCACGGATGATCAATATTTGATAAATGATTGGTATGCGTTATGTGACCATTTTTAACATTCACCAAATTCCTTTATTTTTTTCCTCCATACCATATTCAGTTGGACGATCCAATCGCAATGCGTGCATCTTTCAAATTGAAATTTCGAAAAGTAATTTTAACGTTGGCGTTCACTTAACATATCCTACTTGTAAACTGGCACACAATTTTATTCTCCCGTGTATCGTATTATTATACTCTTATAGTAATAAAAAAAAGCAAATTATGATGAAAATTTTTGTCTATGATTTTTTATTTCTGATACGATGAGAAAAACTAAACTACACTTGACGTTTTTTAATTACATTTGATGTGTCTGTTGTTAAACGTAAAATTGATTTTCAGGTTTAGAGCGAAGTTCGATTTAGGTAAACTCAACTAACTAAAATTACTTTCATAATAGACAAAAAAAAAAGAAAGAAAAAGGTATAGAAAGAAATATATAATAATTAACTTAGGATTTTCTTTGTTGAAAAAAACTATGACGTGACGAAGAATATATATCATCCCATAGATTGCAAGGAAATACTTGAAGCTGTGCGTAATTTCTCAAAGAATTTCTTCGCCGGTAGTAGTAAAGTTACCTTGCCGAGCTATGAAATCTCGCGGAAACTTGTAACACGGGGTTAGGAACGCGGAAGTTTCTTCGTTATAATCGAACCTAGCGATTCACGAGATTATCCTTATATAGATACGTATGTATTTTTTTTGTGTAGCATTGATTTATGGTTCGTAGATATGATACACGTGAATTACTTACGAATACTTTTTTGTTTTATAGTAAAGTTATTACCCTCGTTCTCGGTTCATTTAAAAGATAACAAGTAATATAATAATTAACACTTTTTTAGTGTCTTATAATAATATATCGTTGCGTTTATGTATCCAGATGATTTTTTAAGATTTTTTACGATTTTCAACAAATATTAAAATACATTTGTCGTTAATAACTTTTTCCTTCATTTCGTAATATATTAATTTTTAAATTTTTGTATACGTCATTGATAGATTTATTTTTACTCTTTTTATCTCTTAGAACCTATTAAATTATATCAATTTGGTTAGGTATTATTCGCTTGGATAAAAAAAGAATATATATATATATGCACGTATATTTTCTTTTTTTCTTTGCCTACTATTATTGTACATATTTATAAAATTGATTTATACAAATAACGATGTAATTTTGTGGATCGAAAATATTCCTAAGAAATTCAACGATGCCAAAGTAAATCTAAGCGAATAAACACGTCGGATATCTGGAAAAAAAAAACAAATAGTAGCTTCCGTATATAGAATAAGAAGAAGAAAAAGACATAAGAAAAGGAAGAGAAAAAGACATAGGACGAAGATAGAAACGTAAAGAGGTAGGATGGGGGGAGGGGGAGAAGGGTTGTCTCAGAAAATTTACGTGCTTCTCTCACTCTCTACGCAACTTCGAAGATATCTAGTTGTTTATTTCAGAAACGGCGTCTATACGACGAGAAGAGAACGTACGATGGCGTGTGAGTAATCCTAAAAGGGGTTGAAAACGAATATGGAAACGTAGAAGGCAAATCTTTGAGATAGATAAGAAAATCTTCAAAGAATATTTCTCTTTTTCTTTCTCTCTCTCTCTCTCTCTCTCTCTTTTCCTTTCCTCTTGAATCACTTTGAGCAAACGACCTTGATAAACACTTTACTTTACTACGACTTTCATATTTTTCAAACCCTTAAAATAAATAGTATCGTATCCGTTTCATCATTTCCCCCTAAAAAAACTATTCACGATAAACATTTATACATCATTCTTTTTCCTTTTTTTCTTTTTATAACCACTTTAGATTTTTTTATTTTTTACAGAAGATAAATTTATTTCAACGAATGCTTTTTTGCTTTAAATGAATATTATTCCGCAAACGAATATAAAGAATTAACGACGTTGCCTGTAATCATGTTAATCATCAAAACTATTCTTTCATTCATGCAAATTTTCTCTCGTTGTTAGCTCTCTTTCATTCTCTCTCTCTCTCTCTTTTTTTCTCTGGTCTTAAAAACTATCTTCTACCACCTACCAAATACGTTCGTCCTCTAGGAAACATTCGCTTCCGTGCAACGCGACGTTACTCGAGGATAATCCCGTTGTTTTGCATTATCCTTCCCTGTTCCCACTTCAACCCCACCCCCTCTCTCCCTTCATCCTTTCCATTATCTCAACGAGAGTCCGGTGCATTTCGCCTAGCGATAAGACTTGCCTTCTCTTTTTCTCTTTCTGTTTCTTTTGCTATCTATTCCCTATTCTCTCTCTTTCTCTTTTTTCGTAGAAGAAAAAAGGGCCGCGTTCGACCGAGGCTTAACGAAAAATTGCTTTTCCGTTGAATTACCTACAGTATCGTGATTCATGCGCGAGAGAACATAGAGAGAATAAACTTGAAAGAGAAAAAGAGAGAAAGAGAGATACACATAGGCAGAGACAGAGAAGGAGATAGGAAAATGGAAGGAAAAGAGAGGGGAACGGGAACGTAAACGGATCTTATCTCGGTCGATGAAGCACGCCGTTCGATATTCCGATACATATACACACGCCCTCTGGGCGAGTCTAGCATAATAGAATTCCTCGTTATATAAATTTCGGTGCACATTTTTCTGCCATCCATCGATCTATCTACCTTTCTCTCTATCTCACTCACTCACTCACTCACTCACTCTTTCTTACCTGCGAATTCTCGAGTTCCTCTTTCATCTCCTATCCACTACCACACTCATACATTCCCTCTAACCACCTTCCTCCTTCCCTCCCACCACTACTCCTATCTATCTATTTATCCATCTATCTCTCTTGTTTTTTCTTTCTCTCTCTCTCTCTTAAATTCGTGCACTGCAACGACGTATCGTTTCATCCCTACTTCTTGCTCTTTATCTTCCTCACTCTCTCACTCTCTGTCTTTCTTTATCTTTCTATCCTTATTTCTCTCGGCACTTTGCTCGGCGAAACGTTCGACGATTCTTCAAACGCACGCACGGTAATGGAATTCGCAGCGCACAACGGCGCTCGTTTCTCAAACGATTTTATCCTCCTCAGCGTGTAAAAGGGAACAACGGACTCTAAAATACGACACAAAGTGTATCTCTCTCTCTCTCTCTCTCTCTCTGTTTTTCTTTATCTTTCTTACGCTTCTTCTTTCCTCGTGGTCGATATGAAGAGATTCGCTTCGTCGATTAACTTCCGTTTTTCTTCTTCTTCTTCTTCTACTTTTACTTCCTCGTCTCGTTTTCTTGTTACTCATGCGGAACGACCATAGCGTGTTATACGCTATATTGTCTATCTTTCTCTTTTCATTCTTTACACAACACATACACGTGTACATGCAAATATACATATACAAGTAAACATACATAGTACAGACATATTCTATTTTACATATATTTTTCTTTTTTTGTTCTCTCGTTCGTTTTGTTTTCCTTTTTTGGTACTTCAGACCGGTACTCCCACGTGCCCATTTTTTTCCTTCGAAAAAGGACAGAACTACACACTTCACACCCCCTTTTCTTTGGCATGGATCTTTCATCTCGAGACATTCTTTTATCCCATTCTCTTCTTTATCATCCTCTCTCACTCTTTCCCTTTCTCTAAGCTTTCTCTTTTCGTCTTCTGTTCTTTGAATTCGCTTGATGGTTAGCTCGTCGGGGGGTTTGTTACGTATTTTTGTTTGCATTTAATTTGCGCTTAGTATCAAGATAGACAACGTGAGCGCCCTGGGAAAAATGTTTGTCGAGGATTTTTCTTTTTCAAAATAATAGCCAGACCAGTCCACCCTTTCACGATTTTCGAGATCAAATTCCTGGAAGGGAAAAAATCTACTAATCTTTTGTTAGTATGCATAAAAGTACTTCTTTTATTTTACTTGTTTCTTTCATCGAATTGAAAATTTAACAATTTCGAATAATTCTAATTTTCTAATAGTCATTGCAATTTTGTCATAAGAAAAAAATGATGGATAATTACGCATAGGTAAGGAAGAGAAATGCAAATTTTCTCCTTGTTAACGCGTAAAATAACAGTCCAATTGAAAATAAATTTACGATTCATTATATCTTCGAACGAGATTATAGGGGAGCACGTATTTACGTAAGCAAATCAAAATGTTCTCTATTATATCGGTCAATTTAATACGAATATCGGTATTGGAACAACTCACGCACGAGACTTTAATGGCTGCTCTGAAGCATCATCTCCTTTTTTCCCTTTTCTTTTTTAAAAAAAATGTCCAACAATTTTTTTCGACATACTCGTTTGGAAATTTGTCCAAACGTTGTTAAGGATGAAAAGAAGGGATGGATATAAATTGACTTTAGTAGTAAATTGTAAAATAACTCTTGAACCATAAGTCACTTTTAGAAAGCTTCATTTTCTAAAGAGTTATCGAAGCGTCTATTGATTCGACAAATGTTTGCCGTTTGTGGACGACACGTAGTATACCGTTCTGTAATCTTTTCGTAGCAAAAGGGTTGTTGTTGTTATTATAGTAGTAGTAGTAACAGTAGTATGGTGTACGTTAAGTCCGTCTCCTACTATTCTCGATTTACGTTGCTTTCTTAATACACTTCATTCCTATCTCCATTTTCTTTCTTATCTTTTTCGATAGAAAAACATTTTTTTACACTTTCAACGATGCTAAACAACGTTAAACGTGCGAAAATTTTCGTTCTCGTTATCGAAACGAATTAACTTTTTGACGCTAATAAACATCGTCTGGAAACTTCAAAAAAGTCAATGACCTGCCGTATACTTTCAAACTCATTCAAACATTTATAACCCATCCCCACGCGACAATTTTTTAATTGAATGGTAACTAATTGAATATTTGTAGTAAATGTTACTATTTAGTACTACTTACTGATATGAATGTAATATAATTGAGTAGTGTTAACGGGTAGAGATTAGACCGTATGAAAGTTATTACTTAAGTAGTATTCATTACTATAAGAACAATTGTGTTATACGCATATTTAAGTTATTATGAAAATTATATTGTTATTAATAATTTGTATCTCAAAATCGTACCGTGAAAAAAACCCACAAAGAGATCATTAAAGGGTTATAAAAGATATAACATATGACTAGTTTATTTGAAAAAGGACGCGTAATAGAATCTCTTCATTGTCGCGTGCGTGTTTCGGTTTGCCGAGTTGAAATAAAAAAATGACGGCAAGGATGAAAGACGATCGCGTGTAACTGGGACGTTTCCTTCTTGAGCCTTACTTCGAAACAATTCGCGTGTCGCTCGTGCTTACATCGTGATTATCGTTCCACAACGATCGGTATAAAATAAAAAAAATAAAAATAAAAAAGAATGAAATAAAAGTACCGATGGATATTGCCAAAAGGAATCGAGAACGAAAAGATGCAAGTCTAGTAAACGACGTATAAATTGGCCTCGCGAAATTATTTCGATGAGTAGATGAAAGGAGGGGGAAACACCAATTATGGGAAAAAAAAGTAACTGAAGCAACAACAAAAAAAAAAGAATAAAAACAAAATTGGCCAAATTTACAGTCACGTATAAACCATGTATATAGTACATAAGCAAAGTATAAATAAATTTAATAGTAGTAAAACGGTCAAAAGTTTTAACGAACCTTTATGAAAAGTTTTGTTAATAAAAAATATTATTTTTTTTAATTTCTAAAATAAATATCCAATAATTATTCGTATACTATAAAAATTTATTTCGTAATTAAGGCAACAATGAAATTATTGGCAATGCAATATAATAAAAAATACAAATATTACAAGACTTTATAGAAAAGGTTAATCAATTTTACTTTGTCCATAAAATCCGTGCGTTATAGAGTTCGAATTAGTATATTATCATCAATAAAATTTCTATCTCGAGATTAACGATAATTGGCAATAAATTAGAATATATCTTTGTAAGTGATCTTCGTATGAGTCGATCGAATGTTAGCCATTCATCTGTTTGGACAGCTTATGATCGTAAATGTCAATCATTGTAAATCCGTTTCCAGAGACTGCAATACTGACAGACGAACGACGTGGAATAATTTACGGTAAATCCCGTTTGTCAATGGATATATCTTTGTCCAAATTATATTGCCTTATTTCGAATGGTCAAAAGTTACCTACCTTTAGTTTATTCCGATTGCCAATCGATAGAAAGGAGAATCAATGATAGAAAGAAAGAAAAAAAGAAAGAAAGAGAGAGAAAGAGAGATGGGTGGGAGGAAAAAGGGAGGGAAATGAACGTCAGTTTCGATCGATTTCCCAAACGAGGGACGTAAATACGTTAATTGTCAGTAAATCGAAGCCGTATGAACGCTGGACAACCATTCTCAGTAGCGATCCATCCAAACGTTATCTAGATCATCCCCTTTTCTCATTTATCCCGTTATTATCGTTCAAATGGGAATACGAGGATGGGATTGTCGATCCCGTAGGATCGATTTCAATTGTAATTATTCTTCCAAAATCTTTCACGACGTAATAGTAATTATTACATATATCAACGCTAATAAAAAAACATAAAAACTAAAGCAAGTTAATCAAAAACCAAAATCATATGAATATTATAAAATATATCAAAGAAAAGAAGAAAAACAATTAGTTCGTATATACAATGAAATTTTTGCATAAAATTTAATAGAACAAAAATCGTATACGTTTTTACTCATTTCTTCATGGTGGGAGGGGGATCTCGTCGACAAAATTTAATAAAATTCTTAAAAGTTGTTAACTTAAATAATTTACTCGTCAGAAAAAAAGCACGAAATTCATTTATATATACAGTAATAAATTTTTTTTTACATCGAGCAATAAGAAAAATCTCCGACAGTTTCAACTATTTTTTTATTATTAAAATCAAAGTAGGTAGATTCAAAGTTTAAAATTAGATATATTTAAACAGAATGGGGATGGGGGGTGGGAGAAGGGAGTGTGGCTTGGCTCCCTCTTGCGTTCGTTGCATATTTTGTGGATGGAAAAATCCAATTTTCAGCACGGTCGGTTACGAGCAACGTGGACCGTTCGTTATCGCCTCACCGTTAAGCGTCGAGCACTGCGTTTAATCTCCGATCTACGATTATATATGGCATGAGTTTCCCTAGAGTTATACAATATTGGATCGACCGAAATTCGAACGGTACCATCGCACCTGCTCTCTATGGCGATCTCTTTCAATTGATTTTCTTCTCCTTTCCCTTTTTTTTCAAAAAGACAACAAGGAAGACAGAAAAAAATGTTGCTTAAAAGTAAACTATAATTTATATGTATTTTCAGAAAGAAAAAAAATACCAACGATGTTTAAACTAAATATCGTAAAATTGAATCATTATCGTATAACATATGCTTTTATCTTCGCGAGATCATTTTCAAATTCTCAAGAGTTTCATACAAGGAAAGATTAGGAATGGAATAAGTAGATTGGAAGAAAACACAGGGAGGGAAAGGTTATTCGAACTGGCAAGTATCGCATTAGAAAAAGGGGAATCATTTGGTGGAAACGTTTCTCTCGGATTGTTCGTAATAGTTCGTACACGTTTCCAAGTAGAAAATACGTATTACACGTATACGTACATACATACATACATAGACGTATATACACGTAGGGTAGTAAACGCGTTTTGCCAACTAGTTATATATACTGGTTGTTTCATTGGTCCAGTCATTCGTATAAGATAAATACGAGGTACGCGGAGAGAAATAGAAAAATTTTAAAACTCCTCTCACACACACTTTTTCTCTTAGCTGACCTTTATAATATAGTAATCTAGCTTTGTTTTATTCCTTATCGTACAATTTCTTTTTTTTTATTTTTCTTTCTCTTTGGTTGTCGGGTCGTAGTTCGTCAAGCTGCCAAGTAATAATAGCAGAGAGAGCTAGAGCTAACTGGTCGTGTGAATCGTCGAGGACGACTCCCAATGGAAAACTACACGTTTTAAAAAGTGAAGAAATATTAATCCAAGTTGTTAGTTAGACTAGGCGTAACGATGAGACATTACTGTTTCCAACAAGTACGTTTAAAACCCAACAAAATCCCTCTACGTTAACTTACAGTTGTGAATGCACCGCGCGCGCCGCTATACGTTCTGGGAAGATGATACATCCCGTGCGTATAACACAAAAATAGAAAAAGACAAACAAAAAATAGAGAGAGAGAGAAAGGAGAAGATAAGAACGAGATATTAAACGTATACGAAATGAGTACAGATAACAAAAAAAATTAGAAAAATAGTGGTACGAAAGCACGATGGTAGGACGAAAAAAAAACTAGCAAGAGAAAGAGACGCAAAATAAAAAACAAAAAGAAAGGGAGAGTAAACGAGAGTAGCCCAACTATGATAAATGCTCGACACACATCATGCTCGCGACGCATGTCCTTCAAAATGGCTACAATGCCCCGGCTCCTACCTATTATGCTAAAATGCAATCTCCTGATAAGCACTGGCGCGCATTGCATTGCAGACCGCTTAATCTCACCTATCTACCGAGAGAGTAAGATAGAAAGAGATAGATAGAAGGAAAGAGAGAAAGAGAAAGGAAAAGAGATAGTATGGTAGAAGGGAAGGGGAAGGGAATGAGAGAGAGAACGAATAGGAGGGAAACAAAACGGGAACGAGAGAGACTGCTTTGGGTGGGTGATTCGGGATAAAGAGCCGAGATCGGTGGTTGTGTGGCTGATGGAGGATGAGTATAAAGAGGAGGAGGAGGAGGAGATGAAGGTGGAGGTGGTGGTGGTGGTGGTGGTGGAGGAAGAGGAGGAGGAAGAATAGCAGCCCAGAGACAGACGAGAAAGAGAGAAAGAGAGAAATACAACGTCATGTTCAAAGAGGGGTGAGGGTTGGGAAAAGGGGGAGACTAGTGAGTTCGGTGGTAGATAGGAGAAGAAATAAATTCTCCGATCGATAAAAGCGTCCGGTTAAACGTCAAAGGGGTTATTCTATTCGTGCGGGAAGTACTTTCGATATTTGACAAAAAGAAAAAACCAATCGTCATATATACAAATACAATGTATGTATATATGTGTGTGTGTATATTTAAAAAAATACTAAATGTTCGATTATGTAGGTAAAGCTGAGATACGCTTTTATTTCGCAAAACACGTCTTTGGTAAAGTCGTCAATGCATACCCACTCCCCTTTTTTACAAGACCCTTTTTAAAATATCTATCGAACACCCACCACTACCCATAATATTCAATACCATTTCAAGTACTTTGAAACTAACCAATAATAATTTCTTTCGTCTTTATCGATGATGATTTTTTTTCTTTTCTTTTTTTTCTTCGTTTCGTATTTAAAAGTAAATCGAGATGAAAATATTGCTGATAGGTAAAAAAAGATGTTAACATTTTTGCTTTTTGTCTTTCTCATTGTGTATGTGTGCGTGCGTGTGTGTGTCGTCATCTCTCTTTTTTTTTATTTGTAGTTTTTCTTTTTTTACTTTCTACGTTTCGATCTCTTTCTTCGAATTTTACTCGTGCGAAAAAAGGATAAAAATGTAGGTAGGAGGGTGCCGTTTCTCGTAGTAGCGAAGAGTACCGGAAGTGAAGCAGTTGACGCAACGAATACAAAGGATTGGTCCTATTTTTTGTGGTTGAATCGTTGCTATGAGAGAAAGCTTGTGTTTTTTTAGCCACGAAAAAGGGGCTTGCAAAAAGAGGAAAGGAAAAAAAATGAAGGTAGAGAGAGAGAGGGAGGCTGATGATGCTTTTCGACTGGCTCGACTGTTGCCCTACGGCGCACGGTTCAGGAGGGCAAGAGAAACGCGCGTTTGAAATTGTTCCGATCGCGGTACGGTGCGGTACGGTACGGTACGATGCGGTACGTTGTGGTGTGTTATGCTTTTCTACGACCAACACCATCACCACCCGCGTTCATGTCCTTTGTGGGGGAGAGTTGAACAAACAAAAAAATAAAAAAAAAACAAGTAAAAAGAAAAGACCAAATAGGAGAGTGAGAGAGAGAAAGAGAGAGAGAGAGAGAGAGAGAGAGAAGAAAATAAAAAGAAAAATAGAAAGAAAAGCAAACAGAAAAAGTATATGAAAAAGGAATGGGCAACGTTGATCATTGTCGAATATATCGGTTGTAGTATGACTTTTTTTTGCCCTTCTACTACTACTACAGAGTTACTACTCCTCTCATACGTTTGTATGGGTTCTGGTACGACAACGCAAGTTTCCTACACCCATCACCACCCATACGTCGCAGTCGAACGTGAAGAATTTCAAATAGTAAAGTACTAGGTATATAGGAAAATAGTAGCGTAGTAGACATATACTTGGTAAATACAAAGATAGCATACAAAGTAAAAGCTAAGAACGTATAGGAATAAGGGAACACGCGAAGGTTATTCGGTTTATAAACAAAAATGAAAAGTACTATGTGTCTCGCATACGAATCGAACGCTAGGAAACTACTGATCGAGAAAAAGTGAGAGAAAAACAGAGACAAAAAAGAAGAAAATTTTACACGTTGAAATACACACGATATTTCACAAACTCGGATAAATAAAGAAAAAAAAAAGGAAAAAATTTAATAGAAATGCGAGTTAAATCGACACAATTGGATTAAAAAAAAAGAGATTAGAAAAAATTGATATCTTGACAATCTTTGAGGTAAATCGAAGGTTTGCTATCTTCCGTACATTTGGATTCTATCGAATTTTGTTATCTAAAGGAAAGATCGTACTTTTATTTTTGTCTATTTTCTTTCTTACTTTCCCTTACTTCGATGTGTTCGAATAGTAAGAACTTTACCCCCTTGGTTGTTCATTCTCCCTTTCTTTTCTTCTTTCTTTTTTTTCTCCGTCTCTATCTGCAGTTTGAGGTCCTTGGAGCCAAACTATGATTGGCACGTCTTAGTCAGCCGATTAAAGGAAGTACTATTTCCGTCGACTCGCGGCAACGAAATCGTTCGCCGTTTAGTTCTCTTGGTAGGGAACATTCGGAAAGTTTAGATACCTCTCCGAGATCCTCTTCCAGGCGAACGAATAAGCAGGTATTAAGGGCTTAGACCACAGATCGAATTCGAAGTACCTACGTAGCTTTCACGTCTATCTCTCTCTCTCTATCTATCTATCTCTTTCTCTATCTCTCTCTTACACTCTCTTCAAGTTACTCCTTTTTCTCTTACACTCCTACAAGTAGCAAAGACGATCGGTCGGGATATCTTCCAATGGAGAAAAGGGAGAAGGTAGTAGGATGGTCGAGGCGTCGAGAAGGGTAAGAAGGGAAAACAGGAAGAAGATTCCTTAAAGGAGGATGAGTTAAAGGCATTGAGAATAGTCCAAGTACTCGGGTGGTTTCACCAACCGAAAGATTGTGCTAGAAGGAGCTAGCTGGTAGCAAGCAAGCTCTCTAGCTAGCTAGCTTAAATGGTGAAGGAGGAGGAGAAGGTGGAAAGTGGGAGGAGGAGAGGAAGGATCATCGTTGGAGATTCGTACGAGTTCCGCGTCACCAAAATCGCGAGATTTCGTCGATAGACGACTACGACGAAAGCGTGAAGATTGAAAATTAATCGATCGAAAGTAATTCCTAATCGATTCTTCCAATCGTATTTAAAAATATCCCAGTCGTGGTAGAAGGGTAGAAGGGTGGGAGTGGTGTGCGTTAAAAGCGGAAATTAAAATACGTCTACCTGCGATGCGAACAGAGATAGATAGATAGATAGTTGGAGAGAAAGAGAGAGTGAGTGAGAAAGACATAGAATGAAATATGTTTCGCGTTCTAATAATTTTGCTTTAGCTCGCCGGATTACGATTAATTAGATTCGAATTTAACCGACCAAAATGGCGACCATTTTGTCGACGTTTCGTTGTATTTTGCCGGTTCGATGGTGACGTTTTACGAACGATTAAGTTCGTAGGAAGCGGAACGAAAGCGTAACCGTTGATAAAATTTACACCCCCTCTCCTCTTTCATTCGCTCATCCCTTTTTCCCCTTTTCTCTTTATATCTTTATATTTTAATATTCGACGAGTAGGATACCCTCTCTCTTCTCTTTTCGAACGAAGGTTAATAGCTTGTTCTGAAACTATCATAAATCCAAGCACGCTAAAGTTGTTAATAGATAACATCATAGGAATCGGTCAGAAAATTGTTCGTAGGGTGGGGGAGAAGGAGTTTAGGGTAGTTTCAGAAAATCTCAGTGCTGTCAAGCTGTCGGCTAATCCGAGAGAGAAATAGAGAGAGAGAGAGAGAGAGAGAGAGATTCTCGTTTAAGACGAACGAGATTGTAGAAATTTCTCAGGAAGAGGAGACGAGGCCGCTTAATTTCGTGGAATTTCAGCCGATGCCAGGAGTCCCTTTTCTCTCTCGCTTCCGGATAGATTAAATCTCGTGTCTCTTCCTCGGTGTTGGACGGTCTAAAGCTCGGCTTAGATTTCTCGACGTGCTTCTCTCTCCATCTCTCTCATATTCTCATTCTCATTCTCATTCTCATTCACATTCACATTCACATTCTCTCTTGTTCTCTTGTCCAGCACTTTCGTATATAATTCCCATTTCTTGCTAACATTGAATACATAAATGACATATACGTACACGTGGAACCACCATCGTCAACAAGATTGTAGCGTTATAACTCGTTGAGAAACGACCTTTCATTTTCTTGTTCATCGACCAGAAGAGATCATCGTCATCGGCGTTGGTGCGTGATTACGAGAAGGGACAACTATGGGTGGTGCTTACTGCACCATGCTGCTGCTATCCAGATGCGCCTCTGAGAGAAGTAGTCATGCTTACGAACGCTAAAAGGGAAAAAGTAGAAAGAGAAAGAATGAGTGAATGAAAGTGGAAAAGAACGAGAGAGAAAGAGAGAAAGAAAGAAGGAAGGAAGGATGGTAGAACGTATGCGTATCGGTGGCGCAGCTGTTTACAATTTTGTACGCGTTTTTGACCTCTCTTTCTCTCTTTCTCGTAAATGCGTCAAGGAAAAGTGAACTGTAACGCTTACACGTAGCAGCTGCCACATTCTACAGTAATGTGTTCTCAACTAAATGTGTCGCGTCCTTGTCATCCTCAAACGAAACGTGGTACATCCATAAGTGTGTGTATATTTTACCTATACCTATTTATATATAGATTTATATATATATATATATATATGTGTGTGTGTGTGTGTGTGTGTGTGTGTGTGTGTGTGTGTAGTGTAGTGTATAGATGACCGAGGTTCACCACGAACGTCAAACCTCTTATCAAATAGTTGTCGACTATTCGCGTGTACTTTATTCTTTTTTTTTTCATTCTCTCATTTATTTTTCTATTTTACACTCGAATATTCCCATATTTTTGCGTCAACATTTAGCAACGGTTGAATGGTCGACAAAGCTCGTAAAACCGCGATCAAAAAGTGATTTATTTATCGTACTGATTTTTTTTTCCTTCTTTTTTCATTTTTTTTTCATTTTTTTCTTTTTTTTTCATTTCTTCGTGCGCGAACTTTTCGCGTAATAAAAAACAATAGATAATACAATTTTGTTGTTGTTGCGTAACGTTCTTTGAAAATGTACCTACCTTAAACGTAGGATCGTTTATTAGTTATATCAACGTAATCGTCGTTAGCTTTTTTAATAACGTTATATACACGTACATTTGTACGATTATATGCATTCATCGATCGAAATTGCTAATCATTGTCGGCAGTTGCCATTAGAAGCTTTACCTGACGCGTATATGCATACGCAAAGCTTTAACTGGGTTGCAATGAACGTCCGCTGATTGTCAGATATACGAATAAGGATTAAAGTACGTGAAAGAATCCTTCTAATGCATTAGAAATACCGTTTGCGTATTCAATTGTACGTGTGACCTGACTTTATCATTTTTCTATATCTCTCTCATCCTTTTTTAGATTTTCCTTAGATTCTTTTTCTTCTAGGTATTTTTCACGCGATTTTAATGCTATAAAATACTGTGACATAAATTGTCGCAATCCCAGCTTGGTGCATGGCAATGCAAACACAGCACATCTTATTTTAGCTTATAACACGCGACACTTTTAGAAAGCAAACGATGTTCCATTACGTACTAATGAGAGAAACGTACGTTTCCTTTGTTCGCGAGGATGATATTATGTTTGATGGAAAATAAAAAGGAAAACGCGATCAACTAGTATACTCTGTTATATTTGTTTCTATTCTTTTCTTTTCTTTTCTTTTCTTTTTTATTTTATTTTCTTTCATTTTGATTTCTTTTCCAGGTTTCGTTATTATTATCGTTCCTTCCTTTTCACTCATCGTTCTCGCTTTTCTAATTTCACGTCAAAAGAGAGAAAACATTCAACCTAACTATAGTCGAGAACAGTATCGTTAACTTACTTTATCGTTCATTAACCTAATAACATTTTGTTTATCATTATCATATAACTAAATACTTTTTTCTCTTCCTTTCTCTTTATTCTCTGTTACCTAATAAAGAATTCCTTTTTATTTAAATATCAAAATGTGACGATAAATGTTATCGTAATGTTATATAATATAAAAATAAAAAATAAGAAAATATAACACTTTCACTTATATACTATAATAAATATTTCTACTAAAAAAAAAAACAAAAAAAATAATAATTTAACTAAGGAAGAAAGTATATATAAGTCCCTTATTTGAACAGTAGAAGTTTGCAAGGAAGGTGTCTATCTCTCTCTCACACTCTCTTTTTCTCATACATTTGTCAAACGTAATCCAAGAAGCATCTCTTGGTACGACACTACGAACCCGAGTGGAAATCAAAATCGTTTCCCTCCTCTACCTCCTCCTTCTCCTCTTCCTCTTCCTTCTCCTCCTACTTCACCTTTCATGTCATCCCTCGTTCTCCTGGTTTCTCCATTTTCCGAAGGAGGCTTCGGGGATGTAAATTCACCGTCAATTTTCTCGCTATAAAGAAAAGATCTTCGAGCGATTTTTCAACCAAGTAAAAGAGTACGAGAAAACGAGAAAGAGTGAGAGAGAGAGAGAGAGAGAGAAAGAGAGAGAGAGAGAGAGAGAGATAGAATGAAATCTTCGAAATTTATCATCGTCCGTTCCACTTCTCGAACCGGACCCGAACGAACGAGAGAGCCTCGTCCACTTTTCCTCTTACCCCCTTCTTCCTCACAACCCCTTTCCCCTCCCCCTATCCCGATCGTCGACACTTTTGAACGAACGCGTTCGATGGAAAATCGTGACGGGCTTTGAGTGTGAGGATGGAAGAAGATGGTGGTCTCACAGTGCCTGCTGCCGATGCTGGTGGTTGTGCACTAGGGAATTGAGAAGGAAAGAGAGAAAGAGAGAGAGAGAGAGATAAAAATAGAAAAAAAAAGATGGTGCCATTCGACGCATCGTGGAGAAGCCTCGAAAAAGAAGCCTTAATGGAACCAAGAGATCAGAAGACCACGCGGGGAGGGGAGGGGAGTTTAAAGGGGTAACCGTATGGTGGTAACTGAACGGGGGTTAGAGGAAAGTTACGGTAATCCGAAGAAGCTCATCGTGTAATTTCCCATAAGGCCATGCCCCTCTTTTCCACCTTCTCTTTTCCTTTTCTACTCTATTCGCTCTTACTTCTTCTTCTTCTTCTAACATCGTTCGTTCCCTTCTATATATATTTCTCCGGTTTTCTCTAAAGTTTTACTCGGTGTATCTCAAGTCACCAAAGCAACCCCTAGGTGCGTCCTTAACCAACATCCTCTTCTACTCTTTTGCGTTAACTCTCTTTCTTTCTTTTTTTATTTTTTCTTTTTCTATGTCTCATGACTACACGCTTGAGACCATAGAGAGATAGAAGGGAACGTGTAGATACATATAGATACGTGTTTTCTAACCTTTCACCCTTACTCTCTACTTCTTCTTCACATCATTTTCCTGTCCCTCCAATTTTTACTTTTTTTTTCCTCTCTGTCATTCCTTTTCATTCTTGTTATTTTTCTAATTACAAACTCGTTAATTAGCTTAATGATGATTCGCAATTCACTCACTCGCTCACCCTCTTTCTCTTTTTGAAATAATAAATTATATCGTGTTACAATGGAGAAATTAATTAACGAAACAAAAGTTTAAAAAAAAACGGAAAAAAGGATTGTCACGAATATCGTTAATTATCACACTTACGCCGTTTAGATCGCAATGGGAAGATAAAACGAATAGATGGCCGGTTTATTAGATTCTCTCTCCTTCTCTCTCTCACTCTTCTTCTCTTTTTTGTTTTCTCGTTCGTGTTTAACAGAAAATATAGAACGCTTTACGCTTCAGTTCATAACCAAACGACAACTAAAACGACGACGACGACAACGTGACGACGACTACTACGACGAGGACAATGATGACGACTAGCAAGCGTTAAACCGCAGTTTCCTAAAAGCCGGTTTGTATTTGCTATAAACATAATACAATGCAAACATCTAATATACATCATACAAATACAAACACAATGACGACTACAACGACGTTACGTTACGTTTTCATCCTCGAGCTTTTCATTTCGCGCTTGCTCTTCGTAATGAAGCTTCGCATGGATTATTTGTCCTTGATTCCGTTTCGCATTACGCTCAGTAATGCGATAGTCTCGGCTAAGGGAATCCAGAGAAATTATGAAGATCGTGGTACATGCATTTGCACATCTATATATATATACACATACCGACCCCTTATACCTGTGGGAAATTGATTTTGAAGTGCATTAAAAGTTGCGACGTTAAGTCCCATCTGATTTCTCACATTAAAGGGGGGTTTAGTAGGAAGGATTCTTGATGAAAATATAAATAAATTTTCCTCCTTCCCTGATTTTTTTTTCTTTTCTTTTTTCATTTAACCAATTAATTATTCTCGTACGAATAGTTGGTGGAATTCGACGAAAGTAATCGATGACGACGGTTTGAAAAGGAAAATGTGAAATAGGATGGGGGAAATAATCGACTAAAATTAATTGCAAAATAAAGAAATATGATTCTTCTTCTGTCCTTTTTTTTACTTTTCTTTTCTTTTTTTTCTTTTTTTGGGAAGGGGGGGGGGAAGACGATGGACGATTTAGAGAACGCGATTCGGTTCAGCAAACCGTAGTTAATAGGCACTTGTAAATTAATTAGGCCGCGACGAGGCAACAGCAACAGGAGCAGCAGCAGAAGCAGCAGTAGCACCAGCATCATCGAGGAAAACATCAACGACGAATCTTACCTAATTATTCGTCGTCTCGTCGAAGTACGATTTATGAAAAAAAAAAAATACAAACAAAAAAAAAAGGTCAGCGTGTTCTCGTTCTTTTCTTTCTTCCTTTTTTGCTTTATTTCTTGTTTTCTTTTATTTTTTTTTTATTTTGTCTTCTTCTTCTTTTCTCCTTCTTTTCGTTGATTGCAATAAAACGAGAAAAAAAGAAATAGAAAAGACGAGAGTGACAAGAGGGAAAAGAAAAAGGAAAGGGTTAAAAAAATGTGACGAGAAGGAATTTCGAGATGATGTTTTTTTAAGCTTCGAAAAAAGCGTGTAAAAATTGCTGCTGCTGCTGCTGCTGCTGCTGCTGCTGCTGCTGCTGCTGCTGNCGGTAATTCGTGGGTAATAACAGGAGCAAAGGTGTTTCCGAAACGAGTTCATATCTGCGGTTTAAAGCATTGTGCTGCTGCTGCTGCTGCTGCCATTGCTGTTGCTCGAGTTTACGCGCGATACGATACGATACGATACGATACGATACGATACGATACGATACGATACGATACGATATGATACGATAAATTCCAATTCTATTTTCAAAGTATTTGTGTATATGTATGTGCGTGGAATAGTAAAAAAAGAGAGGGAAAGAAGAAAAAAACAGAGATGATCGTGAAAGAAGAAAATTTACGATCGAAATATAACGATAGTTCTTTTCTTCTTGTTTTTTTTCTTTTTCTTTTTGTGATAAAACGTGAAAAGATACACCTAATGCTCGTACCTGTTAAGAGTTATATATTTGTAATTATTTGTCAGTTCCATCGTAGTCGATTACAATGAGAGTATTGCTTCTTTCTTTTTCCCTTCGATTACGATAAAACCCAAAAAAAGAAAAAAAAACATTCGAACGATAAGAGGAAGAAGAAAGTATTTCTCGAATGGTGAGTGGGCGGGTGGTGTTTTCAAGCTTCAGTAAACGCATAAAATAATAGCCCAAGCTGTGAAAAATTGCACGAGCCTATGAAACGCGATAAACTTTACTCTCTACTTTTGAATATTTATGTATGAATGTATCTACGCTCTATGTATGTATGTATGTTTGAGAGAGAAAGATAGAAAGACAGAGAATGAGAAGAGAGAGAGAGAGAGAGAGAGAAATGGTCGAGGAAGAAAATTTACGATCGAAATAACGACAGGTCTTTGTGATAAAACGAGAAAAGATACACTAATGTTCGTGCATGCTAGTCTACGAGTGGATGGAATATAATGGAAGCTATGATGCGTAAACTCGTCTTACCCGAAGCAGCACAAACAGTGTCGAGAGATAAGCCCCTAACCGTTACTCTAATGCTTCTCTTTCCCTCTCTCTCTTTCTCTTTCTATTTTCTTTACCTTTCATTCTATCTCTTTCTCGTGCAATGAGTTAAATCACCGACCGACTGTTGTGTCACTTTTGCGAGAATCGATAACGAATGCTTTTCTCCATCTTTTTTTAACAGTATCTCTCTCTCTTTCTCTTATTTTTTATATCATTTAACTATTTGAAAGAGAAATAAAGACTATTCTGATAAATGGTTAAAAAGATAAAGAAAAAAGTGAAACGTCGAAGAAGAGAAACCACAGAAAGACAGAAAGAAAGAGAAAAAGAGAGAGAGAAATCAGAGTTGCTTTGTGACGCCGTCAAAATTAATTGCTTTCCTTAATTGTTTCATTTCGAGGCGTCACACGAGCAGTTATCTTTCCTTTATCTTCATACTCTTCACCTTATCATCATAGAACTCCTTGGGAACGGTTTAAGACACTTACATTTCGTCTTGCTCTTATCCTTCTACTCCTTTCGCATAATCGAGTCTTAAAAAGAGGTATAAAAGTATAAGTGGAGGTGATGAAGGGTGAAGGTAAGATGTAAATTTTGTGATCTGCTATCAACCCATACAACATATTCGAGTATTCAATATATTTTTTAATACGTTCTCTTAAGTTTTGTTTCATTGATAAAAACAAGGTGATATCGTTTTATTATTAATAATAATTAGTTTTTTTAAATTTCGTATAAATTCGTGAAAATGCGATCATCCTGGTGAAGTGAGGGGTGGATTTAGCATGGGGTCACGATTTTTACCCAAACTCTTAGTTCTTAGCTTAATTTCTGTGTTCGTGCGAGAGTTGGAATGTAAAATGAAGAAAAAGAAAGAAAGAAAAAGACAGAGAGAGTTCAAGTGATTCTTTCTTTGTTCGCGAACGAAACCATCTTGTGATTAAATCCACGTTTCTTCGAACGTTTGGCAAAGCTATTTAGCTAATTAAACTTTCGACCTTCGGCTAATTTTACGATTCGTTGAATATTTGTTACGTTTGGTTAAATAAATATTTATCTAGAAAAAAAAGTAATAATAAATAAAACTAACTTTTTTTTCGTACGATGATGATGTTGATATATTTTTTTAACTAGTTTCCTGACCAAAAAAAAATTACGACGAACTTCCAGAAAAAAAATAAAATAATTATTCGCTATCTTTTTTTTTCCGTCAAAATCTCGAGTAAAGTTCACGTAAAGTTTTTCAGCGATTGTAAGCTCGTAATTATCCAAGACGATCGATTATACAAGCATCAAAATACGGATGTAAATCTTGAATGTTAATCTTGAAATACGTACAATAGGGGAGCCACTTGGAATTCAAAGTGGTAGTAGAAAACTTAAAACTGAGTTATTTGGAAACTCGAACACGGAAAGAGGAGACGTACTTTGCGTCATTACTGGACAATGCCGCGAATCGTAAAGAAAAGCTTCATCCCAAGAGAGAAAGAAAGAGAGAAAAATATATATATATATATATATATAAAGAATAGGAGCAGGAGAAGAATATACATATACACAATACTAAGAGAGACAGATAACTTCTGAAAAGATAGAGAAAAAGAAAAGAAAAAAAATACCTATTGAATTCCAATAAATCGATAGAAATAATAATAAGATGATCGATGTCTCAATTACTCTTAAAGAAAAAAGAAAAAAAAAACTTTATAATCGCGACGGTCGATTTCCTCCTCCTCTTGCCGCAAATTACCAGTTTTGTTCTGGCTGGACCGAGTCTGAATGGAGGATGACAGCACTTCGTTGCTAACGTGCACTCAACTACTTAATAATGTAACAGTCAGCCAACCACTATGCGTCCATTATGTTTCCATGCACGTTGCACAAGAAGCAAGGTAACAGCCTGGCGGTTATAATATAGGATTCGCATCGCGTATACTATACGCGTAGAAGTGTTATACTCTTGCGTTTTCCTACGCGTAAGTTTAGTATAGTACAAGTAAAATATAATAGGTAAATATACGTGTAGTATATTTGTAACGTTAGTATATAATATCACAAGTAACTAAGTAAGATGTATTTGTGTGTACATTCGTAAACGCTCGTGTATGTGTCAATGTTAGTTGTGGGTGTGTGTATGTGTGTGTGTGTGTGTGCATATGTTAAGGGTCGTATCGTGAGGTTTCTGCGTTGAACCAAGGGTGCTAGATATCATCCTTTCTCTCGCTTTGCGTTGCTTTCTACCTGTTATACCAGTTCTTATCCAACCACAGACTACTCGAGAATCCAACGCATATCCAACCTTTCCCTCCTTCCTTCCTTCCTTCCTTCCTGCCTTCCGTCTTTTCATCCTACTCTATTTTAACGTTCTCTGTCTACTTCTCCCTCTCTCTCTCTCTCTCTCTCTCTTTTTCTATGGAACACGACTGGAGTTACTTTTAATCTAACCGAGACCCCCCAACGGTACAGCACGGCTGTGCTTCCACTTTAGAATAAAGTCATTCCTAAATTTGATTTCTACCTTTCCCTCTTCCTTTTCTTTCCTTCCTTCTTTTTCCCTTTTTTCTTCTTCTTCTTCTTTTTCTTTCTCTCTCTCTCTCTCTCTCTCTCTCGTAAGACTCTCGGCTCGATTACAAGACGCACATTGCTTTAAACCTTCGCACGGTTTCCTTTAAGTAACGAGCAAAGGGAAAGAGTATTTTTTTCTCTTTCCTATATCTTTCTTTCTCCTTCTCTTTGAACTTCTCTATGTATACATCTTTCTCACTTTCTCTATTTCTCTTTCAACGTCTTATTCGTGTAGAGTAAAGCTTCCTCCGTATCAGATTTAGACGGTATCGAATCGCAAGGATCGTGCAGTCCAAAGCAATTCGATGCTTTTCGTTCTACGTACGTATTCGTGTCATGCTTTCCAATACCGACCCCAGTAGCAACGATGAATCATCCACGTACTCTGTTTTGTGTTTTGTTAATTAACAAATATCGATGGAAAAAATTTACGTTGTATATAATTCAGAGGAAAACATCAGTGAGGGGCTTTACAATCAATTTACGTACAAACATTTACAAATCTGTCTAATCTTAAATTTATGCTTATTAATGTTTTAAGCTTCGTGTACTTTTAATTAAGTACGAATAGGGCTCTATCCCTTTTTATCGTTTCGTGATAGATTTTATCGAGAGTTATGTTAGTAGATTAGTATAAACTACAATTACTTATTCTTCTTCGTCTGATTCACTTTTACGAGTAAGAAAAGAAAAAAAAAGAGAAAGAAAGAGAGAAAAAAAAGTACTAAACGACATTGATTTAGTTATCTCGTCGTGAAGGACGAGAAACGAAGCTTCCAATGGCGGAGATTACGTCGCGATTAATCAAGGGATTTTTCTACCGACGAATATTTATGCTTCAGCTGTGTATGTGTGCCATGCCACGTCTAACGAGAACCCTAGCGTAATACTTGTTACTCGTTTCCAGGTATCTACTATCGACTATACACCTATTACTTTTATGTATTGTGTATTTACGTGTATGAGTATGCGTGTGTGTATGTACTTACGTAGGATACAATGTAACATACAAACGATCAACCTAGTCTAGTCGATTAAACGCTTCTCTAAAAGCGTACGTTGCGTTCATAAATCAGTGAGGCACCCCGTTTTTACGACCGATAAAACGTAGACTTTTCTTATTCTATACGTTTTACAAAATACAGTTTTAGAAATCCATGCGCAAGCTAGAAAAGATATAGAGAGAAAGATATATCTGGAAAACTCGGTTTTTCTAATAGTCACCTACTGCAGTTAAAATCGTTTAAACCGTACTTTCAGTAATACCGTCCTACCACTTTTTTTTAATTAAGAAAATGTCTCCCGTACATTCGCTTATCCATGATTCACGATCCTATTATATATAACGTAGAAAACGAGTTAAGGATTCAATCATGATTTTAAATCACTTGTTTAACATTTTTCTCTCTCTTTATTTCTCTCTTATTCTATCGATTTCTATCGAAAGTAAAGTTCACATAATTTTACAATTTACGATAGACAGTAAATTTGATCCGATCGTAATATGATTTTCTTCTAATTTTACTTTGCTGGAAATATAACACACAACGAGAAACAGTGATTCCATTCGCTATAGTCAGAATTTCTTTTTTCCACAAAATCCTGTGCTAGATGGGCAGGAGGGGGTAGGGGGAGGGATATCCTAAAACCTCGTGTTGAACATCTCAAATGAAATCGCCACTTGCTTGGTTGAGGTAATAAAAATTTGGTAGTAAATTTTACGCACGTCGACACTACCTCTTTAACTCCTCCCTCCCTCCTCCCCATCTTGATGCTTTCGTGGTCGTACTTTTTCACGTTCTTCTTTCATCCTTTTCCTTATACTATCCTTATTCCTCTCCCCTTCCTTTTACTCGTGGAATATAACGATCGAATTTGAAACGAAATTTTTCTCATTTTTCTTTTTCCAGGGTGTTTCCAACTGTGTCTCCTTTTTATCAGCTTCGAAAGTAGTACCTACGAGCGTTTCAAGCAACGCGATAAAAGTTTACAATCGCGGTTAGTCGTTATTGTTCGGTGGAAAACGAGACTCGTATAAATAGTATGAAATTTGTGGAAGAAAAATAACGACGAATCCATCTCTGTGTGAGCGTGAAACAAAATTTTTCCAACCAATTACGACGATTAAATTTTTATTTACAAAAAAAAGACTATCAATCTTTTTTATAATGTACGCAAATATTTATTTTAAATTCGAAAGAAGAATCAATTTATTTACATTGGAATGATCTCGACTAAAAGTTGACTAAAACGGTTGACAATTTAAAAGGATGAACGAAAATGATCATTTTCTCAAAGGAAATATTCATATTCAACATTAATCCGTTAACTTTCGATTCGTTTTACTCGAAGAAATACATTCGCTAGAGGTAAACTGTTCAGGCTTTTCTGGGACACCAGTAATACCCCTGCTTGTACGACCATTTTAGTTGCACCCCGTATGGCCGTTAGAACGCTACGGCCTGTATCCTGTAGCCGCTTATATGGCACACGTGTATATATATATATATAGTATACAGTTAAACGTTAACTGCAGGCGGTGTATGTAACTGAGAAGACGTAACAGTGTTGTACACAATCTAGCTTCAACACACACACACAGAACCACCCACGTATCCCTATTACAGTTATAAAAGCGAATAGAATGTATGACAACAGCTAAATTTCGTACCATTATTATTGTATACGACGAGGTATCACGAAACATATTTTTCTTACAAGAATGTAACTTCGAAACTTTCTTCTAACAAATACAAATACTACTAGTCGAAATTTTGAATAAACTTACGATCATTTAAAAAGACTCGGATTATAAGTACAAGAAATATCGTCTAGTGTATTTGTCATTGAAATTTAGTTTTTCGAACAAAAACCATAATGCATACAATAATACTCGAAATGCATGTTTTTAACGACGAGTGAAGGAAAAAAAGAAAAAAGTTGTATCCTGCAAGAGGCTCATGGAAAAGTTTCTTTTGTATATTGTACTTATTTACTTACTTACTTACTTACTTACTTACTTACTTACTTACATATTTACTTACTTGGCGAGTTTATTACGTAGGGCGCTGGCCAACATAGTACTTTACGCGATATGGAACAACTGTTGCAGATAAAGAAGCACGAAGTAAGTATAGAAGCTTGAAACGGGAAAAATATCACGATTAAAAAGTTCTGTTCAATTTTATGCGCAGCTTCGATATTATCCTCTCGACCCTTTTCGATTATATTCCCCGAGAGAACGAAAGACAGAGTGAGATAGAAAACAAGTATACAAGTATATGTGTATATATGAGTGTACATTGTAAAAGACGGGATCGAGATATTTCACAATTTTCCTTCTTCTTATCGTTTTATTACAATCGATAGGAAACTTTTATTCATTGACGTCGATCAATCGTTTTATAGATTCATAGATCAATCCGAATAGATCGATCGATCGATCGATAGATCGCTCGATACGACAAACTGGATGCTTTTTAATTCGGACGATGGAAAACATCAATGGAGGAAACATGGTTAAAAATCGAAAATAAGTCTGCGCCGTATCTAACTTTATTATTATTATTATTTTTTCTTTTTCTTCTCTCCCTCTCTCTCTTTAACGTCGGTGTAACTTTATGCGCGTGGGCTGCGAATTGGCTCCCAATTTTTTTTTCTTTCTTCCTTTTTATTTTTTTTTTTTTTTTTTCATTAAAAAAGGAATAGAGATAGAGAGGGAGAGAAAGGTATAGAGGAGTGCACGCACATGCACACACCTGCGCGCCAGCGTGTAGGACGAGCAAGTGTAGATAGAGAGTGAGAGAGAGAGAGAGATAGAGATAGAGATAGAGATAATAAAAAAGAATAAAAAAAAGATACCACCGGATAGAAAATAAAGCACGTGCGAACGCTCTACGCGCCGGCATAAAATTCGTTCCGGCGTATGTTGCATGTAAATCGTATGAGCCGGCCGTGCGGCTCACGAAAGTAGAAAGAGAGAGAAAGAGATAGAGATAGAGAAAGAGAGAGAGATACACGTACACATATAGATACTCACAGATTTCACACATACAAGTATATAACGGGAGTGGTACAGTCACACGTGAATTTAACTGTCGCTGCATGTAAATTTCGTCGCAGGTACGCGGTACATGTAAATTTTATTGCAATCAGCTATTGTAAACAGGATTACCACGGCGCGATGCTAAAACTATTCGTACGTATCGTCGAACGAGTTGAAAGAGATAGATGGAAAGAGGTAGGAAGGAATAGAAAGAGTAACAGAGAGAGAGGGAGAAAGGGAAAAAGGGAGGATTGGAAACAGGGACGGAGAAAAGTCCACCGGCCAATCGATGTGATCACCAATTCCAACCCTTCTTCCTCTACTATCCCTCGTTCTTCCTCCTCCTCTTCTTCCCCCTTCTATTTCCCCATTCTCTCTTTCATCTACCCTCTTGTAACCCGCCCTCGATCTCAATCGTATTTAAAATTCAAGAACGTTTGGCCACGATCGCGGCGTTGAATCGACCAAAATTTGCATATCTTCTCGCCGAGCCACATTTTCTCTATCCCTCTCTTTCTCTCTCTCTCTCTCTCATTCTAGTTCTCATTCTCTTTCCCTTCTACGTCTCGTTTTTCGTAATCGTTAGAAGTATACCCCAGGGTGGTGTGCCAGTGTAATCGTTCGATTATCGAAGACAGAGGGTTGAGTTTAACATCCTTGTCTTCGAGCATGTGTAGAGAGAAACCCACTTTATTGGCTGGAGCATATCCCACTCATTCGCAAGATTCTTCTCGAGAAAAGAGTCTCTCGTACATACCCCTCTACACTCTACATACACACTCACATACATTACATACTCGTATACACGAAGGAACTTGTAAAATTCTTGATATTTTTCAGTAGTGTGGCCAAGGGTGTTGAAGAGATGAGAATGAAACGCGTGACGTGCTATGAATATGAGCGTGTAATAAGAAGCACCAGGAATAAAACGAAAATGTATCTATGTGCCAACATATATAACCACACTCCCGAGCTCTCTCGTACGTGTTTGCGTGTGTTCCTACGTGTGTGCGTCTAGTTTACGTAGCTCATATAATTTTTATCCTATTTTTAACCAAATTTTTTTTTCCTCTTTATTTTTTCTATAAAACTAGCAGCAGCAGCAGCAGCAGCTCACGAGCACCTCGAAAAATTGAAGCTAAAAATATAAAATATAGTATATATATATAAACGTCGTAACTAACTAAAAACTAAAGAAAAAAGAAATACAATCGAGAAAGTAGATTAGTAATGTTTTTTTTTCTTTTTTTTTTCTTAAATAACATTCTAATTAATGGACCCAGTTTCATTTTCTTTCTTTTTTTTTTAATACTAGAGATCTCTTTGCACATTTAACCCTCATTTACCTAACTGAGAATTTCTAGAGAACCACGGAGAAGGAGGAGAATTCAATTATTTCATTATAACGCGAGCAAGTCATTAGATCCTCGCCATTGAATCTCACTTTAAAGTCGCATACTTAATGCGAACGAGAATCTTACCGCGATAGAGGAGAAGTTTTCAGTCAGTTCTAACAGAGTCACCCTTTCTTTTTACACTTTGCTTTTCGTACTGGCAGCAGCAGCAGCAGCAGCAGCACAATCTTAAACTCAAATAAAGGACCTTGCTCGCTCACTTATCTCTTTGTTCTTAGAACGTGAGCTTTTACACAGTAATAACTATCCAAATCATTCCTTTCCTGTCCTTTCCTTTACTATTCTCTTTTTCTTTTTTTCCTTTTCTTTTTAACGAACGTTGTTATAAGTTTACTTTTATTCTTTTTTTCCTTTTACTACCGTGGTATTATTATTACAACCACACCACACTAACGAATACGTTCTTTAAACATTAAGCTTTGCCTTTTTTTCGCAGACGAAAAATTTCCTGTCTCACCTCTCGACTCGTCGTTGAAAAAGGCATAAAGCTTCGAGCTTTCGAAAAAAAAAGGAAAATAAAAAGTAGTGCCAAGCACACGAGGCCACCCATTACTACCTACTGCCATTATTACCATCACCTAAAAAGAAAGAAAGAGAAGTAGAAAGAATGAAAAAAAAGGACAGTGAGAAAGTGAGAAAGTAAGAGAAAGAGAGAGAGAGAGAGAGTGAGAGAGAAAGAAAGAGAGAGAATGCTAAGAGGAAAGGTGCAGTTTTACCTAGAGACGAATCGCTTTTTAAAACTTCTCTCGTTACTCGACACGAAATCCGAATTCATCATCGCTACCACTTTCCTCTTTTCTTTCTATCTCCTACTCTCTCTCTCTCTCTCTCTCTCTCTCTCTTTTACCATTGCATAACGGCCTCGTTTGACTTTGGAAAGCCGTGAGAACTCTTTTCTTCGTGGTGGCAGGATTGCGACGACCGAGGTGGTACTATTTGCACACAAATTCAACCACCCATATATATGCTTACCTATATATATATGCACAGACACACACACATATACATACAGAAACATACATATATCGGAAGCACACATATATAACTAGGCTCCCAATGCAGAGAATTCTCGCGAATAGTCGCTTTCGGGAAAACGGACGGATGCTCAAAGCGCAATAAGCAAGCGATGCATGTAATCGACTATCTGCCAGTAAATCCTCTCCTCTTCTGCGAACGTACGCGTATGTCTCTCTTGCTCTCTCTCTCTCTCTCTCTATTCGTATATACGCTTTCTCGCACTCGTTTGCTAGCCCGTATATCGAGAGTTAAAGAGAGAGAGAGAGCGAGAGAGAGACAGGGAGACTAGAACCAAATTCCAACTGCATATTTACAGGCCTGCGTTCTACCAAGCTGGGCCGATCACACTGTACAACCACTATTACTATTACTACTACTACTACTACTATTACTATTGCTAGTATTACTGTACTACCAGCAACAACCAACAAGAATAGTTAGGCTTTGCCGTTTGTCGTACGAGTCGCGTTAAACTCGGTCGAGGTTTTATTCCCTAGCAAAGTGAAAGAGAATCAGAAATAGAAAGAGAAAGAGAGAGAGAAAGAAAGTGTCATCACATCACCCGCATCGACTGTGACCGAAAATCACAGAACGATCGAGAACCGATCGTTTCGAAATACTTCTCCACCACCTTTTTCTATTTTACCTTTTTTTTTGTTCGTATTTCTTTCTCTTCTTCCTCTTCTTTCATCTACTCTTCGTACCTAGTACTGCTGGTTACAGTGCGATCCGAAGGCACATGTCAAAGGTTATTTCACATTTTTCCCCCTTTTTCGATCGGATAGATTTGATTTTTCGGATTCCTTATCTAGTCCATCTTCGTAGTTGACGTTTGTTGTTGGAGGAAATAAAGTAAAAAAGAATTGATCGAGTCTGAGAAATTTGACGAACGTAAAAGGGATGTTAGATATACCCTGCATAATTGCTAAAAATAAAATAAAATAGTATATAATATATTTTAGTAGGACGAAAATATATGAAATATTTATAAACGAAGTCGTTCGAATTTAGCGAAATTTTTTCTTGAAATCTGTGAACGCAAAAAAAAAGTCGTGATTTGCCTTCTCGAATATTTGTCTCTTTCCTTTTTTTCCTTTTTCCTTTTGTTTCTACTACTATAATATATCCTAGATACCGCGTGTGGAAAAACGCATCAACTGTGTGACATAACGAGCGAGTATCGTTGAACATTTAGAATTTTAGATCTTCGAAACTCATTTTTCTTCTTCTTCTTCTTCTTCTTCTTCTTCTTCTTCTTCTTCTTCTTCTTCTTCTTCTTCTTCTTCTTCTTCTTTTTCTTCTTCTTCTTCTTNTTCTTCTTCTTCTTCTTCTTCTTCTTCTTCTTCTTCTTTTTCTTCTTCTTCTTCTTCTTCTCACTTTGAATGTATCGATCACGACGCTAAACTCTTTCGAATAATAAATGATCGAACGATTTGAGCGTGCATCTTTGCATTTACCTACATGCGATACGATTTCTACGCATTTTATTTATATTTTTATCATCATTTTCTTCTTCTTCTTCTTCTTCCTCACAAATCCTCCTCACTTCTACCACCCAAAAAAAAATAAAATAAAACAAAAAAAATGTAAAGAAAAACGTAAGAAAATGTTATCGGCTTCCGAATTTTGTGACAAAATTTCCAACACTATAAGAACTTCTTATTCGACAAAGCTGATCTAACTAGCACCCCTAGCTAACTGCCACCCCTCCCCCACCCATCATCCACCCTTCTTTACGTCGTCTTTCAAGTAGTCGTTTAGACGGCGCGTGTCTCTTGACGTTTCGTCGTTTTATTCGCGCGTGTTCTTTCAGTAGCTCACGTTTCTTGCGTAAAAACTAGATCGAACTTTGAAATAGTTTGGACGTTTTCTACGAGAGAAAGAAAAAAAGAGAGAGAGAGAGAGAAAAAGAGTGAGTGAAAGAAGGAAGAAAGAAACTTTCATACGATCGTTTCGCCTCGTACCCACGAAGATTTCGAAAGATCGTTCTTTAAGTACACCGTTTAGAGCTTACCGACTGTGTGTATCCCTTTTTCTATCTCTCTCTTTTATTTTCTTTTATAATACTTTTCTTTTTCTCATCGAAACTCCTGGATTTTTCCTCGGTATTTTTTACCAAGAATAGTGCAATAGTCACACGTTTTGAATTTTAATCGTTCGTCATTTGAACCATATTACCTTGTGTGATCTGTTCATTTTTCGATCTTACGTTTGACTAAATATTCAACGTTGAAAAAATTTTAAAATTGAAAGAAAAAGAAAAATTCTATTCTAACGAATAATCGTCAATTGTACCACGACTGAATGAAATTTAAATAAAAACGATTATCTTACGTTAAATATTCCTGGGAAGAAGAAAATTATTTTTCCTTGTTTTATAATTTGAAACGAGTAGTAATTTCTAATCATTTTCTTCCTATCGAATTAATTCTTATAATTAACCAAAAATGGATTCACGTGCAACGTGAGTATAAATATAAACTAAAAATAAGAAATAAAAAAAGTTAAAAAAAAAAAAAGAAATAAACCACGAAAAAGGGGGGAGAAAAGGTAGAAGAAAGATTTTTAAAGGGGGTGAAATGAAAATAGAGAGAAACTCGCTCGAAAAATACAAAATAAAGAAAGATAAGAAGAAAAAAAGAGAGAAAGAAAGTAAGAACGTTGACTGTAAGCGACGTCCGCGTCCATTCCTCGTTGTTAACTTTTACGACGACTGGCATTTTTGCGAGTTCGCGAGGAAAAGACTCGAGAGAATCGAGGAGATCCTTCCCAAGGATCATCGCTTTTACGAGTATTTCGTCCGGGACCGTAATTTTATTCCTGTAAATAACACACCCAGCATGTGCGAGAGCATCCACTTTCTCACTCTCAATTCCTCTCTCTCTTTCTCTTTTTCTCTATTTCTCTTTTTTCTCTCTCTTTACACTTTCTAACACATTAAACTACTTCGTATTTATCGTGCGTAGGTATATATATGTAGTTATATATCTATGACGAGATCCCATGTAGTACCCATTCGTAACCGTTGCTGCGTCGTGCGTTACTTACGATGGCATAACGCATATCCAGGGCATAAAATCCACTGGAATTCACGAGAGTGGTCCAAGAGAGAGAGGATGCTCGGAAACGACATAGATAGTGAATAGGAGAGAAAAAAAGAGAGAGAGAGAGAGAGAGAAAGAGAGGATGACTGACTCGAAAAAGCGACGAACGAACTGAAGCGTGGAAGAGAGAGAAGGATGAAAAGATGGAGAACTGCGCTATGCGAGAAATAGAGAAAGTGTAAGAGAAAGAGGGGGAGGGAGGAAGTGGTAGGGAAAAGGAGAGAAGGAAAATTTATTAAAGCGAGAGATAAGGGTCGTCTCGTAAAGCGAACGTAATATAGCATAGACGAGAGCAACGCGCGCCATTCGAAAACCAATTAAGTACGCGTCAGAACTCGAGTATCCCTTTAGTCATCTTCAGACCTAAGGCGTTTCTAATCTTTTTAAATGAGACAGCTAGAAAGAAAATGGTACAAAACGGATTGAGAGAATGAGAAATAGAAAGAGAGATAGTATAACTATGAAAAATTACAAATTATATCTACTATAACTAATTTTTTAAATTTTATTTTCTATATCTATCTATCTATTTATTTATCTTTCTGTCTATCTATGAATCTATCTTTTTGCATTACGCTTCACGATAAACGAACGGGAAAAACGGTCCATCGAGAACCATCGATACGCGTCCCGTCGAGCATCGATTAGAGAAACGAGAGTCTCGTTGACCCTTCAAGGGCGAACGAAAATGTAAGAAGCGACGTGGAAAGGATAGGAATGAAAGACAATAAGAAAGAGAGAGAGAAAGAGAGAAATAGGAAGGGAATAGATCGACTTCTAGTTCGCACTCGAAGAGTCCAGGAGATCTCCTTAGGGACTGTGAACCCTTTCCTTCTCCTTTCCTCCCTCCTATAGCTACTCCCTTCCACTCGCAGTCTCTATCTCGTTTCTTTTTTCTCAACCACGAGGTACCGTCGTCGTTGTTGAAAAAGATTTAGATCGATTTAAGATTCCAATTTCCGGTACTTCTAACGGGCGTTGAAACGAAAAGGAAGTGAGTAAGAGAGAAAGAGAGAGAGAAAGAGAGAGAGAAAGAGAGAGAGAGAGAGAGAGAGAAGTGTGGCTCGAATGTGCCGGTGGCATATCGCGTCGAAAGGAGTAAAGGGGTGTGTTGGAGGGTAAGTTAGATACCACGAAAACTATCCTCTGGATCGAAGTGGATAGTCCGCTTGGGTCGAATTGCTGCTACCACCTTACCACCCCTTCCTCGTTTCTCCATCTTCTGCAGAAAAAAGAAAAAGATAGATAGATATTTTCCTCCTTCTCCTTTTACTCCTCCTTATCCTCCTTTCCTCCCCTTTTTCTTCTTCCAGTTTTCCAGATCTTTCTCGATTTCTCCCTTGCGATTTCACCAGAAACCTACCCCTGTCTTATTTCTCCTCGTGAGTATTCTGATTTGAATTTTAATACAATACCCCGCGTTTAATCCTCCTTTTTATCTCGACCTACCCCCGTACTCCTCAACTTTCTCTTTTCTTTTTCTATATTTCTTTCTTTCTTTCTTACTTACTTTTCTTTCTTTCTTTTCATTCATAAAACACATACTTTTTGAGCTATAAAACAGCGTTATAAGTCAGGGGAATACGACGAATAGAAAGAAGAAAGTGGTAGATGACAAGCACGTTCCAAAGAAAAATTCGTCAAAGTCTTACAAAACAGATTCTCTCCGTTTCTCAGAAAACTTTATAACTCTTGCTTTATAAGATGAGAGTTTCCCTCCACCATCTCTCTCTCTCTCTCTCTCTCTTTCTTTACATCGGGGCTAAGAAAAGAGAGAGAGAAGCTTATCCTTGAAATTCACGATTAAAGCTATATGACCTGGGCCCCCCTTATATGCTTTATTTAAATATTCATGTAATAGGTAGAAGAGAAAAAAGCCACGTCGATGTCCTTTTCGAATATTAAATCATATTACAACGACTTAAGTGTCTTCTCCCAGAATTAACGAGACACCGCGTAATCCGCTTAGAGAATTGAAAGCGTAAGAGAGACAGAAAGAGAGTGAGATAATAGAAATAGAAGGTGATGAGAAAAAATTGGAAAAGGGGAAAGGGAATGGAAAGTGCGAAGTAGTTGATAGGGAAATTTGCAAGAAACGTTGTGCACACCTGTAAATTTTCCTATATCAGATAAACGTCCAAAAATTGAAACGTGTTGGATATCTTCGAAAATGTCCGTTCATATCTTTTTGATTATTTTCTTTTTCTCGTGTTCTTCCTCTTATTCCATATCTTGTCTCAAATGTCTAAAAAGAAGGAAAAAGAAAAAAAAAATGTAAAGAAAGATTTGTGTCGCCTAGTGAAACAAACGTAAAGGGAATTTCGTTTCGAATGGACAAAAATAGGAAAAGCAAGAATGAAGATATCGATAAGTTCCGTCGTTAAACACACAAGCAAGTTAGAATGTATCGCATTGAATCTCGTCCTCCTTCCACTTTTCTCTTCTTCTTCTTCTTTTCTTCTTCTTCTTCTTCTTCTTCCTTTTCTCTCATCCTACGTTTCCTCCTCCTCTCCTTATCGTTCTCTTCTCGGTACGCGGTAAAAACGAGAGCACATAGCAGCCCTTCACTGGCGAATACGACGAGTATTCTGAGGCCAAGTGGATAATCCGCTCCGTTCCGAATTGCCACTCTTCGTTTCTTACTTTTTTTTTGCTTCTCCCCCAACCCTTCACCCTTCTTCCTTAACCCACCCAACTCCCCAACCCTTCTCCTCCGCCTACACCTTCATTTATTCGCTCTTTTTATACCTCGTGGCCGGATCCACCTTTCTCCAGGGTCCTTCTTCTTCTTCACCCTCTACCACCCTCCCCATCACTCCGTATACCCCTCACTACCACCATCACCATCCTTTTCTTCCTCCTTCCTTCCTTCCGATCTTCGACCTCCATCTCTCCCATCTTTTCTCTCCTTTTCTAACACTCGAGAAAACCTGCAATCTCTTTTCTCTCATTCTTTCTTTCTTTCTTTCTTTCTTTCTTTCTTTCTTTATTTCATTCTTTCTTTTTTCTCTTACTTTTCTTCCAACATAGCCGAGCGGGCTCGAGCTTATTTCTCTTTTTCGGGAGCAGTCCGATTTGAATTTTAATTCGACTAGTTTTAATCTCTTTCTTTTTCTCTCCCTCTTTTCTTTTCTTTTATTTTCTTTTCTTTATTTCTTCGTTCGTTCTTGTTCAATCGTGGTTTCTCTTTCCACGAGGAGAAGAGGTAAAAAGAGGCAAGGAGTCTTCTTCTTCTTCTTCTTCTTCTTCTTCTTCTACTTTTCCTTCTTTGTACAAGTGTATCGAGAGTACCTACGTAAAGTTTTAGCAGTTTCTTTCTTTTTCTTTTTTTTTCTTTCTCTCTCTATCTTTCTCTCTCTCCCCCCATTTTCTCCTTTTTATTCCATCCAGATAATAGAGTGGATTATCTGTTATAAGAGTGAAACGTATTAAGAAAGAGAGAGATAGAAAGAGAAAGATTGCGAAGCGATCATAGAAAATCAAAGTACTCGTCGAGAGAAATCGTCTTCGTGCTATCCAATCTTCTTCCTGCGATATAATCGAGATGAAGCGAGATAGATAGATAGAAAGAAAGAGAGATTCACGTTGAAAGAAGATACTTCAGCATTCTCTTCTTCGAAAGGATCTGAAAAAAAGAGAAGAAGAAAATAAAAAGAAAAAGAAATAGGAAAGAAGAAAATAAGAAAAAAAAGAGATAGTTAACCGTTTTAGTCAAAAGTTAACGCGAGCTATCCACCCTCTCCCCCCCTCAAAAGGTAGCCACCCCTCATCTCTGTTCAGGTTAGTTCAGGCCCACACGGTTACTTTCAAGTTCGCACCTTTCTCAATTTATTCGCTAGAATGTTCACGACGACGTTGGGTTCGTTTACCTCGCCCAAGGGGTTTCTTCAACCCACTCATACCCTCTCTATCTTTCTCTTCTACCGTTTCTTCTTTCTTCTTCTTTGTCGTCGTTGTTGCCTCTCTCTTTCTCTTTCCTTTTTTGTTATCTTCTTTCTTTCTTTCTCTTGTTCTTCTTTCTCTCAACGACAGATTTCGCTGACTCGGAACAAAAGTAAAACCAAAGTTGCCGAGCAATTCATTAACTCGCCTTTACACTTTCACGATTCCCTTTTAAACATGTACGAAACCAAGAGGAAAAGAAAGAGAAAGAATAAGATAGAGAGAGAGAGAGAGAAGCAGCGGTTTCGAGTTAGCCTTTCAATGACTTCAGTTAACCTCCCATTCCATCTCGATATAGTTCAGTCAACTGCTTTTCACGCGTCCCCTTCTTCTCGCCTTTGAACGAAGTATTAAAATCTCTTTTGAAAGTCGCAACACCGATGGCATTACTTCGTTTGCCATCGATCCGCTTACAGATCGAAAGAAAATAAAATACGAAGAAAAGAGAGAGAAAGAGACCCTGGTAAGGACCCCAAGTAAAATTTACAACACGACCATCGTATAGATTTGAAAAATTAATTATCCATACCTACTTCATTAGCTTTTTCTTTAATTAACGTTGAATGAAGTTCAAGCTACTTGATTCCCCTCCTTACTACCACCACTACCACTACCTCTATCATTACTACTACTACTACTACTACTTGAATCATATCTATCATACTTGAAAATCCTTTTACCACAAACCTTATAAACCCCATGCTTTTACTATCCTTAACCATCTTTTGGGGAAAGAGATTCTGCATTTAACTGTCCTTTCGTCGATTCATCGGACTCCTTAAATCCAACCACCTCCTCTTATTTTTCTCCACTATCCTAATCACATCCTAGCCCTTTCAACTTTCTCATTCCCAATCTTCATCCTCATCTATTCTCTTTCTCATCTCGAGTTTCTTCATTTCTATCATATACTTTATTCCTCTCGCAATTCTCCTAGTAGTATCTCCCTCGTAAGGAAGGCCGTAATTGGCCCTTTCGACCTGGGCCAACCAGACCGCGTGGGTTGGTTGGTTAGCTAGCTGTTAGCTAACTGAGCTTGAAGTGTAGAGAAAAGAGGAGAATAAGGAAGAAGGAGAATGTGGAAGGAGGAAGGAAAATGAACGAAGGAAGGAAGAAGGGAAGGAAAGGGGTCGAAGCCACGAGAAGAGTAGTAGGGTCGTGAGATCCATGAGAAGGGTCTTGGGCCATATAACCGAGACTGCTTCTGCTTCTGCTGTTACTGCCACCACTGGCTACGACTACTGTTAGTAGTGGTGGTAGTAGTAGTGGTTGGTGGGTGCTTTCTAGTTCTACTGTTAGTAAGTAGGTAGTATCTACAGCTGGTACTGGGACTACAACTACATGAGAGACACGAAAGCTTCCTTCTACTCTCTTGGGAGAAGAGTCGGCCATGGCACGACGTTGAACTTTCGTCCGGGTGAGATATGCAGAAATTAAATATTCATTTGGGTTACCGGCCATGCCCTTTCTCTCTCACTCTCTCTCTCTCTCTCTCTCTTACTCTTCCCTTCTTCTTATTCTTCTTTTTCTTCTTCTCCTTCCTCTTCTCCTTTCTACCTACTGTTTTCATCTTTCTCTCGCTCTCTCTCTTTCTCTTTCTAACACACACACAAACCAAAAGTAATGCTTTGGCTTGGGGCCAGTTTCACTGAAGGCTCTCGATGTTCACCCATTCCTCTATCTACCACACATTTTCTCTGCCCGTGTTCATTCTATATTCGCATGAACGAGACACGAAGCAACCTACTCGACCCAGTCTATGTATGCATGTATGTATGTATGTATGTATGCACGCGTATATGTACATACTTACGTGCTTCTATGTGTATAGAGACGCGTTAATATACATGGACATTCTCTTCAAAGCATAAAAGTCCAACATGGTGGTGTAAGTTCCTTACGTTTGCTTACTTGTTCGCTATGCGCGAGAATTCACCATTTCTACCTTTTTCTTTTTCTTATTCTTTTTATTTTCTTCTTTCTTTTCTTTTCTTTTCTAATCCGTACATTTTTCCTTTAGTCGTCTTTTATACTTTTCTTTTCTTTTACCTTATTCTTCTTTCTATCTTTCTTTCTCTTTTACAATCCTTTCAGCCTCAACGACTTATCCAAAGCTATAGTAACACAGGCGTCTATTGCTCACGGAAATGTTAGGTACCTGTTGAACCCACAGTCCGGAGTTCGATGAAATAATGACGAGTAGTTTATGCACGAGAATAGGTTGCTAGCTAGCTAGGTAGCTTGTGTTAGCTATCTTCCTTTCTCTCTCTCTCTCTCTCTCTCTCTCTCTGTCTCTCTCTCGTTTCTATCCAAATCCTCGATATTCCTCGAACAATTCTCTATCGTCAACCTATATCTACTCACCTACCTACCTATCTACCTACCTACCTACCTATTCGTGTAGATCATTTTATCCTTTAAACGTACTACCATCTGACTTATTCGATTTACATTCCAATCGTAAAAATACTTTTGAGATACGTTAGTACCCTTTTATATGTGTTATGTAAAATAGAAAATGTCATCAATGTGTTAAATAGGCAAGAATTTTCAATGGAATTCTTTGAAAATTATTGATGACTTTTAAAATATTTTCTTTTATTACTACGAGAAATAATTTTCTCTCTCTTTTTATCAATTTCAAAAGTTACGTAGGTTCAAATCATAAATTCATTTTAGTGTTACACTACCAACCAAAAGTTAGAAGCTACTTGCTGATTTTTTCTTAAAATAGAAAATACCAATTAATTTATCATTATTTAAAAAAAAAAATTACTTTAAACGTGCAAAAACAATTGTTGTTGAACAAAAGATACAACCTCGCGTGTTTGGATTTTCTTTCCTTAAAAATTATCGGAATTTATTTAATAAATAGTTATTTGGAAAATTTTTGTTCACGACTGTATATCGAAGTATGTTACTCGAAAGATAAAATGTCATCGATGTAAATGACAAAATTCCGATTAAATTCTTGTAAATTTCTGTTAACGGTTAGAATCATTTATTCCTACAAGAAATAATTCTCTCTCTCTCTCTCTCTCTCTCTCTCTCTCTCTCTTACTGACTATCTCTGTTTCTCTATCTCAGTCTTTCTCTTTATAGTCTATCGATTTTGAGCGTTAGGATATATACCAATACGTTTAGAATGCAAATGAGTCGTCTGGTGAACGCTGTCGAGCAACTATCCCACCTAGTTTGGAGAGAACGTTATTGTTCGAATAGTTAGTGGAATAACCATTCTACGTTGGATATCCGAAACATAGTCGTCGAGCTGTACGCCGTGCCACGTTCGGCCCGATTGAATATCGAGAGCTCGAGTCTCGTTCTCGTTACTAGAAACGATCCCTAATTCTCTCAAGATCCCTTCGACCGTTTCGATACCTTTGAGTTAAGTCGACGATCGATCGGTTTCATATAGGAGAATATCCTTCAAATCCTTATTCCATTCTACAAATTTTAACCATAACGTTTTATCGATCGCCCTCAACTCTTCCCCCTCTTCATTCTCTTTTATTGTTTTTTTTTAATAATCAATTATTTATTTTAAATAAATATCTTGTAAAAGTCATGTTTCATAAAGCCTACAATCATTTTTTTTTCGTTTTCATTTGTAAAATATAAATACATTATTTTTATCGACTTTAAACATTGCGATTGATAGAAAAAAACATATCACGTCCGATATTCAGCAAAAATTATCCTTAATGCACTATAGTTCATCAATTTTAATATTTGTTATATTAAAAAAAAAAAAAAAACCAAGACAATTTTATATGGGATCGTAAAAATATGTAGCAAAAATTAAAACGTTCCTAATGCAACAATTCTGACAACTGAAAATTAATTAAAAATCAGTTTAGCAACATTACACATATAATATAGTTCCTGGATTTATAACAGTGAAAGAGAAGATATAATAGTATGAAATCCTACATTCAACCTCGCGAAATATCTGCTCGTTTAAACTAGGGTCGCCGAGTGGAAAAGTTTTAGATGCTTCATTTTAACAGATAATTCTATATTTTTAAAATCGTATGGACCATTTTGATAAATAACACCTCGTATACTATATTTAACTTAAGAGAACATAACTTTTCGATGAAATTGTTCACACGACATTACTACGTTTTATTCTCTGACCAGAAAAATATAGTAGTATATCTTTTTTTTCCTACGAGATCGTCTAAAATTCCGTTGTAAATATTCGTTAACTACCTTACACATTAGATAAATCAGGCTTTGAGTACACCGTGGATCATCATCTTTCATCCGGGATAACTCGTTTTTCACATTTACTTTCTTATCTTTGAATAACTCTATGATACAACGAATTATGTGATATAATAATGTTGATATACACGCGAAATGTCGAAATATTTTTCCCGTACAAAATTTTACCACATTATATTCCGTAAATAAAAAATAAAAATTACAAATAACGTGTATTGTATTAACATTTAAGATTTTACTCTCAAAGTAAGGTTTCTTTGAAAAGCTGTAAAAAAAAATAAATAAAATAAAAAATATGAACAAATAACGAACCAGTGATTCATCGGCATCATTATAAACACATATAGTCAATTTTAAATATGCAACGAAATGAATTGCAGTTAGAATTACCAAAAGAGATATTCGATTATTATTTCATCAACATTTATTGATCCCAATTAAATCGTGGTCCCCGGTACATTTTTGCTTCATAAAATTTTTCCTCAATAAAAAAAACACTGAAACAACACTCACTTTCCCGTATATATTTGAATTTCAAATGTGTACCTTGCTAGATCACACGTATGTATTCATATTTTTTCCTTTTTTTTTTTTTAAGTACACATTCATTCGTTAGTTCCTTGAGTATTTTTGCTAACGCGTTCGAGATTAACCCTCACTTTGCTATTAGAAAAATCCAACTCGCGGAATTATCGGAAAATCGATAAAAATCCTTCGAGATATCCGTATTACTACCTAAGCTTTTCGAGACGTTTGCTTTAGAACGATAAGTGGAAACGGGAACGAAATAAACGGGAATAGATTTATGGTCGGTCGTAAAATCATTCCCTTTCCACTTTTCTTTTCATTCGTCCTTTATAATAATAATAATAATAATAATAATAATAATAATAATAATAATAATAATAATAATAATAATAATAATAATAATAATAATAATAAATTATATTATTATTAAGTAATTATAATTACTTAATAAACTATTAAGTAATAATAATATTAATAATATATAATCATAATCGTCATAATCATAATCATATGCATTTAAATATCGAATTTATTTCAAATTAAAATCGTGAAAAATAATCAGATTTTAAAAGGAATTTAAATAAAATAAATGAAAGACAAAAAAATGAAAAATATTTCCAAATTTCCAAGTTACCGTTTTGAATTAAACGAAAAAAAAGAAAACAAACAAAATTTTGAACAACAATATCCTCTCCCAATCTCTCCTATCTCTCTTGGGATTATAAACAAATCGATTTATAATCTATCCTACTGTAAAAACTTCAACCGGAAAAAAATAACTTGAAAATCAAATTTGAAACAGATCGATCAGCGGAGAGAAAAGGTTCCGAACAAACGAAAGAGGAAAACTGTTATGCGAGTCCAGATCGTGGGAATTCAAACGTGACTAACAGTTATATCATGATACGCAAATATATATATATATATATGTGTCTCCAGAGAAATAAAAGAGAGAGAAAGAGAAAGAGAAAAAGAGTTAGTATTTTGAATTTACCGAATTAAAACCGTTCGGTAACGTCATTTTCTTCTTTTAAAAAAACACAAATGATAATTAATAACGAACCGTGTTGTCATGGTTTGTGAATCGATGTATGATTTGATCAAACTGTATTAAACCTTTCGATGCAACTCAAACAAATTAATAACTCTCTCATTTTTTGTTCCCTACCTTCTTCTTCTGCTTTTATTTATTTCTATCTCGTTTAAAATCACAACTACGTCGAGAAGAAGAAGAAGAAAAAGAAGAAGAAAAACAAGAAGAAGAAGAAGAGGAAAAAGAAGAAGAAGAAGAGGGAAAAGGTTGGTTTCATTCGAAAGGAAATATAAAATTTCCCCTTTACGAAGTCTCGTTTTACGTTAGAAGAAGGCGGTAAAAGCGTTTAAACGATGATCCAACCAACACCATCAACCCTTTTACATTCCTTCCCATTTTCTCTCTCTCTCTCTCTCTCTCTCTCTCTCTCTCTTTCATTCTAACACATTCGACGTTCATGCCTTGCGTGGGGAACGGGTCGTTTGAGTTTCGACTTGAACTCGAGCCAATTTGCCGGGTATATACACGTTGAACAGAGCAGAGGAGAGGAGGAGAGGAGTGTCTGTTAGAGTTTCGGCACACCGTGAACCAACGAACCGTTTTTGGCGTCGTAAGGACGAATCGTTATGGCGATTCGCGATAAAATTCTTATTCCTTGCTTTTACCACTCACGTCAATGTAACTACCCAAACCTATTACTATTACTAATACTATCCTCTAAATTTTGTGTATTCGTGTATTTAAGTGTACGTATATTCAGCGAAAGAGTATCTGTGTGCGTGTGTGTGTATAATGTATGCGAGTATGAATATATGTTTGGTGGTTTGTATATGCGTTTGTATAGAAAGAGGACAGAGAGAGAGAGAGAGAGAGATAATAAAGGCAGGAAGTCGAAGCATAGTCTAAACGTTACTAGCTTCGGGCATTCGATTATACTCAGGCAAGCATCATGGTTGCAAAGCAACTTTCTTGAAACACGAATAAACGAAAGATCACGTTCGTCGTCTTTGAGATTTGCGCTTATCTTCTTCCTGTTTGTTTGACTAGCTTTAGCACAGCAACGTACAAGAGATAAGCATGTGTGCCTCGATTTCAAATAAATTGGAGGACACAGGTGGAACAGGATGAGGAGGATGAGTGGGGGGAGGGAGCAAGGAAAGAGGAGAAGGAGGAGGAGGAAAAGGTGAAAGTAACGGTGCCTTCTTTAAAGGATCTGATCTCGAAATCGCATCCCTTTAAGGTAGTAGTAGTTACCCCCTTTACGAGATTCTACGTTACGATACGATAGAATTTTCTAACATAAAATGGTCTTTTATCGTTCATCCACCTTTATCTATCATTCTCTTTGGCCTTTATCTATTTTTTCTTCTCTCTGTCTCTCTCTCTCTCTCTCTCTCTCTCTTGCATTTACATCGTTTATTTAAACACGAAAATAATCAAAGAAAATATCAATATGTTATAATAAATAATTAATTGATTAATTAATTAATTACATTAAATTGTGGAAATCGATGGATGGATTTCTTTCATTTTTTTTTTAATATAAACGAAAGAAACGAATGGTAAAAGTAATAATAATAATAATAATAATTATAATATCTGATTTAGTCGAACGAATAAATCGAAATGAGGATTTCATTATTAGCCCTTACCTAAATAGGAATCTCGTTACGTTCGATTAAACGATTACGTTGGCTATAAAATTAGGATTGAGTTGTAAACGAGGTAGCATTAAATTCTGTAGTACCTAACGGTGAAAACGCGCGTTAATTTGCGCCAATTACACTAACCTATAATTGTACCTACACCATTCCTCTCTTTTCCACCAACTCATCATCCCTTCTCTCTCTCTGTTTCTCTCTCTCTCTCTTTTCCTTTTTTAACTGTGAATCTCTATCAGTCTCACTTCTTAGTATTACGGAATTTCGTCTTACCAAGTGCAAAAGCAGGATTTCTTCCTTTCAAACGTAGACTGCGATTTCTCGAAATCTTTAGGTCTTCCTTTCTTCATTCTCCGATACACTGGAAGCACCACAACAACAACCACAGAAGCAACAGAAGCAGTACATTACTATTCCCAAAGAATGGAAAAATGTTATTTCACGGCTCGGAATTTCTTTCTCTCTCTCTCTCTCTCTCTCTCTCTTTTCTCTCTCTTTCTAACTCACTTACTCACTCTTTCTCTCTTATTCCTTCTTCTTCTCTCCGTTTGAATCATAAATTTCATTGTACTCTGTACTTTACGCCGGTTGCTCTTCCATATATCCTGATATCCCCCTAGAACTCAACCTCGTTTCCGCGAAACGCATTTCAAAGCTCTTTCTCTCTCTCTTTTTCTCTCTCTTTCTCTTTCCCGCGGTTACTTTGATTCACCCGACTAAACAAATGTACATTTTGACTACTGATATCGTGTAACTTGCTTGAAATACTTTAGAAAACGCGTTTATTTCTACAAAAGTATTGAGTTAAGGGGTGGAGGAGAGGTAAGGGATAGTGAAATAAGGAAAAGAGGGGTGATAGGGGTGGGTGGTGGGTAGTAGTGCGCCTTACAGTTAATAAAGAATTTTAATCTAAAATTCCTTTCCAATTCAAATTGCACTGAGCAAATTTGATCTCTCCGTTTCCATTTAATCTATAATGATTTATATCGACGTTATATACGTGTGTGTGTACTCCTTTCATTTACGATGAAAGAAGGAAATATATACGTTTGAACTAAACGTACGTTTTCTTATCAAACGTTATCAAAGCTAATCTTCTTCTTCGTTTTTATTTTATTTTATTTTATTTTATTTCCTTTCTTTCTCTCTCTCTTTCTCTATCTATCTCTATTCATTCTCATTAATTAACTTTATCTAGTGAAATATGAAATTCCTATTTTTGCATTACATGGTTAAATCATTATATCATCATCATTCTTGGTGTTTAACAATTATTTATATCATCCATCCGATGGATATGTATATTTCGCTTTTCCATAAATAAATTTTCATAAATGTATACTTGTATCCCTTTCTTTTTCTCTTTCTCTCTCTCTCTCTCTCTCTCTTTCGCCATTTTGTTTTTTATACATTCGTATAACCACGCTCAGTGTTATGATATCATATCATAAAAATGATATCAAAAATGAGAAGAAAAGAATTCATTAAATAAACTGTATTACCATCGTCGTTTAAATTTATTACGCTGAATAAAATAAATTTCATAAATTAAACCACATTTATATTTATACATGAGTAAAAAACGGATCGTCTTCGTATCTATATATATATACATATATATTTTAATAAAAGAGAAAAAAATAAATAATAATAATAATAATAATAATAATTAAGAAGAGAAACAAAAGAGTGGATATAATTGCTATTCTTACGTTTGGAAAAGTTTCAGGAAACATACGTGAGAGTGTAATCTCGTAACAGACTACTAATTCATTAGAAATATTTCAACTTTGTTTCGTCCTTTTTGATTTCCTTCATTTCGAATAAAAGGTGAGGGCCTTCCCTTCTACAACCCCTCACCCCAATTCAACTGCACTACAACTTCTTTTCCATTTCCCCCGTACATCACCCATCATCGACGCACATAACTTTCTCGCGTTAACATATATATATAGCGCCGGTGTTAGTAGTAGTAGTAGTAGTAGTAGTGGTAGTAGTAGTAGTGCAGCAGGATAGCCTTTGTAGCGCAATAATTGGAGAAATTCTTGCCCCGGAGCAACGAATAAATTCGGTAGAGACGATGGTTGGATAGTAAGGTGTTGGTGAAACAGTTTTGTTACGTTCTCTCTTCTCTCCCTCTCCAAACCCGACCCCCTCACCCCCTCCTTCCTCCCCCTTTCTCTCTTTCTCATGCACGCGAGATAATTATACGCAAAGTTTAATGCGTTTGCGAGCTGTGCAACTTTTGCCGGTAACACCGACGTCATTAAAATTACACGGATCGCGTGTCCCATCGCACGCGAAATTCCATTGTAACGCGTTAACGCTCATATCATCAGAAACCCAAGGAAAAGAGAGTTTATAAGAGTGAGGGAAATAGAATTAGAAAGAGAGAGATAGAGATAGAGAGAGAGAGAGAGAGAGAGAGAGAGAGAGTTAGGTATCGTTGATACGCAGCCGACACGTTTTCTTCCGTAACATCGTTAACGTTTATACGACGATCTTGTTAACGCATAGCTATTTTGTAGTTAGATATACCACTATTCTACTATTCTATAATAAAGACTGTAAATATCACTTATAATTACCATACGCTTTTACACAATTGTCATTCAAACGCACGCATATCCATGCATCTTTAATAATTTGACATACGATAATAGATTATTTCACACGTATGCACACATGCACGCATACACGCACGTGGTTTATAACTATTTATTTTTACGAATTAATTATTATCAACGGATCCTCCTCCCCCCATGGAATACGCCATACATCGATAAAGAGAAGACAATAAAGAGGAGGTGAAGAAAAAGAAGAAGAAAAAAATGAGAGAAAAAGAAATCCTCCTTCGTTGTAATTTTCTCCTCGATGTAATTTCAAGCTAGTCAAGAAGAAAAGAACCAAAAGTATAAGGGAACCCCTCTTGTGTTGGAACGTATCATAAATTACATCGCCATTTTTACTTACAGTTCCTTCCAATTTTTACGATACCATCCAATGTCGAAGGTCTTAATCTCGTTCTATCGAGGAAGTTACTTCGAGGACTCACCTTTAGATCTTTCGTGTTCTTTATCTCTCTCTCTTTATCTTTTCAACTCTCTCTAATTTTCGATACCATCGATAACTTTAGTTACGTATGGACGACTAAGGAGAAACTTTGTAAAGGCTTTTCTCTCTCTTTCTCTTTTACCACCAAACGTTATGCGATAGCTTTACAAACATATCAAAATCAACCTGTAATATTCGTACGTGCATACATTTATACGTATTTATATATGCGCGTGCACGTTGCACTATGCACATGCACACATATACGCATACTCATAGAGTCATCGATTTCAAATTATTCGTGCGACGTTTCCGCGCTTTTATCGCAAAATTCTATTAAATATCGGACGAGAGTTAAAACGCCCTACAAAACGTACAAATGGATATTTTTTTTATCGTGGTAATAACACCCAGGCCCGTTTCGTTTATTCGTTCATTTTTAATATAGGATACTGCGAATCAGATTCCAATCTTTTGGCGTTTATAAAATCCAAAACGTTATAACGACGGTATTACGAAACGTATCGACACGAGAGAGAGAAAGAGAAAGAGAAAGGGGTTGAAAACAGATACCGATCAAAAGTAATTCTCGCAGTTGGTATATTTTATTCCCCTTTTTTTTTTGTACTGATTCTATTTTTTATTACTCACTTTTATTTATTTACCCTTTTTTATTTATTTTATTTTTATTTCTATTTTTTTTCTGTTGCTATTTTTTTCTTCTTTTATTCATTCACATTCATTTCGTTTTATTTTTCAAAGGTGTGTGGCAAATTCGTGGGGACGAATTAATGCATTGCCACCTTTTGGTAACCACCCACCCACTCTCATCACCTCTCTCACGGATGACGATTGAGTTTGCGATTTCCAATTATTTTAAATTATACAGAAATGTAGGTGTAGAACCGGGGACCGGAGAGGAAAAGAGGAAAAACCAAAAGAGATGGTGTGAGGATAGAAAAAAAATTCATTAACTCCGTTGGAATCGGAAAACGTTTGCCGAAGTCGTGTCCTGGTTTCTCTATACACAACCGAATCGCATCGTGCCGTGTACTCGATTTAATTGCTTCTCTTTGTAGACGTTCTCGTATTCTAAACCGTAACCTTATTCCCAACGTCGAATCTCTGTCTCTATTATTTCATTCGACTCCTTTCTGTCTGTCCCTGCATCTGTCTCTGTCTTTCTATATCTTTAGCTTTTCGTATGATACCACGACCGAGTATGAGAAAGTTTTAATCGAGGTAACTTTAAAATTGTTAAGTTTCATATACGCATTGTATATCATTCATTTTCTTATTCGAATTCGAGAAAAATCGGTAAATATTAAAAAATAAAAAAAAACACGAAAGTGAATACATTTTAAATGTACATACACACTAATGATGATCATGCACGTATTTAATATGTATTTTCACATTGGCATTCGATTATACTTCGAGCATTAAATAACATTTGTTAAGGATAGAACATTTTTTTAATGTCATATAAGAAAAGAAGAAATAATAACGTGTCCTGTGATAATAATCCATTACTGTCTCGTGATAATAACGAGCGCAATAAAATATTCGTCTATACTTTACTATCGTCAGATAAGATTCCTTTGTACGAGAATGCATATTCAATCATTCTCTCTATTTATCTTTCTTTCTTTCTTTCTTTCTTTATTAGTCCTTTTTTTCTACTTTTTTTCTGCTTTTCCTTTTCGATCCAATTATCCTTTAATATATACTCCAATATTTGAGAGCTTAATACCTTAGCCATGAAGTTCCTCTTATAGAGTTCAGAAAGATAGAGATAGAGAAAAAAAAAGAAAAAAGATAGAAAGAAAGAAAGAAAGGAAGAGAGGTGACGCTTTCGATCCTTTGTACGTGTTCCTTTACCTTTGGGAATATACTCGATCCGTGTCTGAAAGCTTCAGTGTCTTCACAATTTCTCCGTAATCAAACAAGTCTTTTTTTTTCTTGTTTACCGTGGACTACGTTAGAACTGGCCGAAAAGTACTAAACGAAAAGATAGAAATAGTTGAAATAGAGAAAAAAATAAAAAAGAGACATAAAAGAGAAAGAAAATAAGGGTAAGAGAGCTTTACCAAAGAGCTTATACTTTCCTCCTTGAAATCGTATCGTCAAGTTTAATACGGTCCGACTCGTAAGCTCGAACTTAACAGTGTACCAATGCGGAATTCGTAAACATTAGTACGGGGATAGAGGTACGAGATAGACAGAGTGAGATAGAAATAGACAGAGTGTGTATGTAAGAGAGAGAGAGAGAGAGAGAATGAGTAAGCTTAGAGCATTGTTTGCACCACAAACTTCATCGTGGTGTGTCACCCTGTGCTTCGCCCTTTGCTACTTTGCCGTAGATTCCGATATCCTAGAAATTAGCCTTGTTCCCAGAAACATCAAAGCCGTCTCGTTTATTCTGCTTCAACGTCGACGACACAGTAACTTTGTCTATTTCCCTCTCCCTCTCCCTCACCCTCTAGCTCTACCTTTCTCCTCTTACTATCTTTACCTCTCATTGTCATTCTCCATCTGCCTGTCTCTGTGTCACTGTCCCCCCACTAATATCCCCACCCCCAACTTCTCATCCCACCTCTCTATCTATCTCTGTCTATCTCTCTCTCTTTCAGGTTATATCCATTTCCCGGCGGAATATATCCACTCAAAGGTCCATTAGAGTTTACGGCGCTTCGCGATAATCCAATAATGTTTTCAATTAACGAACTTCGTTCGGCAAAAATTTTGTCATCCTCTTGCCCCCCTCCCTCTTCCCTACTCTTCCTACTATCTTCTACTATATTCTCTATCTCTCTCAGACACTATTTTTTCTTTCTAATGTCTTTTCTATCTTATTCCTGACGGTCTTCCTTAACGCGAATAACATTAACGTTGCCGTATTATATTATCGGTAGATAAAGAAGCTGCTTTATACTTTCCGTGTAGCTTAGACGTATTCTCGAGTGGAAAAAGGTACGAACGAAAAGACACTTTGATCTGCCCGATAAAATGTTACTCCTTATCCATCATCACTATGCTGCTAGTACTGATGTTGCTGTTGAAGATCGATCTTTTGTTTATAGAATAGAATATCCAATAGCTCAGTATTTCCTTTTCTTATTCTTTTATAAACACATATAGCATACTAAATATTTAATAAATTTCTTTTAATATAGGGTAAAATAAAGAGAAAAAATGACTATTGTTTTGTTTTGAAATAAGTTTGATGGTTGAAATATTTTTTCACGAAAAAAAAAAATGTGAATCAATTTTTACGAATAAATTGTAAAATAATTAGATAGTTGTTAAGATTTAATTGTAGTAGATTGTAAATTATATATGTGATTTGAAATGCACATTAAAACGCTTAAACATTAAATGTTTTTAAAAACGGGATCGTTATTTACGATGATAATATCACTTGAACGTTAGTAAAAAAAGAAAAGAAGTTCTTAACTTATTTCCATGAATTCTAATCGTTTTAAGATCGACAATCTCAAGTATGTGAAGAGCTTTAAAAATGAACGACTCGTCCTGATATCGAAAATAAGTCTAAATACATCCATACATGCGCATACATGCATACATACATATATAAATACATTATTACATAAAAATATACATGCATATATAGCGTGCAATAGAATCGCCGTTATTTTCAAATGCTATAGAAACCCATAGGAGAAGAATCTTTCAAATAGGATCGTAGTTCGTTTATATCGTATATAAACTTTATTACGTAGGTAGTAGAGCATGTCTCCGAACGCGGTGTTCGCCATTTTATCGTAAAGTATATATATATATATATTTATAAGAAAACTATTCTCGTTATTTCGATCCTGAATATTTTCTTCTCAATCGTTCTTTCATTTATTTGTTTCTTTTTTTTTAATTTATTTTACAACTTACCTTACAATATATATATATATTTTTTTTCATATGGACAGGGTTAATAAATCTTATGGAATTATTCATAATGGACAATATAAATCTTCTTGCATTGTATGAAAAATAATTGAAAACAAATTCGCTACAATCCACTTTTGAAAGTATTACTATCTTTCTATTTTTTTCTCTCTTGCGTCTGCATATTCTCCACTTCGTCAATATGGACGAATGGCTTTTTTTGAAAGGCAGACGCTTAAATTCAAGAAAACCTCTTTTCATCTCTCTATTTGTTTTTTTTCTCTTTCTTTCTTATTCTCTCCATCTTTTTCTATATCTCAGTAGATATCGGAAGATCGGAAGATTTCTTTCAACGCAAAACGGAACGATCGGCATCTCTCAACGCCGTTATGTTAGCGGAGTATAAAAAGGGAATAGAAAGCTATGTTTTCTCCACTACTTCCGAACATCTTCTATCTCTCCCTCTTTCTCTCTCTTTTTTTTTTACCATTATCTCTGGCCGACAAATGGAAGCTTTCCGATACCGTATGAATATTACAAAAGCGCGTGTACGCGGATCGATATGATGCTCCTCGTGAGTTAGAATGAAAATGATCGACGAAGAACGAGAGTCCACCCCATTTGACGCGCTTTATTTGCCAATAATAAAATGCATTCTATGTATATCTATCTTCTGATCCTTTTATTTTCTTTCCTTTCTTTTTTGTTTCTTTTCCTTTCCTCCATCCTTTCTTTTTTCCTCTTTTATCCCCCTCCTATTTTATTTCCTACTCTTCTTTATCCTCTTTCCATCATCATTCCTCAGGTACTACTACTTACTCTACTACTATTACTTACTACTTACTACTTACAATGTAATGCGGAAACACTTTGTCTAAAATATAGATACAACCTAACTTCGAAAATACTTCCTACCTTTTCGTGCTATAATGAAGAAACTTTAGTCAAAGAAAAAATGCCACTTTTCAAAAGTAATTTTGCCATACAACAACTTCTACGTACGCGTCGTACGTAAGTAAGTATTATTGTTATAGTACTTTGAGACGATGCGTGTGTACGACGTTTTTATATAACAACGAGAAAATTTCATAAACGAACATTCCTTTTTTCTTTTTCTCTTTTCTTCTTAAAACCGAAGTAAGTATATAAAAGAGTAAAAATAAGATAGGAATAAAAATACGATCTACATAAATTTCGTAGGGGGGCCCTCTTCTTGCTTCTTCTCGTTCTAGTACTTCATGCAACCCCCCTCAATTCTCCCCCACCACCCTCCCCTTCCACCTTCTCATCAATAACTGTCGCGTACCGTTTTATGATAATTTCGATATCTTATGAGTTAACCTTGTTCTCGAACACAAGAAAAAAAAGAGAAGAAGAGGAGAAAGGAAAATGGGGATGTAGAGAAAGAGAGAGAGAGAGAGAGAACAATTTCGATAGCGAAGAGAGTGAGAACCCTCGGCATTTATTTCGGGGCGGACTTTGCCGACAGAATAATCCTCATAGTGAGCAACATTTCCCTCGAGAATATATCCATGCTCGTAGATCCTTTGGGTAGCCATACTGGCATTGCTAATCCAATAACCGTTTCTTTTTTTTTCTCATCCATTTACGATCGAGACGAGCTGAGAACTATACACCTACATTTACTACATTATTATTCCTTTCCACTCCATCCCCTTTTTTCGTTATCATAATCTATATGTTCGAGTATCTATACTTTACTTCGAGTATGTATGTATATATTATGTATGTATCGTTTATTTTGCTCTCGATAAATCACGATCTAATGTAAGATTAATCCATTCGATGACATTCGTAATTAACGTGAAATATAGCAATTTCTCTCTCTCTCTCTCTCTCTCACTCTCTCTCTCTCTCTTTCTCTCTCTGTATCTTTATTTCTGTCATGCTTGTAAAATAAAAACGTTACGGCATAATTTTCTCAATGCCATGTTACATCGCACGTGCTAGTAGATATTAGAGAATGCAATATCACATAACAAAGCGAACGAGTAGAAATTTTGCGAGAATCAGAATGTAATTGCACGACAGAAATTCCTGTTAAACCGTCAGCCACTTTACCGTCTGTATCAGCGACAGGTAACCCCTCTCTCTCTCTCCCTCTGTCTCAAATACACACATTCGTTCACATAAATACATAAAATGCGCGTATATGTGCATTCTCATTTATTCTATGCTTTTCGCATCCCTGCCAAACAATGTTTGCACTTATTTTAATTTAATATTCCCAGTTAAATCGAGTATCGTGTGCTAGAAAGAAAAGAATGAAGAGTGAAAGAGAGAGAGAGGAAGGAAAAGGGGGAAATAAATAAATAGGAAACTGGTAATAATTTAATAAAAAAGTCAAATTCATGCTAGCGAGCGAGCGAATTGTGTGTGTATGTGTGCGCGCGCGCGCGCATTCGCCAGTTTAAACTTGGACCCGTTTTATTCGTTCATACTACTGCTAACGTTAATTTAATTTACCTCCGGTGAACGAAACGTAGGAAATGCTTCACGTTGCTTCGCGAAAAGTCGGACGACGGCTTATTTTCTATTGTTCTCGTCAACGTTGACGAGAGAGAACGACTACGGTGTTTCGTTCCCGTGACATTTTTCTTCCATGCTGTTTTTTTTCTTTTTCCTTCTTTTTCTTTCTTTTTTACTACTTTTTTTTTTTTTCATTCAACCCTCACCTCCTTTTCCTTCCTCCCTTCTCTCTCTCTCTCTCACACTTTTTTTTTCTATTCGCGAATCTTTGTAACAACGACGGTGTCAAGAGTTTCGTTAACAGATTTTACGTAGCACCATTTGTTATTTTTTTTTTTTTCGTGTAAATCTTAACGCGTTTTATTTTTCCTACTCTCCGTCGACCATATTTTAAAACATTCCGACGTTTCGTATATTTCTTTCTCTCTCTTTCTATATGTTTTTTTTTTTTATTATTCCTTTCCTTTGATTTATTGTATTTTTGTACTTTCATTTCTTTTCTTTTGTTAAATAAAATCGCAAAGCGCTAATGCGTTTATTTTTGAACAACGAACAATACATTTTATCCAAAAACTTTTCGATAATGTCTTGCGTTACGTCTAGTGATACTCGCCACACAAACATGCTGTGTACAATGACCACCACCTCCACCCCCACTTAGCTTTTCATCCTATAAGAAAAATCTACTATAATCAAATATTTGTCTATTCTCCGTCATTACCTCGTTGAAAGGGAAAGGTATATATACCATTGAGTGAGTAAGTAATAAGTAAATAAGTAAGTAAGTAAGTATATATATATTCAATACTTACAAACACAATATATTTATCCAAGATCGATAATCCACATTCTATCCACAAAGGACGGTAAGGGCTTTCTTCGGAATTTCGAAACATTAGACGTATGTACTACTTCTGAATTCAATGAACGTATCGAAGCAACTACGATATAGATACTTCGAACTCTCCCAAGATTTGCCGAAGACTCCCTTAAGCTTTTCTATCTCTGTCTCTCTCCTTCTCTTCTACACACTAAAACGACAAAGTAAGTGCACTCTAGGAAGTTGCCCTTCGATTGGTCCAAGCGCAACAACTTTTATTTTTACTCAGGTACTACGTCGATATCCGATCACGCTTGGAATACAATAAGCTTTCTTATTCTTCTTTCTTTCTTTCTTTCGCTAGTCCCTTTTCCCTTTCCCTTTTGCATTCTATTTCTTTCTTTCCGTTTTTCTTACTAACCGAACCACTTCTTGAATGAATAGAAGAACTCATATTCCCCGCTTGACTTTGCTATCCCTTTCCTACGCATCGAGATGGCAAAAAGTTATAAAAAAAAAAAAGTAGAAGAAAAAACAGGAAGAGGAAAGGAAGTAGAAGAAGAGGAGTCGTTGGAATCGAATCTTCCCGATGCAGCTCACGTAGAAATTTTCTGAAGCTAACCCTCTTATTCTCTCTCTCTCTCTCTCTCTCTTTCTTTCTCTTTCGTTCTCCTGTTTACCCTCTCTTTCACACACACACATACACACGCCCACTTTCATACCCTTCTCTCTCTTTACACTACCTCTTTCTTTTTCTCTTTTTCTTTTCTTTTTTTCCCTCTCTCTCTCTCTCTCTCTCTCTCTCTCTTTTTCTCTCTATTTTACTCTCTTTATTTCGATTCGACTTACGCGTCGTCGAGAACACCAAGGACGGGGTGATTCCGACGGGCGAAAGGAGTTCTCCCTTAGGAACCAACGTAGGCCCTTGAAACTCCTTATGGGTGGGTGATACCGTTCCCACTGGTAGTAGTCACTTCTCGTCACGGTTCCTTCAAAGTCTCTGCCACTGACGGAATGGAACGCACTCGGTGCCTGTCTCTGCAACATCTTCTCTTTCTCTCTCTCTTGTAATCCCAACCCTTCTCACAGACAGATCTTCCCTTCTACCGAGCACTTCGCGTTTCTTTACGAATGTAAAAGGGTCCCTGCTCGCGGATTCCACGAGGGTATCTTACTACTACTACTGCAGACGACCTTGCGTTACTCCAACAAGTATTTTCCCTTCGGCTAATTTACCTTTTCATCCCTCTTCCCCTCTTCCCTTCTTCCTCTTCCTCACCGTGTTCCTCCAATTCATTCCTCTTTCTTATTCTTATTCTTATTTTTCTTCGTCTTTTGCTTTTTATTCGTTTTCCACCACTTATGTTTACTTTCCCCTTTCCTTTTGTCTTTCTTTGTCTTCTTCTTCTTTATTTTCTTAATTCGCAATATGTTTTATTAAAGAAGAAAGAATATAAAATTATTTAATTAAAGTAGACTTTCATTTCCATTCGAGAATATTATTCGATCTTGAAACATAGCCGAATAATTGTCGAATCGAAAATTGCACGAATTAAATACTAATGTTCCAAAAATCTCATATCATTATCTTCTTTTAGGTGGGGACAGAGGGAGAAAAGGAGCAGTTGGAAACTGATAAATTAAAACAATCATTATTCGAAGATAGAAATTGATCGAAATATGAATATTGTAAATTGATTTTTATAAGTAATTTTATCAATATCAAACTTATTCATTATTTTGTTTAATTTCCTTTTTTAAAGTAGTTATTCAATTTTTTATTATTCATTGATATTCATATTTTACTTTATGCCACGTGCTATGAGATTTATTATAATAAATTTTCATTCTCGTTTGATCCTTCTTTCTCTCTCTCTCTCTCTCTCTTTTCCTCTCTTTCTCTTTCTCTTGTTCGGTCGTTATAACTTTTCCTACATTGTATTAACTACCACGTAAACTTTTGCGTGCTTTCGTTTATAATTGATTCTGTATCTACCTTTCTCTCTCTCTCTCTCTCTCTCTCTCTCTCTCTTTCTCTCTGTCTATCTCTATCTCTCTCTTTATCTCTCTTTCTTTCTCTTATGACACTAATGTCGCTATACAAATCACAGGGTACGCGTGTTCGAGCATTGTTGAAAGTAATCCAAACGGGAAAGTTCGAATTCGCGTTCGTACGATAAGCCTTCTCAATTTTTATCCATATTTACAAGAGAAAGAGAAAAAAAAAGAAAGAAAAATATCAAAGTGCGGTTCCTAGAAAAAATTGGACTTTTCTAATTTAAAACAACTAATACTCTCTCTCTCTCTCTCTCTCTCTCTCTCTCTCTTCCCCTTGCCATGTTTACAAGTTCCATTTAGAAAAAAAAACACAACGATAAAAAAATAGAAATAGAACCAAGTTCTCAAAATATGAATTTTTTAATTCAAAACCACCGTATAAATTATTATTGGAATTTTCAAATTTTCAATACTTACATAAATGTACAAATACATTTCAACGTTGTCCCATGTGTATGCTTGAAAAAATACGCGATCTTTGAACAAAAGAAAGAGAAGAAAAAACGTTGTTTCTTGAAAATAACCGAACAAATGTTTGTTATTTCCTTCCTCCCCCTACCAACATTTTTTTTTTATTTTTCTTTCTTTTTCTTTTTGATGACTGAACATTGGTTACAACCATGATGACAAGAAAACCGCATTTCCGGTTACTGTGATTTGAAAAGACGCGAGTCACAACATTTTCTCTCGTTGCATTCCAGACACAAAAAACGGAACGCACGCGTACATACATACAAACACAAGATAGAGAGACACACACAAATACAAAGATATATATATATTAAACGTTTCTCTTGTCATTTGCGGTTTTCCGTGGCAGTGTACACGTGAACGCATATCCTACGTACACCCTGTCGTTCCATTCATGCTCAACCATTCATATTTATATATATATATATATACGTTACCCTTTCTCTCTCTTCTCTTTTTCTTTTTTTTTATTCTCTAACAAACAGAAAGAGAGCAACACAAGTGGCCATAGTAAGCGTGCACACCAAACCGATCGATTTCGTACTGTACTCTCTTTTATCGGCTGCTACGAATGTGGGGTGTGGGACAAGCAAGCATGCAAGCATGCAAGCATGCAGGCATGCAGGCAGGAAGGCAGATGCACTTGCATGTAGTAAGCAAAAAGGCAGACTCGCGAGTATTAGTGTGTTTTCCTTTGTAAGGGATGCTTCGCACGATATGCGCAACGCTCCAAAGCTTTTTCAATGCGCGCAAAACTTCTGTGATTATTGTTTGGCTTATGGTCGATGCAACATCTCGCTAAAAATTTCTTTTTTGCGATATGCTTTATCGTAACAAACCTTTCTCCCTATATTTACATTTATTTTCTTTTTATTTTTTTTTATATTTATATATACTTTTATTTTTATTTTTTTCGTATGAAATGTATATGAATATGTGTGTATGTATTCGTTTTAAAACATAATATTCGCAGAACATTTTAAAATCTGCCTTTGTTAAACTTGCAATCGTTTCGACGTATAAGAACCCGTAAACGTGTCTGAACTGATTTATTTAACTGGAGAGAAAAAAAATTGGGTCGATCGTTTTTTTATCTCTATCTATTTATCTATCTTTTTCCTTATTTATTGTTAGTGACGCTCGTTCGATGCGTATAATCAAGAGCTTTAAAAATGTATACACGTATTTATATTTCACGATTTGCAATTCGACAAATACTGATTTGTCGTTCTATCAGATAAACTTGTTTTTCATTCGATATCTTTTTTTCAATTCGAATTAATATATGTAAACGTATTTATAAATAGAATATTTTTACATTCTTTCGACATATCAATACCATTAACCCCTTAAGCAGCACGCTCGAGTTAACTCGAGCGGCGTATTATTTTATACTTCTATGATTTTTTACACTTAAATATAATAGAAAATGGAAAATAAGAATGTGAAAGCAAAGAAAAAGAATCGTTTTTTCCGAAAAATATTTTTTCCGAAATAGTAATTCGAAAAGAAAGATTAAAAAGTCGACGTACGTGTAACATTGCAATATTCGGTTCTTCTCTGTAATGTGGAACAAAATCCAAAATCAACATAAAAATATTGATTATTTCTGTATTTTTTTAATTTTTTTGTCAAAACAATGTTCTAAACTATGTCTTTATGCAAAAAAAAAAGAAATGATTTTTTTGGCGGTTTTTTTTCAAAATCATTGCTGCTTAAGGGGTTAATGAAACATAATGAAGTGGTTAAACAAATAAATATCTGAAAAATATTATACGTTAATATATCAGTGAATGAGAATTAAATTAATCTAACAAAAAGAAGAAGAACAAATCGAACAAAGAAGATGTTTAAATATTTATTTTTATATACCAGTTCGTTTCGTATTAGATGGAAAAGTAGTTCTGTTAAATTTTGATTAAAACAAAAAAAAAGAAATTTATAGATAGAAATATAAATAGGTAAGCCGAAAAGTTGGCCTATGATATCTACGCGTATGATTTTGAAAATTGATTTTTTTTTTTATTTTCTATAATACAGATATTCCTCAATTTCATGTATTCTATTAGGTGCAACTTTTGCACTCAGAACACGATTTCTCTTTCATCGCCGTTGCGAATAAGAAGAAGAAGAAGCGAAGATGTGTGTAGGTTGATGTAGGAAGTGTAGGTGAATGGTCGGGAGGAGGGTGATGGGATGAGGGTTGGAAGAGAAAATTCTCTTTCTCTGTGTGATATTATCGCGATGATCCTTCGTCGAAAATGCCAACGTTGGGTGTCGTCGTATTTTCCTCCACGGTATAACTAGTTTCTCGCTTAATCCCAAACCCGATGACAAGCCACGTTGCCTCCACCTTACTCGTTCTATAATCTCGTTGTATATTTATGAATTATGAAAGAGGAAAACGCCCCCGACCTTCCTTCTTCTTATTCCCTCCGTGTCGAAAATAATGCAACTTCAATAATACCTTATAATCTTTTCAACTTACTTTTTAACTAAGTCCTACTTCCCTACTCCCCACGTCTTCCGATTCTTGTTCTCTTTTAACAATAAGTAAGAAGAAAATTATAAAGGAAGAAAAAAATAAAGTGGAGAATAAAGTGGTTTGTAATTCAAACTAATAAGAATTAGTCAATAAAAAAGAAAACTTTGACATTCAACGTCACGTTATGAAATAATAAATTTCTAAATTGTATCTGTCGATATTTATATATATATACATATGTATCGATAAATTTGCTAACAATTATCGCAATTCTGTTCAGCTGGGATTAAATCCTAATTTATGTATATTTTGTTGATAAATATATATTTGTTACGATGCTGCTGTTTCTGTTGTTGTTACTGCTACCAGTGTTTCTGTGTGCAGTAGAGATAAATTGTGTAAAAATATAAATTATATTTTCATATCACGTAGAGATATTTTTATGCAACGTTTCATTTATTCGCTTCGTGTTTATCAATATTATAAATACGAGGATAGAATTAATTTCTCAATTCTATGTAATACGTATTTACATATTTACGTGTACGTAAGAGTATCTGTAATTCTCGTATTTTACAATAATAACAACAATAACTACGGACGAGGATGATTTTTTTTTTTATAAAAATATCAAGAAGAAAGAAATAAAAAAAAAATAAAGATAAAATGCAATAAAATATGATAGGAATGTTTAACATCGCACGTATATACATCTACGATTGTTATCATCGCAACACGGTGTATGCAATTTTCAAAGAACGTCGTCTTATTGGCTATCAACCCTAATCGAAATACTGAATAGTGTGCACGTATCAACCTAACGACGATCTAATTCTAAAGGAAAGACTATTCAAGGGGGTTTGTTTATATATTCAGATTAAACGTTGCTTCGATCGGCCATCGAATTACGTGAGTTCAAACCGGACCCGTTCAATTATTGACTCTCTCTCTCTCTCTCTCACTCTTCATCTCTCTCTCTCTCTCTCTCTCTTCTCCTTCTTCTCGATAGATGCAGAAAATTTAGCAAATTCGATCGCAAACTGAACTATCGAATGGGGAGAACGAGCGAGCGAGCGTGCGTTGCAGTCGTAAATTGACGAGAAATCGACGATGGTTATGGAATCGAGATAGGAGAAAGAGAGAAAGAGAGAGAGAGAGAGAGAGAAAGAGAATATTCGATAAAAGCTTTCTCCTTTTCCTATTTCTCCACCTCCTCCTCTTTCAACTTCTCTTCCTTTTCTACTTTTGCTACGATAAACCGACAACGCATCGAAATATCGACGATAGGTACCTGCCGAATCGTTTCTCTTCTCTAGTTCGTTCGTAGACGAAAAAAAATTTTTTAAAAGAAACAAAAAAAGAAAGAGAGTAACAAACTCCCTCCACACAAAAAAAAAGGAAACGAGAATAGAAACAACAAGGACGGACAAAAAAAATAGATAGTCCTCCCCAGCCAGTGGAAAAGTTTCGATAATAAAACTCCCTACTCCTAGTTTTTTGCAGCGACATTTTTTTTGTTATTTTTTATTTTCTTTTTCTTTCTTTTTTTGTAAACTTTACCCATCTTCTCTCTATCTATCTATCTATCTATCTATCTATCTATCTATCTATCTATCTATCTATCTATCTATCTATCTCTTCTTCTACTTTTTTTTTACTTACTGTTCGTTCTACAGGCAACAGTTTGTTCAAAATTTCAACGCAATTCACTCGATCATAGATATTTCTAATTATACTTCGATCGTTCATTTATCTTTCTCTCTCTCTCTCTTTTTTTTACTCTCTTTCAACCATATATAGCAGTAGACAGAACAAACACATAAAAATCCATAGATTTAACTTTCTATCTATGTATATATTTCCTATGGAGAAACTGTTCCTTCTCTTTTCACGTCTCGTTCTCCTAAAACAAATATTATACTTTGACCAGTACCTCAAACTGGAATGGACCAATGATGACGCGAGATGGGTCCTATCACCAACCGGTGCGAACTATCGTGGCAGTTTTTTAATACCGGAAAGATTTATTTTTTTCCATTTTATTTTCTCTTTTTACTTTTTTTCCCCCTAAGTTTGTTTCCACAATGTTTTTTTTAGCATTTAATCTTCAACATCCTTTTCTTGCGTAATATTTGTACACACACACACACACACACACACATATTATAGTTTTTCTAGTGAATGTGTGCATCGATTTCTGTAGAATATCTCTATTATTTTATTTATTTTATTTTTTTATGTTTTTTACTTTTGTTTTTTTTTCCATCCGAAAATAAAAAGAATGAGAAGAGAAAGAGAGAAAGAGAAAAAAAAGAAAAAAACAAGAAAATAAAGTGCGAGGGATTTAGAGTCGCGATAAGAGGTCAAGTGGCGTTCTTTGTGAAATTACTGAAAGGTTTTCATCCCTTCCGAAACCAAGTGAAGCGTGGCCTAACAAATATATAAAAGTCAATGGCCATTTGTGCATTCACTTAAAATTCGCGTCCCTTTTTTTTATTTTCCTCCTCCTATCCTGGCCACTTAAACTTCCAGATGAACGAGCATGAAAAATTTCCGGACTTATTTTCTTTCTATTATTTCTTCTTTCTATTGAACTACCTTCCCAATTCCATCATCATTATCGTCATTATCATCGGTTATTACAATTTTCAACCATCAAAATATCTATGCTATGTCTCGTTTATTTTTCTTTTTTTAAATAAATAAACTTTGTTTGAAAAATAAAATTCTTATGGGAAAACAATTAAGACGCCAAAAAATGACGAATGAAACTATGCATTAACATTCATTAGGGATTAGTCTCATCTTTTTTTGTTCTTTTTATTGCTTTTTTTTTACTTTCATTAATTCGTTAAAGACTTTTTTATAAACTTTTTCTAAATCCAGAAAGATGACTGTTTTAATTAAAAATCCTTTTTCAGTGGGGAAATGAACGACAAGATCGAAAAAAAATCCCCCTTTTCTTTGAGACCCTGATAAAAAGAAAAAGAAAATGAGAAAACAAAAAGAGGAAAACAAAGAGAAGAGAAAAGAGAGAAGAAATGTCACGTGGCATGAGATGAGACTTAGGTAATAAAAAAAAAGGAGATCGTTTTATTTGTTCAAGTCGTGCGTGAAAATCGACTCTTCTTTTTTCGTCCAAAGTACTATCACAAAACTCAACCCACTCACCCTCCTATTAAAGGGAAAATTGTTCTTTTCCTACAGACTTTTTCAACGCTTTAGCATAGCCTTCCTCTTCTATCTTCAAGAGTCATCGATAATAGAAAAAGGGCAAAGATATGATGTGATAGGTAACTCGAGTAATAACGAGGTCTTCTCGTGACGATGAAAACGATTACGACTAATATTGCAATTTTGTTGGAATATTTTTTATATAATTTGTATTATTAATGTTAATAATTGCATTTTGATGGAATATAGTATAGTATACAGTATATTACTATATAATTATAATAATATATATATTATAATTGGAGAAAAAAAATGTCGTAATAATTAAAAATAAAAAGAATAAAAACAAGGATAGGATAGATAAAAAATAAATGAAACCAGCAAGGTTCTCCCAAAAAGAAGAACCTACACGAGGACTCTTTTTAAACGAACGACAAAGAAAATGTATGTCCATTTTTTTTCTCTTTTTCTTAGAAAAAGACTCTGGAAAGGAGAAACTTTGGAACAGAATGCACTGACGGAAGATAGAATTGATTACTTGACCGATATTGCAACCTCGGCGATGCTCTATGCAACGTATTCGATTTCTACTGATCGAATGCTTCCAAGTATTTATTCGCTATCCGTCAGAAGTTGCTTACTATACCACAGCCTGCTCACGTTTTCCACATTCCATTCGGCATCAGGACTGTCTGTTGTTATAGGTTTCCTCTTTCAAATACTACTGAACCCCTTTCTCCTATCCTGATAGAAGGTTTCTCTATTACTCTTCTCTCTCTCTCTCATTTTATGTTATCAACAAGAATGAGACGAGAAATTTGGAATGTATCTTTTCTCGTTAATAGCTTTTCTTACTTTTTTTCTTGTTTTTAATTTCTTTCCATTCTTTCGCTCTTTTCTTTTTTCTTATTGTTTGTTTTTTCTTACCTTCTTTCTTCTTTCTCGAATGACTTTGAAGTTGAATTTTCAACAATAGAAAGCTCCCTTTAACTCGGAACCATGCTCATTCGTTCGTTCGTTCGTTCGTTCGTTCGTTCGTACGTTGAGAAAAACCTAATACGAATAAAACTCGGTTTCTCCCTTCTTTTCAACGACCCCGGCACGCGAGTATTTTATTCTTGGTCACGTGCGAGAAGATATTTATCGGAAATTTACCGAATCTATCGAGAGGAGGCCCCGTTTCTACAAGGAAAGACGAACGCTCGACGTGCTTTTAAAGTTGGTGTGCTTTGGTGCGAAAGAGAAACACGCGCGTTGGAATGGCAGAAAAAGGTGATGGAAAAAGGAAGAAAGAAAGAAATAAAGAAAGAAAGAAAATGTGAGAGAGAAAGCCGAATGAAAACGGTAAAAGTGCGAAGAATCGTGCCACCATCACCAACCACCCATCTAACCGACCTCCCCCAACAAGCTTTCTTTCCTTCCTTTCTTCCTTCCTTCCTTCGTTCCTGAGACTGGCTTTAAAGTGTACCGCAATACCTTTTTAAACGAATGAACCTTTCCTTCTTGATTTTTTAATGCCCTATGTCCCCAGAGTACTTAACGTTTTATCGATCTTACCTTTTACTACCGTGTTACATTCAATGTTCTGTTCATTCCAGTAATATTAAGTGCAATCCCGGATACCTTGAGAATAATAAACTGAAAATAAAAATAATTCGATTAAACGAATATCAAAATATAATATAATATATACTCATTAAAAAGATTTCTCTTTGATTATTATAGTAATACAAAAAATGTTTCGAATTCATTAATTAAGTACTAAAAAACGATTGATCTATTTTTTGTTCTTTTTATTTCTTTTTTGTTTTTTTTTTTTGTTTTATTTAAAGTCATTCTTTATTTGAAAGTAATAGTAGTTCAAATAAATTCATTGCTTGAACGAGCCAAAGTTGGCACGCCTAATCGATCGCACGGTGAATCGTTTAGCCTCGCGTTCGGAAGATTGATTAATTCCCGTATTCGTTCTGATATAACAGTGCCTATACTTTTGAAACATCTCGATTAACATGACAATGATAAAGTAAGAAAGAAAAATAAAACCAAAAAAAAAGTAGACGTATAATAATATGGTGGATATTTTAACTTGAAAATGATTCGATCGAAAAGTTTAGAAAAAGAGCCAATTTTTTGAACGTGACAAGATTCTCTCCTTCAAAAACAAAAAGAAAAAGAAAAGATATTAACAAATCTTAATTATTATCTATAAAAAAAAGATTAACAATTTACAATTGATTATACGTTATAAGACAAATAAAAATAAATTAGTTCGAATTGTAATTTACAAATAATGACGATTAATATTAATTAAAAATCTATTATTTGTAAAAAACAAAAATTAAAAAATGAAAATTAATTAGTCCAAACGATTATATGAAAAAGAAGATGATTCGGATGAATTTTTGTTTCAAATCAATCGAGCATAAATCGAATTAGAAGAATCAAGAGAAGAGAAGAGAAATCGATATTTTAAAGGTAAATGCGACAGATTACGTATATCCGGAGGAGAGTGAAACGTCAGTTTCCTATTTCCGAGCTTGGACCAGAAACTGAAGTTACTTCGGAAAGATATAAAGATAGATTTATGCCGCGTTTACGTTTCCCAACGACTGTTATTGAACGATGGACATTGGGCGTTCTCGAAACTGTACAAACGCAAACTATACTTTCTCCCTCTCTTTCTCTCTCCCTTTTTCTTTCTCTCTCTCTCTCTCTCTCTCTCTCTCTCTCTTTCTCTCTTACTCCCTTTGCTTCACCTTCTGTTTCTCATGAAAGTGGAATCGTATTCGCGATACGATCATTTGAAACTTAGGTATTTCCCGATCTTTCTCGAACTAACAGTTAAAAAGTGATAAACAACGATAGAGAAATATAGATAAAGATAGTGATAGTAATTTAGATAGTGAGAGAGAGAGAGAAACATAATAAACGTATTCTATTAAATCATCCCGAAAGTTTCATGCTTTTTCTTCTAATAAATTTTACATGTACAAAATTTTTATTTCTTTTTCCGATCAATCCGATCATATTTTTGAGCACGAATTATCAATTCTTCGAATTACTATGGAAAAAAAAAAAGAAAACAAAATAAAACAAAATACAAAGTTACGACATCCGTTAGAAATTGTTAATAATTAAGCAATGTTCAGATTACCAAAAAAAAATGTAATATAAAAAGAAAAATAATTAACAATAATAACATTTAGGTTTGAATTCAATTTTTATTCGATCGATCGATAATCGAAATAAAAAAAAAAAATTAAACTACCGATCAATAAACGTTGTTTAACGTAAAGCGTAATATTCGGTTAACCGTTTAAGTAACGTGTTAAAAAAAAATCGTAAGTAAATTTATCAATTCATAGCTTCTAGCAAACACACACACACACACACACACACACCTCTATATTACATAGAATGAAAAATCCCAAGTGAGAACGATTATACTCTTTAAAGGCGTCGTGAAATGATAATGCTCTACTTTTTCATCCCTGTAACATGAATTTTGATAGTATAATATAAAATGCTCGTGCAAAGGGTAGGATGTAATACAAGAGATAGAGAGAGAGAGAGAAAGAGAGAGTTTTAAATCCTAATGTGAAGCACGTTAAGTACCTGACGGTGTTTTAACTTTCGACTTTCCATCTCTCTCTCTCTTTCTTTCTCTCTCTCTCTCTCTCTCTCTCTCTCACACTTTTTTTCTATCTATTTATTTCGTTCTTTCACTGAAGCTTTATCTCATTTGTCGGAAAAAAAAATCTTTGTTACATTTCACTCTTGACTACTATTTAACAAATCAACATATTACGTATCTCCTCTTACAAGATAATCGTTAAAACATTACAGTGCCGATTAAAATATTCATACCATACGCGTGCTGTATCGTAATTTCTAGAAAGAGTCGGTTTGTTTTTTTATTTTTGTTTGAAAAAGAGAAGAAGGACAAAGAAAGAAACAGGACAGGTAAAAAGTGAAATAAAATGTGTTTGTAGAAAAACGATAGATCGTTTTCCAGTAATGGATATGTCCCATTGTAGCTCGACACTCATCCTCGAGTGAAATAAACGCACATACACATACATATACGCAATACAAACAAACACACATTTTATATTACGAACGACAGAAGAGCCATGGCGAAAACCATTGGCGATTTCAGGACGAACAGATATATCCCTCGCTAATAAATTTCTCGGATAACGTGTTTTATGGTTTAAACGTTCTCGTTTAGTAGTTGGTATCCAGTGATCCCGTTTCACTAGCAGCAGTAGCATCGAGTCGACCGGAAGCTCGACGTCTGCATCCGGACGCGTGCAGGATGTTTGTAAAGTGCGTTTCGTTTGGGAAATAGGATTTTCTTGTTCGATTTGTATATGTATGCCACTGCTACTACTGCTGCTACTGTTGCTGTTGCTGATTTTCCATCCCTCCTGCTTTTTCTCTTCTGCTTTGACTTTTCAACAAACGCATAACTGAACCCAGAAAAGAGAGGAAGGGAGAAAAAGGTGGAGAAGTGGCAACAGGAGGAGTTTGATATTACGCATATTCTGTCGGATACACACACACGCAACCTGTAATTAAATTATTAATTCGTTGTTTTAAGCTCATTCGAACGTAAAACTCTTTACACTCCATTCTCTTTAACGAATAACGGATAGATTATAACATGAAAATAATATAATCACTAACGAGTAAGGTTAAATATATATATATATATATATTTCTTTTTTTTTCTTTTTGATATTTTCCAACGTTAACAAATTTTATCAACAATTTAAGGACAAAATATTGTCGAACATATCAAAGAATTCAATTAGTTGTTTTTCGTGTCAACAAAAGAAAATATATATAAACTTTATATCATAGAGAAGTTGGACAAGTGAAAAAAAAATCAGAACATACTGTTTTGATTTTGTTGAACGTTTCGTACTTCTATTAGAACTTCTTCAGCAACTCGATCATTAATGTTCCGAGTCTTCTATATATTGCTAAGACATACATTAAACCTAACACCAATAAATCGTAATTAATTAAAAATTCATTTGTAAAATCATAAGATTAAAATTAAACATTTTACACAACGTTAAACAACGTTTAACAAGATCAAAACAATATGTTCTGATTTCTTTCACCTGTCCGACTTCCCTGTGATATTAAGTTTGTATCAAAGATAAAAATAAATAAATCGTTGAATTATAATTGCGTTAGGATAAAAAATAATATTTGTCATAATAAAACAAAGAAAAGTAGGGAGTTGGAAGAATATGATTTATTATTGGCAACACAAGGTGACACACATATATAGATATATACACTCACACGTACAAATTCGGTATCGTCAGATCGAACTTTTGGAAGTTTGAAGTTTCGGACGAGAGAGTAAATTAGCCTCGTCGAGTGTCTCGCGAGCACGAAAACGCTTTCGAAATCGACGGGTCTAGGTTTCTATCTCTCTCTTTCTCTCTCTCTCACTCTCGCAGTATCTCTCTGAAAATCGACGAGCCCCGATTCGAGGTTCGAATCGAGTCAACCAGCCAACCAGCCAGCCAACCAGTCAACCAGCTATCCAGCCAACCAGCCATCCAACCGGAAAAATATAACGCGTCGCGTTCTTCAACGGTACTATACCCCGAACTACGTGTCAAAACGCGACAGGATGCGTGACAGCTCGATCGTATTTCACGGAGTGTTTTTGGAAAAGCGTCGAAAAGTGTAGCTATGGTGTGTGGTTGTATTAACGTTACTATAGTATGAGAAAGATACAGACAGAAAAATTCGAAGAAAATTCTAATCCGAATATGGTGGGTCTGGTCTATTCGTAGCTTTCCACCGTCTTTTCTGATCTTTTATAAATTTTCAAAAAAAGAATAGATGTGCTATTTCGAAAGTGACACTTAGATAGACATCATCAGAAATGTTCTTACAAAACTTGTGTCATTTACAATCTCGAAATCGTTACCTCTTTTCCTCTTATCTTTCGTATATTTCTCTTTTGTTCTATTTTTCTACTCTCGTAAAAATATATATATATATATATATATATATATTTTCCCATTTTCTGCGGAAAACAATATTGCTAACTAATTCGATCGATACCTTACTTTTATCATTTTATTATACTTTTCTCCTACTTTCTCTTTCTCTTTCTTCTTTTTTCTCTTTTACAAAGTTTTTCGCGCACGTGTTATAAGAAAAGTACGAAAGTATCTTTAACCTCTCGCTATGACCCGTCGTTTTGTCTATTACACATTCTTAAAAACGATTATTACTTTTATCGAAGAAATTTATTTATATATTTATCTTTATTCGCTTATTTTCATCTTTGTTTCGTTTCTTTCTAATCGAAATCTCTAATACTCTATTCTTTCGCCTCGAAAAAGAGACATTATTTCTTGCATTGATAAAACTCGCATCGTAATACGTCCCTTAACGAGATTACGAATAGTATATAGGTAGAAGAAGAAAAAGAGAATAAAGAAAAAGAGAAGAAGAAGAAAAAGGGAGAAAGGTGAATGAGTTAGAGGAATAAGGACAACCAATCGTAAACTTTTGTGATATTTTATCGTCATTTCGACGATTCTATTAAGATATATTCACTCGAACAATTTATTGTCGACCCGCGCGAGCTACCAACTACCACAAACTCACCCCCGTCTTTCCTCGCACTAACACTAACACACTAACACTTACTTAAACCTTATAAGTAAGTTCGTTTTCGGTGACGTTGACTTTAACGAGCGTCGTCGACGTGTAAACAGCCCGAAAGCCCATCGAAAACTATTAACGAGATGCCTCCGAGAACGAAGAGAAATAGAGAGAAATAGAGAGAAATAGAGAGAAAGAGAGAGAAAGAGAGAAAGATGGAGAGAGAGAGAGTTACTTAAATATACACGTATAATACACATAGAAACGATAAACCCACAACTTCCAATTTAACGCGTCTTATTATTTCTCTCTTTGATTGCATTTCGATTAGCATATCGATTAATCGTAACGAACGAAAATCGATAAACGTTTCATGTGTTAGATTTAAATAGAACAAAAAAATAGAAAAATTATAGAGAAAAAATATTATATAGATTGTAATTAAAAAAACAAATTTCAAAATATCTGTATAAATCTTAATTGCAAATAATTGTTCACAATGGTCGAGCACGTTTAAACCACGAAACGTCTTTTCCATTCGGTTGCCGATGAAAAACTGATAAGAAAGTTATTAAATATCCACATCGGATCAATGACATCTTAAAATGATTCGAGTTTTTATTTTTATTTATTTATATGTTTAAACGCCGATTCATAGAAAAAAAAAAAATATATATATAAAATAAATGAATAAAATACAAATTGAATTTAAAAAGAGAGAGAAAAAGATACGAAATGATAATGCATATATGTAATGAAAGAGAGAGAGAGAGAGAAAGAGAGAGAAGAAAACAAAGGATAAATCTCGATAGTTTGGTTGAACGTAGTTAGGATGGAGCAGCAGAGGGAGAATCTTTGTTCAGTGTTTCGTACTAATCGAAATGGGATGAGACTCGTAATTAGTTATGGTATACCTAGCCATCGAGAGATATCGCTTCTCTCCTTCCCTTCTCCCCTCTCCTACCACTTGCCCTTCTCCATCCATCCGTTAGCCGTTTGTAATCCGATTTGCCGCATCGCATTCGGCCGAAAGGCGTCTCGAGAGTCGAATTTAAGGACCGAATTGAAAGCGGAATCGATTTTAATTATCCCTTCGAAATGTTTCCTTTCCACTATCACCCTACCACCAACCTCCCTCTTCTTTATCATACTCTTCTCTCTCTTTCTCTCTTTCTTTCTTTCCTTTTCTATTTCTATCTACTTTTTCTCGCTCGCCCTATTTTTTTACTCTTTCTTTCTTTCTTTCTTTCTTTCATTCACCGACGTTGATTCGACGTCATATTTCACGCTTGATCGACAACGAGATTGGTACGAGAATACTCTTTTTTTTTGTTATTCAATTATTTATACGTTTAAACACTAATTCATAGAAAAAATCAAATAAAATATAACATTTTTGCTAATATGTACAAAGAAGTAATACTAGGTTGAAATTAAAAAAAGGAAAAGAAAAGAGAATGATATGTAAATATAAAATAATAGATAGATAGATAGATAATAGATAAATGTTAAAATGTAACAACAATATTATTAACTTTCGTGAATAATATACATGACTATCTGAGTAATTTATTTTGCACGCAGTCGTATTTCAATTAAATATACGGATAAATACATTATATATACATATAGAAGATGCATACGTGTATATGATGAAAAGTTTGCTGAGAAAGTGTGTGTGAAAGAGAGAGAGAGAGAGAGAGAGAGTTTCATGATTAAAAATATTTTTATCTTAAAGTTTACCCTTATACTTTATTTACTTTTTTTTTTTTTTTCAATGCGACGTAACTTGTAATGAACCTTTTTTAGAATTTTATCAAACTCGAAAGTAGTTTGCTCATTAATATTACGTAGTTGTGTACACGCTACTTGAGTTTTTGTAACAGATATACAACCGACTTTTCTAACATTCTCTTCATAAGCAGATATAATAACATAAATGATATTATCTTTTGTTTCGATTAATTAATGGATGTTTGGAAATAAGCCCTATTTCTAATTTTTTTCTCTCTCTTGCCAATGTTAGAAATCTAAAATAATAATAATTCTATGTTAAATTCGTTTGTTGCTTAAACTATATCAAAATTAATTATTGTTGTTGACTATATTACACATTTGCAATATGTGAAATAAATCTTTCAAATATAAATATCGAATAAACAATGTTTTCTTGACGTAAAAATTAATCAATCCAAAATAAAGTATTATGCAACGAACTATTTAAATATTATTATCTTATTTTAATTTGTTAGTCAATATTTTCCTGCGATAAAAAAAAAACATCTTGCAATTTTAAATACCCGATTTGTGTCGATGCACGGATTGAAAATCCAAAATGAATGTTTGCCCGTATCAGTCGAAGAAGATCTTTTTTCCTTTCCTTTACAGTTGAAAACGTGACTCCGATTCACAGATCGACGACGACGACGACGACGACGTCTACTAAATACTCTGGTACGATTTGCACGAAGTAGGAAGGCAGTTTGTAGGGAGGGAAGGGAGAGAATGGGAGGGGTAAGAAAAATATCAGTTTAATCAGCAGATTACATTGCCACAAAAATATGACTCGGAATTAGGTACGGATCCAAGGAAAATCTTAGTTGATCCCTCTTCTGCCTTTCGTAATCCGATTTGCCGCTCCGTTTCACGAGAAAGAGGAGACGTTTCTAAGAGAACGAACATGAGGGGGTTAGTAAGGATCGAAGGGTAAAGAGGATGGGGGGGGGTTTGGTATTTAAGCTTCGAATCTTCAGAGAATGTTTAAAATTATACTCTTCTCTCTTTCTTACCTCCTTCTTTTCCTCAATCCTTCTTTTCCTACTCCCCCACCATTCTGTTTGATGTCATTCCTTTTCCCATACGAATAGTATAATATTTTCAAATAAAACACACTCTATGCGAATTTTGATATTCGAATTTATCGAATAGATGGATTTAAAATTTTCATCGCGCACACCATCGATAGAAAGACTTTCTTTTCCCATTTGTATTTATTTCATTCATCTTCCTTTCATTTTTATATACATATATATGAGCATTGCGCGAGCATTAACGAAAACACGTTCAAAGTTAATCCTGTAGAGAGAAAAAAACACGATAAAGAGAGAAAAAGAGAGAGAGACGACGGTGAAAGAATCGACAAAGGAAAAATTAATTTCAGAGTGCTCGTCCCGTCCAATGCGGTGCGAGAAAAAGAGATCGAACGAAAAATAGCGAAGAGGGATCGAAAATGTATGAATAGGATAGAAAGAGAAAGAAAGAGAAAGAGAGAGAGAGAGTGTGTGTGTATTGTGTGTGTGTAAGAGAGAGAAGAGGAGAGAGGAAAGGAAAAAGCATAGAGCTAACACTTCTCGATTCGGGCCAGCGATCACGAGTAATTTGAAACAGTAATTCACTTTGATCGCTTTTCGCACCAGTCGTTAAACGTCCGCTAATGACGCCATTAAAGCGTCATATACAATACAAGTACGCAGGGCTACGTTTGTGTTATGCAAAAGCCGATTAACCCAAATATCAGAAAAGCGTTCTCACTTCTATGAGAAAGAGGAGTGCAGCAAGAACGTCTTTGATCGACACGAAATTTTCCATGGGAAGTGTCTTAAAAGAAAAACAAAAAAGAAATGTCTTACGCGGCCTTGATCTTCCTTGATTTAGGTACTCGCATGCGATGAAACAAGATACTTTTCTCCCTTCCTTTTACAACCCTGACTCAACAGCAACAAACACCACCTCACCCATCACCCAACAACCCAACTCTCATCCGCTCAGAAACGCTTTTCTTCTTCCTTCTCCATTTTCATTCGCATCAGTTTTCAACGTTTTACTACTTTTGCTTTGAAAACATTTCTCGTAAATCTTCGAAACATTGCCAAACAATTTATTAAATTGCCCGAGAGATCTTCTCCATTCGTCTAACTCTTATTTTTAACGTGTATATATATATATATATAAAGATGAATGTGTTTAGAATTATGATAATAATATTTATGGTCTGTTTATGTGAAATATGGGAAAAGATAGAGTTTCGGGTAAGTTGAGAAAATGTATAATCTGTGTATGTTAGAAAACAAATTTTAATTACTATTAATGAGATATTTTGTTGCTTGTATTATTATCCTTTTTGGATTGTCATGATATTATGTTTATTTCCTTGAGATTTTAATTAATATCCTGTATCTTATTTGTCATTAAATTACAATGCTTATAGGACTTTTAGAAAATAAATTCGAACATGATACTCCGATAAAATTTGTCCTTTCGATAGCTCGAAAATTTTGCGAGTAATAAGCTAGATGAAATAAAAAAAATAAAAGTAAAAAAAGAAAAAAAGAAAATTCAATAAAAAGTGAATAAAAGAAAAAGAAATGATTAACAATGGAAAAAATTAGGCGATATCTATCGATGGTGCTCTAACAAACTTATTGCAATCTTTGCCGATCGAGTAGTAGCCAACCAGTATCGAGACGTAATTTACACAAACGAAGAGTCCTGCCCCTTTTTTCGCGAAATTGCAATGTTCGATACTTAACAAGTTTTCTACCACAAATAAAAAGAATCAACTCTTCTCTTGTTCGAATACTTTTTCTCTTTTTCTCTCCCTTCTCTCTCTCTCTCTTTCTCTTCTTTTCTTACTCACTTGTACAACCATCTGGAATAGTTCGCCTTTTCAAAGAAAAATCGATTCTTCGACATTTGTCTGCACTACTCTCGATAACAAACATATACACACTCATACTCTCTCTCTCTCTCTCTCTTTCTCTTACGTATATATATATACGTAATGAAGAGTGAATTAAAAATACTCGATGAAAAATATTTGTATATTTACATTTAAACGATAAATAAAATTAATTAATTAAATCTCACGCATACACACACATACGTGGAAAATTGTTGTTCAACTTCGTGCGTAATATTTGCAAAGCGCTTGCATTCAATGTTACGCGTTATTTGTATTATTATTTACCTATTTCTATATAAAATTTAGATAAATTTTGATTACATCGAATAATCGTTTTTGAAAAATAAAGAAATGTAAAAAGAAAGGATGTAGAAAGGATGTAACAAAAAAAAATGGCGCGATTTGACGCGGAGTTACGGCACGTTCACATCTCGAAACGACGAATCTCTGTTTAATTAGCGCCTTTTAGATGTACGGAAGATAAGACTGGTAATTAGTTACAGAGGTCGCTATGAGCTTCTCTATTTCTCTCTCTCTCTCTCTCTCTTTCTCTCTCTCATATACTCTCTCTTCTCAGCTTTAACCCACTCGACGTTTATTGTTAATCCGATTTTCCGCCTCGTATACCTGGCGTGTTTTCTGAGAACGTGCATGAGAAAAAGAGAGAGAGAAAGAGGAAAAGGATGAACTTCGACAACGAAGGGAAAAGAACGTCGAAGTCTGAAGAAAAAAATGCATCCCAACAACCATGCTCAACAACAACGTCTTTCGTGCAATTCTATCAAAAAATAAAAAATAGAAAACTAAAAATTCCTTTTATCTCGAAAAATTAAAAATTAAAAAAATAAAAAAAAGATGGATGGAAGACGATCGTGTGTATGTTTGGAAAGAAATTTTTCGCGTTTCAGACGTAAAACGAATTAAAGTATACTCGTGTTTGTGTGTGCATGTGTGTCCGTATGTGTGTCTATTTGGAACGCTAGAATAAAATGCAATTCCAAAGAACTCGCTGCACTCTATCTTTCTCTCTTCCTCACTCATTTTATCAATCCCTACATCAAAGCTCCATCACACGTACCACTCTCTCTCTATCTATCTATCTATCTATCCTTCCCTCACATACTTTTAGTTTCGTCAGTGCCAATAAAATTAAACCCGTTAACGCTAACGAAAATATCGAGGGACGAGTAGCTTTTTTTTCGCATCCGTTTACATACAAAAATCTATACTATTTCTATGTAATATGTATCATCCACGTGTAACCCTTTGATAACTATATATATATATGTATCATCTACAAAATTTGTTTCGTTCAACCATTCAATTCGATATTCGATGATACTTAATATACGTTCCACTTAAAATTTTCGGTATTTCAAGTGAATTTCGAATCGAATTAACTTCATTCTCTTTCTTTCACACTCACACTCTCACACTCACATACTCTATTTTACTCGTTGTTTAGTCGAGTAGATAAGTATTGCTTTGAATGACTTACTTTTAAAAGAAATCCTGTTTTCTTTCTTTATTTATTTCTCTCTTTCTCTCTCTCTCTCTCTCTCTCTCTCTCTCTCTCTCTCTCTCTCTCTCTCTNTCTCTCTCTCTCTCTCTCTCTCTCTCTCTCTCTCTCTCTCTCTCTCTCTATTTTACGAATATCGTAGTTACTTACTTTCTGGTAGTTTCTTAGAAAAATCTTCAAGAGTTACGAGAAGGAAGGAAGGAAGGTAGGAAGGAGGAAGGGGTGTGCAATGGCTTCTCGTCGATCGAGATTCGAAGTGCTGGAAGATGGAAGGTCGAATGTTTTTTCGGTTTCGTTTCGAACCAATTCTTCTAGAAACTTTGCCCCCTCTTCTACTTTTTCTACTTCTACTTCTTCTTCTTCTTCTTCTTCTTCTTCTTCTTCTTCTTCTTCCGTTGAAATTCTCTCGAAGTAAATCCCTTGAAAAAAGGGTAGTAACCGTTTTTAGAGGTTAAAGTTTGTCGGACGATTAAAATCTTTCTTTTTCTTTTCTTTTTTTTTTTTACACGAAACGTATTAATGAAGAAGCAGAACAGCACAAGGGATGAAAATCTTTCCTAGCATTTCTTTGTTTTTAGGCTTAATATCTTTTCTAATAGTTGAAGAAAATTTTCAATTTTGTTTCCGTTGCTATGGCTGCTATTACTATTGCTGTTGCTGGTTGCTATTGGTACTTTCTACTGTCTACCCACCTGCCTGGCTGTCTGCTGGCGCTTGTCTCACATCAGCAACCGAGGTCGAGCTTGTTTCGCGAATGCTGACAAATAATGTTCCTCGGCGTTGACGTGGCTGCACTTTGTCACGTTGCATGCACTTCCCCTAGTCACTCACCCTTCGGCTAATCTCACCAACGATCGTGCGAAAACTCTTGACACCGTCCGATGTTAGTTACGCCAAGCAAATATTATCCTTACGTCCCCTGTTATACTCTCACTCTCTCTCTCTTTCTCTCATATTCTATTATCTTTCATCAAATGTATTCTATTTTTTAACCTCGAATACTATTGACCGAAATAATTGAGCTGTTTATTTTGAAAGTGACGTAAGTTCAATCATATAGCCATCTAAAATATATTATTTCTTAAATAATTTTAATTATATTAATTAGGATGATTAATTTGACACCTTTAAAAAATTCAAATACATTATTCTACTGTGTCATCTATTTTTTTTTTTTTTCAATTTAATCTGAACGCAAACCTGTTCAATATCACGATTCGAACATAAATAGACTTACGCCACTTTCAATATAAACAACTTGCATTTTAATTATCACTTTTTCATTTTTTCTTACTATTACTAACAAAATGATATGCATTTTCATATTATTATTGATAATATCATTGATTTCTTCTCATTGTCAATTACGGAAAATGTTTTTTCTTTTTTTTTCTTTTCTTAAATTAACATTTTTATTTGAGAATGTAAAATAGTGGCACGTTTGTCAGACTTTAAGACGAGTTGTTGGGGTAGAGGAAATGGTTTAAGAGGGATGTGATAATTTGTGGATAGAATTGTAAGGTTAGGACATGATTTCTCATAATTCTTGGGAGGAAGAAGAGAATCACAAGGTTTGCGTGGGCGAAGTCATATCCTTGAAGTAGACCTGTCATCGTCAGGTGTGTGTCTAACCGTTACCCATGTTAGTTATGCGAAACCTTATTATCCTTAGATCCTCTCTTAATCGAGTTCTCCCTATCTGTTAACAAATTTATTTTATATTATAGAAAATAATATCAATCGATTTATTTAAAAAAAAACTTTTCACTTTTATCATTCTCATTTTAAACAATAATTATAATATTTATTATTCGATTTAGTAATAAATAAAAAAGATAATTAGAAAAATTTTAAATATAAGATTTCTTATATAGAAAAATAATCTCTCTTGTATAATTTCTTACCTGAATTAAATTAGTATTAAAATCAATTTCAAATTTATTACGGATAATATCTCGTATGGATATAATCGATTTATTAATTTTCTTCATATTTCATAGAAAAGGCTTCTTCCATTTTAATACACACCACATATACTTTCAATCCAATATGAAATACATTCTCCTAATTCCTATCGAACGAAAATAAGCAAAGGAGAAAATAAGGAAGAAAGAAAGAAAGATTAGAGGGAACTTGGTGATCGTCCGTGAAATTATCCACCCTCCCCTCCCACCACACTATCCTTTCTTTCTCTTAGGATGAAAAATTCTTCTTCGAGAAACTTCAAACTAATTCCCATTGACAGTAAGTATTCTCGCGTTGGCGTTAACTCGAGATCGTCGAGAGAAAAGAACCCATCTCTCTCTCTCTCTCTCTCTCTCTCTCTCTCTCTCTCTCTCTCTCTTTCTCTCTCACTTTCTTTCTCTTTTCTTTTTCTACTTTAAGAAGTAAAGCTGAGATACTTTGCTCACCGTCGTCGTTCGATTTCTTGCCAAGAGGACGAGACGCCTCTTCTATCCTCCTCAAAAATTAGCTTCGAAGATGTTAGAAAGGGGGATAGTAACGTCAGAAAATATACATCACACACTTTTACGGACAACGACGTTAGAAAATACGTAGGAGTGAGAAGAAACTAACAGCATTCCTTCGTTCAAAGCCATTTTCAGTCCATTCTCTCTATCTCACTCACTCACACACACAAACAAATACTCTTTTACTCACTCTCACGATCCTTTTGCAATTTCCATGAGACGATAAACTTCTAATTCAACGAGATTAAATTTTCTCTCTAATTTACGAATCTTTTATTATTACCGACTAGTCCTATTTTACTCCTCCCTCACTCTCTTTTTCTTTCTTTTTGACTCTTATTCTTGATGCCTATGAGACTAAAAATGTCGATAGTGTCAGTGATATAGCTACATTTTCATGAATTTTCTTTCTTTCAATGTGAATGAAACGAATAAAAAGGATGGCTATCGACCCGTGTAATTCGCGACACTTTGAATTGAGATCTCTCTCTTTCTCTCTCTCTCTCTCTCTCTCTCTCTCTTTTTCTTTGTCTTGAAACAAACAAGAAGGAAACGAGTGAGAGAGAAAGGTAGAAAAAAAGAGAGAGGCTAAATAACGTCTGGCAATCAATGACTCGTTTCCAATAAGATTAAATTCCATTTTCGCGTTAGGAGTCTTCATTTCAAAATCTTCTTCCTCTTCTTCTTCTTCTTCTTTTTCTTCTTCTTCTTCTTCTTCTTTTCCTTCATTTTTACGACTTTTCACACTAAACTATATACATATATACATTGATTTTATTTTCAATGAACGATCAACTCTCAATTTGCATCTAAATTAATTGTAATACCAATCGTGATAATTTCCTTTTTTTTCTCTCTCTCTCTCCATTCTCTTTTTCTTTTTTTTTTCTTTACCTTTCTACCAATACTTTCTCTATATCTTTACGTAATTATTTTTTTCACAGTAAAGGACCATCGTTACGATTACACGATAATCGGTGATATTGAAAAGATGTCGTTCAAAGGGGGAAAAAAACGAACGGATAGAGAGATAGGAAGGATCTGTAAAAGAAGTATCTTGTAATTTCGTCCTGATCAAAGTCTCCTTTTCTCTCACTCTCTCTCCCTGCTAAAAAAAAAAAAAAGAAAAGAGAAAGAGAAAGAGAGAGATGCAAAGACTCGTTAAACGATAAGCGGTCGTCATCGACGAAATCAAATGGAATCAAATGAAATGAAATCAAATCAAATCAAATCAAATCAAGTTAAGTCAAGTCAAATCAAATCAAATCAAATTAAATACAATAAAATAAAATAAAATAAAATAAAAATGTATTATTCTGTCGAGTGTCTATGAGATCGGAATAGGGTCGATAACGATTCGTTTATTCGTTCTTTTCTCGCCCATATACTTTTTCTATTTTTCTCACTTTGAAGTTCACAAAAGGTCCAAGGGAGAGAGAGGACAAAAAAAAGAAAAGAAAAGAAAAGGATAAAAAAAAAGAAGGCATAGGAAAGGACAGAGAAAAAGTAAAAAAAAAAAAGGGAAAAAGAGAGAAAAATTGTGCTAGAAGAGGTAAAGTTTCGATGGGAAATTGGAAAAAACGGTTAATGGCGATGTAAACGACCAATGCACAAAGAGTATGCAATTTACGGGAATCGCAGAATGTATCTCTTTTACGTCGAAGTTAACGGGACAGATTTCGCGGAGTTATTTTTCATTCTAAAGGGAGAAAGAAACACGATGCGCGAAAGAGAGAGAGAGAGAGAGAGAGAGAGGAGTACCTTTTAACCTCCTATTTCAACTCTATATTCGCTTGTATCAGCCAACAACATTGGTGCACTCTTGGTTATCGAACGACGACGACTGTCGATAGACGAGCACGTTTGCTTCGACAATCGAAATCGGGGGTTGGAGGAGGATAGGGGTAGGAAATGGGAGGGAGACTTGCCGATGTTACCGTCAAAATATAAATACACTCGTCGATTGTATATTTAAACTCTTTCTCATCTTTGTCCTTCGATAAAGCATACCCCGATAGCTTCTATTTTATAGTACTACAATAGAATCTCAAGTTATATGAATTTATTGGTAGACTCGAGAGTGTTCTTATTGAGAATATTTTTTTGTTTCTATATATCAAGAATAACAAGCGTTTGGCACACACACTATTACTATTTTATCGGTAAAAAGTTCGAGTACATCTGCGTCATTTACATTATCAATTTACGTAAAAGCTAGTGGTTTCATTTTCTTGTTAAACATTTTGTTTTGTTTTATTCTTGACTTGACTATTAACAATATTCATTGGAAATATTTAATTGTAAATTAATAAGCTTTATGCAATCGCATTGAAAATATCTTAAAGATATTTGTGGGAGCTTATAAAAAAAATATAATTGAAATGAATTGCATAAAGGGAATAGTTGCTACAAATTTAGTTAACACGTATGCTAAAATTTTAAAATTCTATTCAATATTCATTTGTATAGAAAAAAAGACAAGCAAAAACATTTAAATATAAAAAATACTCGTGTTCTTCAACTACTACTGCAAGTTACCTTATATCTACTACGTAACTGTACATATGTGTTATATACATATGTAGGTACATATGGTACCTACATAGATGTTTCTATAAACTGAAAAGTTAAAGATCGAAAGAACGGGTACGCTTAAATCGTTTATCCTATCTCGTGTATCGAACGCAACTTTAGTATATATATAACTTGCCTTCTTTACCATTTCTTTCGATAGCTTTCAATAACTTTGTCAAGAAAATTGGGTTACAACCGCGAAAAGGATTGCGTTACGGTTAGGTGAATTTCTAGGAGAAATGGAATTCGAAAAAGAAATTCAATTTCGTGTTTGCTTCGTTTCTTCCTCCTATATATTTATTTATTTATCTATATATATATATATATATATGGAAAGAAAGAAAGAAAAAAAAAGAAAAAAACAGTGAACGAATATTAGATTGATACGATAAAGAAAAAAAAGAGCGTTGAAAATTCTTCTCATCCGGAAATATTTTCTTATCTCTCGTTTGGAATTCTGGATGGGAAACAAAACGTTGGGTGGACCAATTTTCTGTGGCTTACAAAGACGATCTCTCGATCTTAATCCGATAATCTCTCTCTTTTTCTCTTTCTTTCTTTCTTGTTCTCTTTCTCCACTCTCCTTTCTCGAAAAACGAGCGAGAAATATCGCGTACCCTCTGACCGAGACACCGAGTACTTAACCTAGGAATTATGGCTACTCGTTGAGAAAATGTATCCAAAATCACATGCTTTGAGATAGATACTACCACTAAAAATCTACTCAAAATGAGAGAGAATTAGATGAAAAAGATAGAAAGAGAGAAAATTTATGCCTACGTTTTCATTACCTAATGCGAAAACGTTTCGTTACACGTTTATCTGTATTTTCTACTCACTGATTCGAAAATCTCTTTCTCTACCTTTCTCTCTTTCGTTAGATCCAATTACGTAATTACTTTTCGTTCGTAAACTAATTGTAAATTAACGATAAAGCACTCTATATATCGTAAATGAAGAGAAAACGATAGAACAATTCTCTCGAAAGTCATTAAATGTTAGTCATTATTACGAAAATTGATATCAAAGACCTTAAAGTTTAAACTCATGTTAAAATTCGACTATATTATTTAATATTTCTCACAATAACTACTGAAAATTTCTCTAAAAACATACGTTTAATCTAATTCATGGTTACATTCGATTTTTGTCGTAAAAAAGAAATATCTACTATTTCAAAAATAAATTTTTCAAAAAATCACAAAATATATTCTTATGAAGAAATAAAGACAGAAATAAAAACAGATAAACGTAGTATTACCCTTTTTTAACTTACGTTCTATGAACTTGAAATATTTTTTTCTTGAGAATGTGTTTTCTATAAAAATGAAATTTGATATATGAGATAAATAATTTTCTTTTCAAATACACGAAATATAAATATAAATATATTAAGCGTTTAACGCTTTAATGAAATACTGTGTGTAGTAATGATAGTAATAGTTTAGTAATAGTAGTAGTAGTAATAATAATAATAGTAGTAGTAGTAGTAGTAGTACGAGGAGGAGGGATTTATCTATCGCACGTTCGAACAAATTATTTCTCGAAGCGACTCCGACTCTAGCTGCTGTTCGTGGAATTCAATTAAAATTGAATGGTGCGCATTAATGCCACCGGGTTGGCATGTAAGTACGCGAAACCGTTCGAAAACGGATAACGATAGACGAGGAAGAAGATATATATATGTGCAATTGGGAAGAACGAGAACAAGGCTCTGATGCGAACAATGCATCGAAAGAAAAATTCTAACAAGTTTAGAAAAAAAAAAGAAACCTTTTTCTATTTCCCCTACTTTCACTATTTTTCTTTCTTAACTTATACTTATATAAATATACATAGAAATAACTACAGATGTGTATGCGTATAACGGTTTGCTACAAATTTCGCATAATATACGAGGAGAGTACAACGAATTCGACGATTTAAAAGTCGAATAAAATATGCAAACTACGACTGGTGACAGTTCGAATATATACATATATATATATATTTTGCTTTTTTTTCTCTTTTTTTTAACAACGGGAACAAGATCGGCCGATTGTACTATCGAGACATACGTTGTGTGTTGTTTTATTCGTTGCGTATGTGTACGTGTGTGTTGTACCTATGAGTAAGTGCTCGAATGAGTGCGTGCATGTTTTTCATTGTGTAGTATCCCAGAGCCATGAACGCCAAAAGCTCGTTCGATTGAGAAAAAAGAATGGTTGATGGCTAAAACTCAGTGAGAGAGAGAGAGAAAGAGAGAGAGAAAGAGAGAAATTTTCTTTTTATTTTTTTTTTCCTCCTCTTTCCTTTTTACCCTTTATTTATTTTTTTTATTTTTTTCATTGTCAGAGAAATTATAACGTTGGCAATGCTCGATCGTTGGGGGAATATATCGTAGAATTGTCGCTCTTTTCGAACTTTCCACTTTTCTTCTCTCTTTCTCTTTCTCTCTCTCTCTCTCTTTCTCTTTCTGTCTCTCCCCTTTTCTGGTGGATGCGTCGTTATCCGGTGATTATTCTTTTTTTTTTCTTTTTATCGCTCTCTTTCTTTCTCTTTTCCAATTCTACTACATCCCACAAGAAGAAATTCGACGACGAGTTAAGTGAGATCGAGAATAAATCAAAGTACGAACCGAAAGAGAAAGAGAAAGAGAGAGAAAAAATGAAAAAGCTTTTTTTCGTTCGCATGTAACGACGACGACGACGACGACGACGACGACCCTAACGACGCATTCTTCACGACTAAATAATTAGAAAAGTTCTCAATGAAGATCCTTCTTTTTCTTCCTTTTCCTTTTTCTTCCTTTTCCTTTTCCTTTCTCTTTTCCCTTTTTCTTCTTTTATTTCTTCGATGTGCCTTGAAATATCGATTATCTTCGGTATGTACCAATGGTCAAAACGAAGGATGAACAAATTTCTCGTATGATAGAATGAGTGAGAAAAAAGAGAGAAAACGGGTGTGTGTGTGTGTTCGTATGTGAGAGATAAAAAGAGAGAGAGAGGGAGAACTTTTCCGAAGCAATTAAAAATGTCATCATCCAATTAAAAAGCACTTTACTCGTACGGCAAATGAACCGATAAATTCGTATGGAAAAAAAAGAAATACAAAAGAGAAGATATGGAAGAATTAAAAAAAAAATGGGAGAGAGAAAGAGAGAGAGAGAGAGAAGGAAAAGAACTTGCGTTTCATACCTACACTTAGCGTATGATTCGCGTACTTTAATTAGAAAATTGCGTGCATCCGTAAAATGAATCGAACATAGTGCAAATCTCTGTATGCGTGTGTGCATGTATGATGGATATGCGTGCGCGGTTTGGAAAATAATGAAACGAAGGATGGACGGGTTGAAAAATGAAAAATACAAAAAAAGAAGTAAAAATAAAAATAAAAAGTAATTATCGAATAATAATAAATATTATGGATCTAAGGATACCGCGAAAAGTGTACGGATATGAGAAATGTAAAAATTAGTATAAAAGAGTAGAAATACGAAATATACCCACAAAACGAAAATGCAGATTATCAATCCCCCCCTAGTATAATCAGGAGACTATAGGAAGAATTAATTAACTTCGATCCTTGAATATTCGCTTCCGTTCCGATCCCAGGAGTAGAATCTTTTTTAAATACCTAATGATTTTTTATACAAAAATCAGTACAAATGAAAGTTTGTCTCTGAATATCTTTTGAACGCTTAATTTAATCGCCAAAACATAAGACATCATTTTTATAGAGCTGTTAATTTTAATCTATTAGATTGAAAAAAAAAATAAAAAACTGCGATGCGGAGGATCTTCCTATTAAAATTAAGAGCTCATATTTGGTGAGAATTGTTTTAAGGTGTCTAGTAAACCATTTTTCCGTGTCACTTGAAAAAAAAAAATAAGTCATTTTTTTGACCCACCCTAATATATATATATAAAAAAAAATATGAATGTATATTTCTCGAAATAAAACGATCACAAAAAAAAAACTTCCAATTAATTATTAAAATTCAAATAGATCGGTTAATTTNTATATATATATATATATATATATATATATATATATGTAATCGTAAATTTTCTATCAATTTCAATAATAAATAAATAAATAAATAAAGAATCTTTACTAAAAAATAATAAAAATATATAATATTAATTCGACATATAGAAAAACAATCCTTACATATTATAATACTGAAATTAAATTAACTGATTTATATTCGTACATAAGTTTGATATCACTGATTTATTCTATATCTCGACAATAATATAACGAAAGAAGAAGAAGTGGAAGAGGAAAGGGAGGAGGAGGAGGAGGAGGATGGGTTAGTTAGAAGATAGTATAAAGTTAGACGAATGGAATCAGATAGAAAGTGAGTTTCTATGTCGTAAATTTAGGACTAGTTGCCGAACTATAGAGGAGAGGATATCATTATCCAATCGTTGAGCAACTCAAGCTGTATCATTGTTGCAAGCCTAAAGCGAATAACGTTCTAGGTACACGCGAATGAGATATATATTGTTAGTGCATGATTGAACGCGACGATTGCCGGACGAATCGGGAAACCCTCTTGCGCGAGAATACGAACCCAGCTCTTTGATTACGTAATGATTTCCCTCTTCCATTCGAAAACTGAGATTCGTACGAACGAACAAACGAACGAACGTAGGAACGAACGAACGACCGTTTCAACCATTTATGACTGTCGACCTATTGTCAATTTCAAACCTAACGGTAGGCACACACGTTCCCTAACCGTCGAGCTTATTGTTATCACTTTCAGTATTGTTACAACACTCTATCCCTATCTATCTATCTTTATCGGCTTTTAATCTCTTCCTCTCTCTCTCTCTCTCTCTCTCTCTCTCTCTCTGTTTCTCTTTGTTCTTCACACCAATAGCATTTGAAATAACAAAACATTGAAATAGGGATCGTAAAACGGATAGCAGAGATCGTACCAAATCGAGGGTTACACAAGATGCAAAAGGGTAAACTGGAGGTACATGTCAACATTGACATGACAAGAAATATCAAATATTTATCTTATATTAGTTTAATATCATCTAATTTTGAATTATAATATCTATACAGTTTTTCTTTCGTTGAGATCGATAACATTTTTTGCATATCTTGATCTTACTACTTATACTCATCATTCTCCCATAGGTCTTTAATATCGAAATAAAAAAAATAAAAATGAAATTCAGGCGAATTATTTGCCCCCCTCCCAAAAAAAAAGAAAAAAATAATAAATAACATAAAAAGAAAGAAATATTACAAATACTTAAAGTTCTCTTTGGTAAAGAATTTGTAAAAGGGGTTGAGAAAAGTTTTTTGTATAAATCTTTCTCGCCATCTTTCAAACGCCTTTCTTTTTCTCCTCCTCCTACACCTCCTCCACCTACTCTTACTACTACTCTTTATTTCTTTCTACAGACTTTACTCTTATCGTAGCTTTGAATTTAAATACAACGCGTTTGCGTGGCGGTAATCGTCCGTGCGTTAATCAGATTAAACACGACTCCCGATCCCTTTTATTCGCCGCGGAACACCGCGGATAGGGAAACGTTATCGCGAGCTAATCTCTTCTCATTCTCTTTCTCTCTTCTCCCTTTTTCTCTTTCTCTCTCTCTTTCTCTCTCTTTCTCTCTCTTTCTCTCTCTTCTTCGTTGAGAGAAAATTTCTCATTTTCATCGGATATACATTTACGCCGGGAGGGAAGCGTTTACCAAGCGTTCGTTCGTTCTATCATGCATACTCGCAAACAGAATTATTCCTTGGCATATTTTTTAGACCACTTTCCAAATATACATATGTATGAATGTATGTATGTATGTATGTATATATATAACTACATATATATCTATCTATCTAAATATATAATACATACCATTCGAATTCATCGACGATTCGTTCGTAAAAAAGAAAAAAAGAAAAACAAATAAAAAGAAAAGAAGAAAATTTAGAAATTTCTATTCCACGTTCGAAAACTCATCGACAAAAATAAAAAATAAAAAGTAACAGGACAAAAATTCATTCACCCGAAAACTTTGACCCACATTTTTAAATAATCCATGATAATACTAATATTAATAGTATATTATTCACCTAGGGAGGAAAGTATGGCATTCCGACTTGCGGAATATTGTCACCGCTTTTTTGTTTTTTTTTTGTTGCAAAAACGAACTTTCGATTTATGGGTGAGAAAAAATAATGTTCTATGGATAGAAAACAAACGAGTGATTGAAAAATGATAGGAATATAAATAACCATTTTTTATTTGTTTTATTTTTTTTAAACAAGAATATCTAATTTGTAATTATGCACTTATCTCAAATGAAAAAAAAGAACAACATGTTACTTGTACACCCTATTTTCCTTTTCAACTACTCAAATGTCTTTTTTACTCGTATAGTACACGTTTCTTTTCATCGTTCGTAATAAGAACTTACATTATAAAGAAAAAAAAGAGGAAAATTCCCATTAGGACTTATGTCAAGGAAAAATTTGTAAACATTAAAGCTCTGCACGTTTTGAAAATAGCCAGAAAGATGACGGAGAAGTGGGTCATCAAGAGACAGTTTCGTATCTACAACCGAATGAGTACAACGACAAGATCTAACGAGAAAGAAACAGACAGATAGATAGAGAAAGAGAGATAAAGAGATATTGAAAGAGAGAAAGAGAGAGAGAAATATTATTAAGCTTCAAGTGGAAACGAACATTCGTGCAAAATTGAATTTGAATTTAGCGAATTCAACCTGAATTTCATTTCATTTAAATGAACCAAAGAGAATACGAATCCTTCTGCCCCATATATATATATATATTAAAGAGAAAGAAAGAAAGAGAGAGAGAGAGAAATAGATGTTCATAATTTGTATGTATGGCAACGTATTTCCACGAATACGAATCTAGTGTACATATCGTGTCTATGCTAATGGACGAAAGGGTAATCCGTAATCGCTAATTACATCGAGTTAAATCTGACGTATTCGGCCGGAAACGTTGGATGGGCGTGACGTTATCCCCTGTACGAACGTACAGAGAGAGAGAGAGAGAGAGAGAGAGAAAGAGAAATAGAGATATAGAGATAGAAGTGGGTTATTCCTCTCCTTCTCTCTCTCTCTCTCTCATCTATGATTAGTGCGCACGATAAGTCGAGACGTCTGCCGTATTCTCAGCGCGTTATCTACCGGTAATTAGGCGCTTGCATTGCCGTGAAATTAAGACAAAAAGCCGGCACATCGCGTTTCCTGCTCCTTCTCTCTCTCTCTCTCTCTCTCTCTCTCTCTCTCTCTCTCTCTCTCTCTCTATATATATATATATATATATATATATATACACATATATAATATCTGTTTCTGTCTCTGTTTCTGTCTCTCTTTGGATTCACGTTTCGAGTATAGGTATGTATGTATGTATGTGTCTGTACTACGTACGTACGTTTGTGGCCTTGTCAGCACCCACAACCTGGACGACGATGGAGTTATTGGGTGCGAGAGATTCTACGGATCGATGAACACAAACGGTCCATTTCCCATCGTTCTCTCTCTCTCTCTCTCTTCTCTCTCTGGCTCTCTCTTTCTCGCTCTCTCTCTCTCTCTCTCTTCTCTCTCTGGCTCTCTCTTTCTCGCTCTCTCTCTCTTTACCTATCTCTAACTCATTCACTCTCTTAAATTTTTAGGAATATATTCTTTTTAACATTTTTCGGAAGACGTCTTTCAAAATTCGACAAAAAACTCGATATGAAAATATCGAACGTTTTATTATTTCACGAGAGAACACACATACACACATTTTTAATAGATGTTGCTACTATTAAGTTATTCGCAACTATTACGATTTCAAGGGATTTCGTAATACAATGCTACCTTTAAAGTGTTATATGTTCATCTTGTTGGTGAAATTCTCTTGAGTTGTTATCGTATTTGTCAAATAAAATCGTAATATTTACTAAATTATTTATATCGAGATTCATTAAAATTCGATAAGAAAGTATATACCGAATGATTAAAATTTATCCTACAATCCATCAACTAACATTTATACGATTACACAAAAGAAAAGAAATAAAGACATTACTTGTACTTTCTATAGTTTAATTCGGATCTTTGAATATTTCAGCAAAATTTATCATAATCGAAGTTAATTTCACATTCCTCGTGTTAGAAAAGAAATACGTTCTTAAGCTAAGAATCATCTTAAGGTAAACTTTACCGAGAAACATGTTTGAGAGAAGAGGAAGAACACTGACAAATTTGTGGTTTCGCATGTGCGGCGTTAGATGCAATATGTAAAGTCATGTGGCACCTACTGCTCTAAAATTTTCTCCTAGATGGTGCTATCGGACACGTGGTCGGCGTATCGCGGTTCGCATAAATAATATCAAAGCGCGCGGTAACCTAGACTCATTAAATAGTAGCTGAATCTCGTAATACTCACGTAATGCGGCCGAAATGAGAAATGAGTAATGGGGTCAGAACGTAGTAGCAAGAGTTCCTAGCCACGAGTAAGTTCGGTATTGCTGAGAAAAAGAGAAAGAGAAAGAGAAAGAGAGAGGGTATAATCCCTTCCTAATGACGTGCCCATTTTTAGCTTTAATACAGCTGACACGCAGTAACGATGAACATATCCGCACGTTCTACCGCGTATTTCCTCAATGGATTAGCGGACTTCGCGCAGATAGGAATAATGCGCGTGTAAAACTAGTAAAGCGGGTGAAAAGACGTGAAGGAAACTAAAGATCGTAACTTCTCTCTTTCTCCCTTCCTTTCTTTGCCGAGCTCTCTCTCTCTTTCTCTGTCTCTCTGACACTCTTATCGTTTCTTTATACCTAACGTAAATCTTTATAAATCTTCTCACGCGTTCACTTTAGTTCTTACTCAAAATCCCGTTAATTTCCTTGTGGTCACGACGTTAGCACTTTTCTTACCATTTTTCAAACTTCCTTTTCCGTGTTCATTCTGTTTCTCTTGGATCTATTCGTTAAACATTAATGTTTCTTTTTCATTTTTCTTTTTACAGATTTACGGCCAGAACAGAAGCAGCAACAGCAGAAGTAGCAGCAGCAGTAGCGGGAAGAATGGATTACGTTTGCTTCTATTGGCCTGTTTGATCGTTTTAAGCAACGCTGCATTTTGTCCTAACGGTTGCACTTGCGACGACGAAACTTTGGTAGTATCCTGCGTAGGTGCTAGCTTGGAAGTGATACCGATCGCATTGAATCCTAGTATACAAAGATTGGTATTGAAGGAGAATAAAATAAAGACCGTAGAAGCTGCCGTTTTTCAATTTTACGGAGATCTGAAGAATATTGATTTATCGAGCAATCATCTGTTCAACATTCCAGACGGTAGCTTCGAGGCACAGAAACAAGTGGTCGAATTGCATCTAAGGCACAACAAGATTTCAGCTTTAACGGAGAAAACATTTCAAGGATTGAAATCGTTGACGGTACTGAATATGCGAGACAATTATCTCGAAAGTCTGAAGAACGGATTATTCGTGTCCCTACAAAAGTTGGAGGAACTCGATCTTGGTCAGAATCGAATCTCGAAGCTCGAGCCAAACGCCTTTCAGAAACTCGGTACTCTCAGGGTTCTCTATCTAGACGATAATCAACTAAAAACAATACCATCGTCTGCTTTGGCTCCGTTGAACGCCCTTGCTGAGCTTCACATTGGTTGGAACGCACTTTCTACCCTACCAGACGATGCTTTCAAAGGTTTGGAACAACTGACCATTTTGGACGTCATGAGTGCCGGTCTGGACAACATCAGCGACGGTGCTTTCCGAGGTCTTAACGCTTTACGTACTTTGAAACTCAGTGGGAACAAGTTGCGCGAAGTACCAACAAAGCAACTCGCGGTGCTACCACGGATAGAGGAGCTTACCCTGGGTCAAAACTTCTTTACCATTCTGAGATCGGGAGCGTTTCAGGGTCTTTCGAAACTTAAGAAGCTCGACATCTCCGGTTCGAAGCTCTTGACCACTGTTGAACGTGGCGCCTTCTCAGACAATGCCAATTTGGAGACACTAGTGTTGAACAGCAACAAACGTTTAGCTACGATGGAGGACGGTGCATTGGCAGGATTGCCAAATTTACGTCACCTGATGTTACGAGATAATGCGTTCACGAGTTTTTCCGAATCACTGGTAGCTTGGAACGAGCTACGTAGATTAGATCTTAGCGAGAACCCGATTGTATGCGATTGTAGTCTGTTGTGGTTAGCCGAGGTACTCGTACCGCGAAACTCTAGTCCGGTAATATGTCTCGAGCAGGCAGGATCTAAAGGAAAATCGATCAAGGGTATGACGCCTGACGAATTGGGTTGTGCCTTTTCGGATCCTCGCAAACAGGCACTCTTGGCTACTCTCTGCGCGGGTGGTCTAGCCCTTTTTACTGGTCTAGCACTGATATTGTATTACAGATGTCGCAGACGCGTCAGGGATGCTTTGAATTACAAATGGAAGAATCGCAGTATTTCGAGAAAAGAGCACGAATATACGAAAACCTATTCGGAGGACGAGTATATCGTAAGATCGGCGCCACCCCATCATAATTATCATCCTAACCCAACGCAAAATCAAGTAATACCACCTCATTCCCAACACCATTATTTACAACAGCAACAACAACAGCATCAGTTGCAACAACAACAGCAACAACAGCAACACGGTCAAATGACGGTGGGTACTAAACCAATACCGGTGACGGAACTGTAGCTAGAACTTCGGGCGGCGAGCCCCGGCACCGGAGGTGTTTGGTTCTTGCCCCACGGTAGTACCACACTCGCCGAGGGCTTCACCTACATCGACGGGGAGACGGCGCGTCAAATGCGTCGTCCGGGAACGCTGCCCGCGTCGAGCGGTCATCATTATCGCTCCAGTGGAGGAAGCAACGGGGGTGCTGGAGGAGGAGGGGCAAGCGGAGGCGGAAGTGGTGGACCAGGTGGAATGTCAGTGGAGGAGAGCTCATCGTCCTTGAACGGTACCACCGGTGATGATCGTGGAAACGTCGCCGGAAGCGGTTCTACCGTTCCTGGTGCTTCCGGCAGTGGTAATAACGGTGGTGGTAGTAGTACTGGCAGCACTGGTAGATCGCATTATTCCAATCTCTCGTTGCGTCGTACGCCTCAGCCGCCTCAGCTGCCGTCAAGGGGTAACGATTGCATCGATAGGATGCACAGCGAGTCGAGGATTCAGAACGGAATACCCGGACACCATCCACCCCCACCTCTACCCTCGAGGCACCAATCCACTTGCTCCCAATCCTCTTATCCGACGCTACCCGTTAACGGACACGGAGCTCATCACTATCATCACTATCCCCGTGAGCGAGACAAGGATAGATCCTCGACACGCGAGAGGAATCGCGAGAGGGATGGAGGTGGCCTAGGAGGAGGAGTTCGTGCCGACAAACATCGTGAGGCACAACTCGAGATGGAACTTCACGATGGTCTCGATATCGCCGGTATAGGAACCTATCGAGCGTAAAGCAAACAACAGCAAGCAAGCAAGCAACCAACCAACAACAACAACGACGAGTTCTATTCGAAATCCCTTAATACGACATCGTACGACGATCGATTTAAAATCAAACTGCCAACGTACGGCGAAAACGATACATATTAAAACTTTTCCATTAGGGCCGAATAAGATAGAGAAGGATGTACAGCGATAGGCTGACTAACTGCTACTTGAAATTATCTCAAGTCCTGCTCCGTTGTTGCCTTGATGCGCGAGAGACGCGATCTTGACGGTCATACATAACTATGGGAAACGTTTCCGACGTCGGAGATATCTTGAGTTTCATGGATGATGGGAGTGCCAGGGAACCCCCTTCGACCCTTTCTCTCAAATATTCGTCTTAAAACAAAAGCCTAACGAAAGAGAGAAATTGACTGGGATTGTAATACCGCATACTGCCCTTTTATCAATATTTACGAGTAATATCGTAAAAAGAAAAAAAAAACAAAATAAAAGTCTATAACATTAATTATTCTTCGATTAAAAATAAGGAAAGAATCCTATTCTTCTTTCAAATACTAACATTGAACAAAAAATAAAAAAAAAAACGCATCGACCTTGATTACGAATAAAAGACAAGTGTGCGTGTGCGTGCGCGTGATGTGTATGTATGTATGTGTGTGTTGTGTGTTATCGATTACCGTAACAGTTGGTCGATCAGAAGATAATTCAAACTTTGGAACTTAAAGTTCGATAACTGAAAAATGTCGAATATTCGAAACTACTTTTAACGATTGGAATGGGTACGAAAAAATGGCTACCGTTACGTGGCCCATAGGAAAGTGAGGAAAACGATCGATAGATCGATGCTTCAACGAGAACGTAGCAAACGAGAGAAAAAGAAAAAGATAACGGAAAGAAAGAAAAAGAGAAAAAGAAAAAAAGAGAGAGAGAGATAGAGATAGAACATCTTTATCGTTAATTAAACATGCGTGTTTTTTAGGATAGTGTTTAGGATCTCGATAATAGTGTCAAAATGCGTTTTCCCCTTCGCGTTTTGTCTTCTATTTATGTAGAATTGACGTCTGTATCATAAAAATAACAAAACAAGGGATAAAAAGAAGGAAAGATCATTCCTTTTCATTATTATAATGCATCGCAATTATATACATACGTATAAATATACATGTATACATACACATATATATATATTTATATATATAACGATGGGTCATATTCACACACATTTAGAATATATATATTATATATTCTAAACGGTCGAATTATTTTCTAAATAAAAAAACACCAATGTACAGAAGTAAGACGGAGAATGATAGTAAAGCTAGTATTCAAGACGAAGGTTTTTCTCTAGTATTTTTTTCTTTTTTTTTTTTTTAAACTTTGGATACGTTTTCTGTCAAAAGTTAATTTAAAAAAAATGAAATTAAATGGCAGAAAATATTCGGTGTATCCAATAGTTTATATTCTGTTCCTCGATCAAAATCGAATTTGCAAAATGAAAATTGATAAATAAGATAAGTTTGGAGAACAGAAGGGATATTTATCAAAATGATGGAAAATTTGTATCGAACGATGAACACGCTCGCTATTCGAATTTTATTGAATTACGATAATTTCCTTTTTCTTTTTAAGTGCTTGATGTACGATGATCCTAATACGATGATTTTATGTTTTCTTTTTTCGAAAAATTCTATCCGCAAAAATACCCCGAATATTGTTTGTACCTGCGTATATTTGATTCGTCTTACGTTAAATAATTTGTCGTTTAAACGAACGACCATATTTTTGCCGTTTGAAATAGCAACCGAATGAAAGACAAAAAACGATAATTTGATCGATCCTTTACTCGAATCATATCAATATAAATATAAAAGAATTTGTATTAATCCTATAAGCGAGTAAAAAAAAAAAAAAAAAGAAAAAAAAAGAAAACATCAATTAAAAGATCACAACAGATTGCGAATGAAAATTTGGCAAAGTAAATAAAAAAGAAAACTTTCTCAAAATTACGATTCTTGTAGGACACAAATATATTCGTATAGACAGATACATGCATACCCATACAGATACACACACACACACATATCATAGTTCATTGATAAACCAAAGCAAATCTGGCGCTTTGTAAGATTACAGAGAAAGTGGTAGAAATTTGTCAAGTTTCGAATTTACTCGTTGGAAGTTTTGCAAATGTTGGAAGGACTAGGAAAAGAGGAAGGAGGAGACTTCTTGGAAGATCCAATGATCCTCGATGCATCGTCTGCTCGTGTTCTTGTTCCGTTCCTTAGAAAAGGTAAGAGTTTTCGTGGAAGCGTACCGTGACGAGTTCTCGACCTGTATTAAAATGCACCGGGTGCGGTTGACTTTAAGTTAGTTAGTTTTCAAGCACGGTAATCGTTAAGAAGAGAGAAAGAGAGAAAAAGAAAGAAAGGGAGATGGGGTGGGGGGACAGGAACGCGAATACTTTACCGGTATACACAAGAAAGAAAAAGAAAAAGAAGGGATGATGAAAGATAGACGAAAAGAGTGAATGAGTGTAAGAGAGAAAGAGAGAAATTGAGCTGGTGCAACTCAAGCTAGTAGTAGAAAGATGTACTTTGCGGAACGAGATTATTTTTCCGCTCGAGTGTACCCAGTGGAATTCCACGGTCACCCTGCCTGAGAAAGGTGACTGCACTTTGAATCGACTCCGCGTTCTGCCGTTATGCAGGGCGTGGAGCACCGGAATTTCAACTTCGTAGAAAAGAGATCTATAGCGTACTCGAAAAACGATATTACGGGATGCTGCGAGTGTCTACTCGTTGCTCTTCTTCGACAATTTTCCTTCTTCTTCTTCTTCTTCTTCTGGTTATTATTATTATTATTTTTATTATTATTTTCCCTTTCTTTTTTGGACGCGAACAACTGGATTAAGAACACAACAAGATTTATCTCACTCTTCTTTTAGAAAATAAAAAGAGTCCAAAATAAAGTCAGAGAAAAAAATAAATAGAATGTAAATATATATATAATCTCTTTACTCGGTAGCATTGTGTGTGTGTGTGTGTGTGTGTGTTAACCTTTGCAACTACTTTTTCGCAAAGTTTATTCAACGATCTTGAAGTTTAAAGGTCATCCGGTTTTTTTCCAATTTTTTTTAAATTTGTTATCGACACTTATTTCATTCTATTATATAACCTTTCTCCCCCTACCTTTTGAGATTCGACGAAGCGTGTAAACGTTAGGTATAATACAGGTGTGTATCAGAATCAAAACAAAAAATCATCTATATATTTTCCATTCTAACTCATTTTCTTTTTCTTTTTTACTGTACACTTCTTGTCTCAAATTTTTATTTCGTAAATGATAAATATCGAAATTTTTACTTATTAAACATTCCTTGCAAATATCTCCAGGCATTTTCCAATTATTATTATTATTATTATTATTACTATTATTATTATTATTATTATTATTATTATTATTATTATTATTATTATTATTATTATTATTATTTTATATTTTCGACAATATACTATGTATAAAATAAAAAAGAGAGATATAGAGAGTATATGTGTGTATGTGTGTGCATGTGCAGGAAAAAATTGAAATCTTTGTAAAAAGCAAGCCCGTGTATAAAAAAAAAAAAAAAATAATGAAAAAAGTTAAAATACTTGTGGTAATAACAAACATAGTTTTTCTTGATAAAAAAAAAGTAAAAAAGTAAAGTGGTATGGGGAAAGAAAGAAAGATAGGAAGGAAGGAAGAAAGGAAAAATAAAAAGGAAAGAACCAATTCAAAGACGAATTAATCAAACGTATTTAAGACGCAGATACTGATAGAGGACCGATCCGAGAAGCTAATCCGAGGCGTTTGAATTCCAATAACATTTAACCTGTCCCCTCATAGGAATTCCCAGAATGTGCTTTGAATACTTGTAACTTCAGTCGATAGTGTCAGACGTAAAATTTCATTATATCCTCGAGTCCTATGATAAAACTTCATGAAAGTCCCGATAAATCGAATAAAACAAATATTCATCGATATCAGCAATTATAAGATAAAAAATAAAAATTCACCGGATGTCTTGTGAACATTTTTTGAAAAATCATGGATTTACGTACGATAAGGAAAAAAAAAATAAAAAGTAGGAAGGGATAAAAATTCAAATGAAATTTTTGGGAAGATAATTACGAAATAAAATAAACAAAAAAAAATATTTCGGTACGTAAATAGAAAACAACAAGAATGCATACTCTCTCGTTTGGCACGCCATGCCGCAGGACAATAAAAATGGTGGAGGAGAATTGTATTACAAAAGGATACGTTAAAATATTTAAAAGGGGAATCAATTTGATCGCAAACAAAAGAGAAAGAGAGAGAGAGAAGATTATCCGATTTATCTCGCAAAGCTTGTAAATTATTTCTTCTGAAACCAACGATGATAACGATGAAAGTACCCGAGTACACACACACGCGCGCACATATACACATATCAATGAAGAATGAAAGCTTCTTTCACGTACGTGTCAGAGCTTTTATTGTCGAATGAGAATAGGCTGATTTAGTCAAAAGGAATACACACAAACACATAAATTCGATGTATGTAAATGTATATATACACACACATCTACACATGGGACACTGAAAACAAAGCTGTGCGCATCTTTCAAATACATTTTATTGTTGTTTGATAATACGTATAGAAAATAAAATGTTCTTCAAAAATTCAATCAAACGAAAAACTGGTATACCAAACTTCAATTTCTATTCGATATTCGAACAAATATAATTGGGTCAAGCTATGGTTAAAAAAGACAAACTATAAATTTTGGACGATTCAAAAATAAAAGTTAATTTGTGTTTCGAAGATATTCATTCTTTTATTTTCTTAAAATAATTTTCTTTTCTTCTATTATAGGATGTTTGATTATATATTATTTTTTATCGCATTCACATTTAATTTATTAGTATGAGAAATGAAGATAAAAATAATTTTAGAATCGATTCAACTAATCTTGTGTAGTTTTACCTGATTTTTTCCAATTATTATTCTCTTTTTTCTGTCTGTCTGTATCTATTTCTGTCTGTCTCTCTCTTTCTTTACTTTAAAATAAAAATAGAAAAGAGAATGGAAAAATTGGATCTGAGTAGTATATAAGAAAAGAAATGATATTTTTTGAAAAGTGATGCCAGTTTAATTTTATAATTGTGAATATCAAAAAAAAAAAAAATGGGACTCGAACAGCAGTGAAGAAAAAAACAAGAAAAAAAATAAAGAAGTTGATACAATAAACGTATCGACTTCTCCAACAAAATTTGTACTTCTAACTCCTTACTTCGATGTGTCCTATTGCAACAAAAGAAGATAATTAAAAAAAAAAAAAGAAAAAAAAGATGGCCGGCACATCTGCGTAGCGTGTTTGTAATTAAATATATTGTAAATGTCTCGAGGTGTCTCAAGTATAATATTACATAATTAGATAGTTCTAAAAGGGAGAAAGAGTATTATTATTATTAATTTTATTATTATTATTATTATTAATATTATTATTATTAACCATTTGGCGAAAATGAGTAGGAAAAAAAAGTGTATATTTTACAATATGACTGTCATATTTAAAATAAATGATTAGGAATATAAAAAAATCAAGTAAGAGAAAGAAAGAGATAAAGAGTAAGAAAAAAAAAATGCAAATTGAAATGTAACGTATCGCTAGTCAGGCATAATGTGAAAAGAATGAAGATTAAAAAGGAAATTAAAAAGAAAGAAAGAAAGAAAAGAAGAAATAAGAATATAATATGTAGAATATGATCGAATAAGTTAATCGTCATAGTTATTAAATAATTGTACAAAATTAAAATACCGATAGAACATAAGGGCCTATATCTATAATATAAATATTTTTCTCTTTGTTTTTTCTATGAATAATTGCATTCAAAATAAACGCATACTCTACCACATATGAATACGTATATATATAAACATATACATACACACACATACATATACACTAACCCTTCATTTGATGATGTGTAAATCCAATTATGAGAACAAAATTAATTAATAATATTTATAGTTGTAATCTGCTAATTTAATTTTTCCAAAATAAAAAACAAATAGATACTTAATTGAAAATAAACGACCGTTAATATATTTTATGTGTGAATGCTCTGTGTGTGTGTGTATGTATGTGTGTGTGTGAGCATATATTTATATATATATATGAATACATATGTACATATAAATATAATATATAAAAATAAAAGAGAAATTTAGAGATGGAGAATCCTCGTTTATATCTAACAGACGAACGATTATTAACGTTCCTTTTTGCGCGTATCGAAGGTAAACAAAAAATAAGATTCCTGGCCTCCCTCCATAATAAATTCTACGAACTTATCGAGCATCGTCACGAAAAAAGAAAGAAAATAAATAAATAAATAAAAATAATGTAAAAGAAAGAAAATGAAAGTGTGTTTGTGTGTGTGTGAAAGAACGAGAGAGAAAATATCGAAAATTTCACAAGAGAGAAAGAGAGAGAGAGAGAGCTTTGTCTCGAACATATTGTATCCCATTTTATGCATAAATTCCAATCGCGAAATAAGAAAACCCCCCGTAAGAATCGTCTTGCGACTTTATCGATCGAATCCCGAATACATAGGACTTATTTAAACGCGAATACTAAACCCCATAAAAAAAGTCCGACACCGTTCGAGATTCGAAATCCTACACGGTATCATCATCATTATAATCATCATCATCATTATCATCATTATCATCATTATCATCATTATCATCTTCTATCTATCTGTATGTATGTAAGTATGTACTATGTACTACAATAGTCGAACCGAGTTTCTCAGAGTTATTCAATTCCCATATCGATGATTACGTTCTATTACGATATAAAATATATATAAAAAAAAATCTATATTTACTTAATTACTTATTTAGAAGAGAGTGTGACCACCAGATGATAATTAACTCTTCTTTATCGATTTGAAAACTTTCGAAACTCGATTCGACAGCGTTTAAAGCGTTAATCAAATTTTGTATTCGTCCGTATTATTATTAGACACATTCCATACGAGAGAAAGAGAAAGAAAGAAAGAGAAACAAAGAAAGAGAAATAGAGAGAACAATTATAACAATTCGATGTTAAAAGTGCGTCTTATTGGTATCTTTGAAAGAAACAAAAAAATATATATATATATATTATATATCATATATATATATACATCTTAAAAATTATTCTATGGTTTCTTGATAATACGCACATCGTGACGCACGTAAAATACTTATGTATATGTATCTACTATACGCAATACACATACACGTCTGTATACACGCACACGTGTGCACGATTTAAAGTGTACTTAAGTTCCATATTTTTAAGATCACCATCTTTGCGTATATGTATTAATATAAGGTATATATATATATATATATANATATATATATATATATATATATATATATATATATATATAATATATATAATATATAATATATATATATTTGCACGCAATACACACAAATATACGAAAAATTTGTGTACTCACCGTAGAAAAAGAAGAAAGCATTTTGTTCGTCCTTGAAAAAAGACACGAATCTTGGATACCAGACATCTTTGGTCTTCAATCAAAAATCGTCGAGTAGATGATGATGAAGAAGAAAAAGAAGATAACTTCCTCTTCTCGAGGAACTGGAAATACAGCTTATTATGAAGAAAACACACAATACACACAGACTGCGTACACAAAATTACACTTCACTAGCGTAAACGCATTTTCATTCATCTAACATAATAAACATTAAAACCATCACTGACACTGTATATTCGTGTAAAGCATAGCAGAGCCTTATTGAGAAAGCAATATACACCCCTTTAAAGAACAAAAAAAGAAAAGAGAAAAAAAAACTAAACTGCTTTAAAAGTATTTTCAAGCTGTTAATATATATATCTAATCTCGAACTACGTTCACATATTCCTACACGGATAGATAAATATAAAACGTAAGAATAAAAGAGAAAGACAGAGAGAGAAGATTAAAAAAAAAAACATTATTGTCTAATTAGCGCGATAAATTAATTAATTCCAACTTGTTTATTAATGTACAAAAAAAAAATAAACGTGTCGGAATTAACGTGTTTCTAATCAAATGTTTGCGTCAATATAAATTATTTATATTATTTATATTTACATACTTTAATATGTAATATACATAATACGTACAATGAATCACAGGAGTGCTCATATATTCCCACTCTTAATTTAAAACAATATTTGCTAACGATTAACATTTCTAAATTTTTTTATATAGAAACATATTTAAAGATTATTAAACTTTGAAATTAATACAAATTTCATTGCAAAAAGTATATTTTATTTTTAAAAAAATTATAATTTAACATAAATGATAAAATGAGTCTCACAAGAGTATGGCTAATCTTCTCAAAAGCATTATAAAATGCAAAAAATCAAATACTACTTACTAAAATATTCATTGTATTTTTATTATACCTATTACGTAGATAAGATTACTATTGCGAGATCAATATTGTTTTTATAATTTATGTCTAATTATATTTGTAAAATAATAAAATATTCTTTTCTAATCAAATTGATATCAATTTGAAAGCTTAACAATCTTAAATTACGTTTCTCTGTAGAAGAAGAAATTGGAAGCTTTGCAAATATCAATTATCTGAATGTAAATTTCACATCACATTTTAGCATCATTTTCATATGTATATTTTGTCATATTTTGTTTTCTTATTATAACTAAGATAACGATACAGTACAAAACAAGAATAAAACTATGTGTTGCTTATGAAAGAATATGTTAAATAAAAGTCATCGTCAAAATTGCATTTTTTTAAAATGCAGACCATGTTTAGCTCATCTAATTTGAAAACGACGATAAATAGATGGACTTATAAATACTAATTGTCGCATAATAACTTGAAAAATAATTAAAATAGTCGAATTTATTCAATTAAAACGTTCCCGATCATATCAAACGTCTTGGATTTTAAATATAAAAAAAAATAATCTTGTACTTATCATTGAAAAAAAAATGAAAAAATAATAAAATTACTTTCCGAAAAATCAAATATTTACAATTTACAGTTAGAGACTTTTAACGAATACTCCTGTAACTCACTGTATAAATATGTCACATATTCGTATATGTGTGATAGGTAAAATCGTTGAAATTGATAGACCAATTCGTTTATTATTAACAATAATTAATGAACTTTTCTCTTACGACGGGGTCCGATCATTAGTGTCGCACCAGTTTTATCGTTTCCAACCTTCTCAAATCTACTACGGGCTTATCGGATTGACACCATAAATGATAAATTATTCTCGACCCGGCGCCGTTATTAATTACGAGTTAGACGGACTCTCTATCTATATATAATATATATATGTATAAGCTTGTGACACCTTCGTTCGATCGTTCGTCTTCGACTAAAACCACTGATACGACCTTCCGAACTTGTCTCTCCGATGTTTACGATACATCCATTAGACTCTGTCTAACGATAAAAATAAATCAACACGCACGTATATAATTCTCCTTCGACATTGTTTTCTTTCCAAATTCTATTATTCTCGTCTCACCTATTGTATTTATTTATGTATATTTAAAATGTGTACGTTAATACACATTTACATTTTTTTTTAATACACTCGAAACAAAATTTCACATAAAATGTGACGTAGAGGATTAATTTTAACGAATTTTTAATTGACGTAATATTTTTTTTGTTATTTCTTACAATTTTAATTATTTTCTTTTCTACGCGCAAGATGAAAAATTCTAAAAGAAATAAAAATCGTATATTTTTTCAAAAATGTGATTTCATAACACCGGCGTATAATATTCAGGCCCCTCCCCCCAATAAATTATTTTGATATATGTATTTAATTAAATAAAAAAAAAGAAAATAATTAAAATTAAAAGGATGAGTTTTTTTTCTCGTAGACACGAAAACGAGAAGATTCGGCACGAGTCAATGAAATACTCTCTCCGTGTATGTAAATATATTATCGAGATATAAATGATGACTTATAAGAAATCATTCTCGTCTGCCTATACTCGATTTTCTCCCTTAACTCTTATTGGATCTTTATTAAGGAAGAAAGAAAAAATAAATAAATAAATAAAATAATCTAAGAAGTAAAAGAAGAAGAAAAAGAAGAAGAAGCATAGAATCTTATATTATAATAAAAAAAAAAATTAATAAATAAGGAATAAAAAGACAGAAATAAACGCGCGTGTACTATAATTAATTAATTAAGAAAGAGCGTGGCCACACACTTCCTCGGCCTTCCTGTTCAAACTTTCTAGATATATGTATGTATAATAAATAAATAAATAAATAAGTAAATATATACATATATCTAATCATCATGTGTATGTATGTATGTCGTAGGGAAACCAATCCGCGCTCTTCTTCTAATATGTATCATCAACCACTGTCCCAAATTTTCTCCCAAATTTTTCTCTCTACCTCCTTTTCCCGAATACAAGTCAAAAAATAAAAATAAATAAAAAGAAAAAATAAAAAAGAAAAAGAAACGACCGAACGATTTGTACATAGTACGAGGAAAAAAAAAGGCTATGGAAATGTACAACCCGCTCGCAAAAAAAAACAAAAATATACAAACACACACACAAATATAATAAAAACAATAGTAACAGCGCTCTTCTGTATTTCAACGCAAAGAAAACAGATATATATATATATATATACACATATACATACATAATAATAATAATATTAAAAATAATAATAATAAGAAGAAGAAGAAGAAGAAAGGGCGAAAATGCGTAAAGCCGTGGCTCGTAAAAGAAAAAGAAAATAAATGTGCGAAAAAGTTCGAGCGGGTGTAATGATTGTGGTGTGGGCTTATTTCTCGAGACCCCTGGGCCATAAAAAAAATGAAATAAAATAAAAAATAGTAGGTCATTAAATATAATATTATATAAATAAATATATATATATATATATACATTACATAGGGATATTCCAGCGTTATTTTGTACATAAATAACTTTATCAACGGATATTAACAAATCATCAATAAAATCTATATACAAAAAGGAACAAAAAAAAAGACAAAAAAATAAAATGATTCTACATTTTTCTTTTCTTTATCCAACGCAATCCTTCCATCGCGTGAAATAATCCTCCTGTCATCTTCATCTTTTTTTTTCTTCTTATCGTATCGTAGTCAGTTTTTTACTTCTATTAGGTTTTACACAACATCGCATAATAAGACAATAACATTTATCTTTATTAAAGGTTCGAGATAACAATACAGTTTTAAATATTTAGTTCAATACATAGTTTTCTTTTTTTCTCAATCTTATGTACAAAAGCTATGCTTACACACACTGTGGCTTTGGTATCAAGCTCGTATCATGTGGCTTTTTTTAGTAGTAGTTGGATGAAGTTTAGGCGAGTTTTTTTTTAATTAGAAACAAACTTAAACAAAAGGGATACTCACACAAAAAAAGCTATAAATATCGAATAAATTAAAAAAAAAGTGTGAAAATATATTGATTAACGATGTAAAATTTTTCGGAATGTTTTTCCAAGCCTTTTTTCTTTTTTGTTAAAAAAAAAATTTTTATTTTTTTTTCTTTTCTTCTTCTTTTTTCCCCCCGTACAATACGTACGACAAGATATGGTGGTTTATATTCCTAAATATAAATATAAATAATATATATTATAGCAATATATGAATCTTAGAATTAAAAATAATTCGACTGTCGTACGCTAATTTCTAATTCGGTATTTTAAAAAGATAAAGAATCTAAGACACCGCTGCTTTAGTTTTTACTATCACACAGTACAGCAATTTTTATTTCACTTCTTTTTACTTCATTTACTCTTTTTTGTTTCTCTCTCTCTCTATATATATATATTTAGAAAATCATTTGGGGAAACTATAACGTACATTTGTCATACGTCAAAAGCATATTCGAATACTCGTTTCCGGTGTCTGTCTCAATCATAATTCTTATTTCATTTTTCGTTTTTCTTTTTCAATTTTTTTTTCTTTTCTTTTCTTTTAGCGAAATTTCACTCTCCACGAAATGAACTATTTTTTCTCACATCACACGCAATTCACGAATATTATTATATATAGGATTAATTCTTTTTAGCCATTGCGATTCCGAGTCCTAGGACACTCGCAACACCGATAATTACACCTCCCGCCACAGCTATACCGTAAAGACCTTCTGCAAAAAAAAAAAATAAAATATAAATTCAATGCTAATCAAACTAAGATTTAATTACATATTTGTTTTCTTTCTTTTCTTTTTCCTTTTTTTTTTTTTAATTTTTCAAAGAGATTTTCTCTTCTAGACTTATTCAACATTTTATATATATAATTATTATCAAACCTACTGTATAAGAGTTATAAAATTCATTGTCAAAAGACATAAGTATACGGAATATAGTAATAATAATAATAATAATAATAATAGTAATAATTTACATGAACACTTAAACATTATACTTGAATATTGGTCAATTATAGGGTAAGTATACGTGTATATAGAGAAGATTGAACAATGAAGTCTAAACAATACTAAGTTTCCTCTTTAAATACGTTATGCTTCTTTCCTTGTGCTTTCTGTTTAGGCTACGATGATCCGTCAACCATAGAAAAACATAAAAATATCAGTCATTGGTAACAGATACAGCCTGCACAGAAAGTCTAAAGCATTTAACATGTTAAGGAATGTTCTTTTACGATAATACATGATGAATTTTATATTACTCCTTATTACTAATCTATATCTTGAATTATTTACAATATTTACAACTTTTGTATAAATTTGTTAAACTTTTATCTATCTCTCAATATCTAGATTTATGTATATATAAATACGCTAGATTAAAAATCTCAATGAGTCATTTACATTTGACACATCCCACATAGCCAATAATACTTTAGCTATATTTATCATTAAGAAGATATTTCAAAGAAGATTAATGTACGTTCCTGCTAACCAAAGAAATATGAAGAATATTAAAAGAAGTATTAAATAATACGAATGTGGTAAAATAATAAAAATAAGTTGCAAAAAAGTTAAATTAGAATCGGCTGCAATTCTTATTTTTCTAAGACGATTGTAAGTTATGAAAAAAAAACCTTTTTCCATCCTTTTCTTTATTAACCTCTCTAGCTGTTGAACTTGTTCGTTGGCGGGTTCAACTTGAAGGAAAGCTCTGACATATGACAAAGCTTTCGAATACTCCTAGAAATATTAAATTACTTTAATCGACACGTAATGTCAACAATTACATATAATTACAAGGATGTCATTATTACATTGGAAATAAAATTAATAAATCACATACCCTTATTCTTGCATTACCAATAGCTAAATAATATAAGCAATCTCGCTTTCCGCTTTCACCATGATTACTGTAAAGATCTTCTAACAGTACTATGCCCTTTCTGATATCAGCTGGATATTTGCTTCTGACAAGACACCATGCGTACTCAAACTGAGCTTTCTGAGTCACACCTGATACGTGTAACTGTTCATGATATACACGTTCGAATTTCTGAAATATAATATATCATCAGTTGAAATATTATTTCATTATATACACATTTAATCCTTGTTAACAAAACAAAACATAATGTTATAATATTCTAATAAAATAATAAAAATATATAAACGTATATTGTGACAAAATGTCAAGAGAGTTGATATTTTATAGAATCGTATTAATAGATTAAGAATGAATAATAAAACAAATAACCAAGTTTCGAATAATCGTCAAATCTAAATTTAAGTTTGAAGTTCATAAACGTCAATCATCTATATAACAAAATGATGCAATCGCAAATTAAAAATGAATTGAAATCAATTACCACTGTATATAGTTAACCTAAATCATTGAAATGACAGATACTTAATGACGAACTATAATTTTATTTTGATCTATAAAATTTGTATACGAAAAATATGAAGTTTTAGGAATAGTCATTAAATTTTTTTAGAATGACTAGTTGTTTGTTATTTTTATTTTTTTATAAATACCTTCAAATCTTCCGAAGAAACGACTTCGTCTAGGACGTCTTCCATTTTATTATTGTGTGCGTTAAATCACACTGCGAACAAAAAATATTTTATCGTAATGCGTACTAAAGAGCACTGTATTTTTTTATCTCTTTAACTAAGCAAATGGCATAGTGTACCGAAAAGTGCAATAGGTTGTCATGATACTCGCGAACAGAGAAAGATACAAGCTAAGAATTTTCATTTTCTCGTTTTCTATTGGCTGCTTCTAGTTATTTCTTTGACGCGATTCACGTTCCTCTTACATCTATTCCTTCCTTTTCATTGGTCAAAATCCGCCATATTAAGTTTTAGAACCAATCAGATTAAAGTATTATCAGAAGCAAATATTTGGATCGAAATTTAAAAATCATATAAGAATCATAAAACTCTCTTTTAAAACAAATAATGAATTTTTTAATTAAAATATATATCAACGAATTTCTCTCATTTTTACTTAAAAACTTACAATAAACTTATATGTAATTCTCATGTATTATTTTACAGTTACCTTTGATGCAATTTATACATATTTAAAAATCTAAGTATGTACATATATAAATACTTAATATTAAATATTAAATTACCTAGAATTAGCAAATATCTCATTGAGATGTTTAGTCACAAAATATATTGGCATACCCATGACGGTATAAAAGTCACCATTTATACTCTCAACTAAGCAACCGCCAAGACCTTGCACTCCGTATCCTCCTGCTTTATCTCTAAATAAATTACACAAATATTAGTCATTTAATTATTTACTTCAATAGATTAAAAGAAACACTTACAGACATTCTCCTGTTTTTACATATGCTTTTATCTGATCTTCCGATAAATCACCAAATTTTACTTTTGTTGATGTATAAAAGTTAACTTCCTTTGTAGGTGTTTTCAAACACACACCGGTGTAAACGACATGCTCTCTATTTGCAAGACTGCAAATAAACATAAAGAAACATTAGATACCAAACCATCAATTCTGATAATTAGCATATATAAATTTTCAAATGATTTGTGCACAATTCTTACTGAGATAGCATACGAAATGCATCAGACTCATCCTTCGGTTTTCCATAAATAGTATCACCAACAGTAACAAAAGTATCTGCACTAATGATTAAAGATGATAAATTAGTACTATTTTGGAGACGTTTATGTACCTCATAAGCTTTCAATTTAGCTAAATCTTGAACATAGTCTCCATGACTTTTATACATAGATCTATCTAAATTTTCATCATAATTAGATACCATGACTTCAAAATCGAGTCCCTAAAATATAATAAAATAACATCCTTACCGTATAATAAATCCCAACATTTAGAAAATCACATCAAAATAGTTTAAGAATCGATATTATAATTAATAAAGAAAATCATAGAGGTTATCATAAACATAACTTACCAACTTTTTAATTATTTTATATCTCCTTGGTGATCCACTGGCTAAAATAATTCTAGTAGAAGCTAAGGCTTGCCTGGTTGGCTCCAACATTTTCTCCTCTTAGAAATTACCTCTATTATGGAAATACAAGGATAGAACTAATTAATTCCCGAGGGAATTGTTATCGACACCTATGGATCCTGACTAAAGTGGAGATTTATAGGTTGGTTTTAACAAAAGCCACCCAATAGCATTAAATTCACAGCTTATAGATATGCGTGTGGTATGTGCTCTCTATTGTACTACAAGCAGTCGCGTGTAGTTTCTATATAGCATTGGATATGTCAAAGCAGTACGTCGTATTACAAGTGAGTATAATGTAGTTCCTGATAACGCACAACCGAGATGTCGCTGCTCTCTCTCTCGCTCATTATATTCATAACCTATAGTACTCAACAAATCAATGAACACTTCATTGTGTATCGTGAATTTATAGTACTATTACTCTCATTGATTTAAACTACGAAAATAATGTTCATTAATGATATAACTTTCTCTTATGAAGACAATTTTAAATGTAAACATTGTCTACTTTTTTAATGGCACGCGATAATCAGATAGTTATAGGCCGCACCTACAGAATCATCCCATCATTCTCTTCATATATATATATATTACAGGTGTACGCTTAGATATGTATTTATGTTCTGAGTCTCTTTATACACATAGAAAAAAATTATACATTAAAAAATATTTTATTTTACGTATTTTATCTATACGAAATTTTTCTTATCAATAATTAAAATTTCATTTTTCATAATTTATGATTTATATGAGATCGTTAAATTAAAAATTATTATTTTCTCGAGTATTTTAACGATAGAAATATATTGCTTGTTATATTTAGAAATATCAATGACATAACTATTATTTATATTTAATCTATTCATACTTGAAGGCCAGAAAAAGTGTTTAAAGAAATCAAAAGTATGCTAATTCTTCCTATCCGTGTTCTAATCGTATTCATTCGTTTTAATGTGAAACTTAAGAAATAAAAAATATTTTTAAAAATGTTAATTCACTTAGGTCGTATCGTTTTCTTCGAATCATGTAATTTCATATAAATTTCTTCTAAATAGAGATAAGTACTGTATTAGTATACATATATATACATAGAAAGATCATATTGTTAGAAATATCTAAAATCTTTTAAATCGATATACATAAAAGATTCACATTTAAGATTATGCAGATAAAAGTATCTAAATATTTGTGTAAAAGCCCTAAAAAATATTAGAGCGGGAAGAAGAACTATTTTCTAGGCATAGGAGACTCTAATACATCGTAATCGGTAAATTACGTAAATGCCGCATGCCATGAACGAACCTAAAGGTCAGTCAGTCCGAGATCTTACATAATCGCAAGGCGAAAGGTTGACCCATCTTTACACCGCAGACTCCGACCGAGTAAAAGATTTTAGCATACATTTTTTTTCTTCTTCATTTTATTTGCATTTCGATAAAAATATATTTTTTCTTTTTTTTTCTTTTTATATTGTCACTATCTCATGTAACAGAATAAAATGAAATCACCGGAAGTGTTTATAACATTAATCTACAAAAAAATTCTTGTACGAATGAATCCAACGTACTTAATTACACACTTTCGAGATTTAGCAAGTATTCTAAGTCGCTTACCATTCACGACCTTGACTTTCGATGCAAATCCGTAGCATATTTTAAATAAGTAATTATCGTTAATTACCGTTCATTAATCGCTACTTGTGCTTTCAATGCTGAAGATATTGAATGAACAAACGTGTATTATTCAATAGTAATTTGTTAAAGCTATTGATCGTCTTATTTCCGTACTAAGTTAGGCGTTTGTCTAGTCGCGTAGGGTCAAGTTCACTGACACCAATTATATCTATATACTTTATATTTCATCATAATTTCCTTGTAGATATATTATCGATAAGAAATTTTATTTTATAGTAATAGTAATTGTATTTTTAATTGTATTTTCTTACCTCGATGTCTTTGAGGTAATCGGGAAAACGTTTAAATATAAATATTTGAAAAATAATTATTAATGGAAATACATATATTATATAGTTAAATGTTAATTAATAATATAATCACAAATTACATAAGCTTACTAAATTTTTAAATAAATTTTCAAAAGTTTATTAAGAAATTATAAATCCAATTCTTACTCACGTCTTTTAAATTAAATAAAGATATATTGGAAAGTTAATTAATAATTTAATCACGAGTTTGTTTGGAATATCGATTTAATTACTCACCAAAGATAATTCTTGGACCTTCAATAACTCATAAGCTCTTTCAAGTAGGATATGCTTAAAGTATGATCAATGGATTTTGAAGTAACTCTTTGAAAAGTTTTATAAGTTTTAATAAATATCACGATCCTTTGAACTACTTCATTTAAAACTTTATCAATAATAAAACGTTTTTATTGTTCTAAGAAAGATACATTTTAAAAATTTTTCTTTGATAGTTTAATCGAGTTTATGATTATTTAACAGAAAAAATACGAACGTCGAAAAAACTACTAAACTTTTTAGAATGGCTATAAATGCAACTAAACAACACGAAAGTTATATTAAATAGATTCTAATAGTTCCGTATAACGATTTCACTTTACACTGAAACAAAGTCACTTGTGCTTTTGCCCGACTATACTTATTGACAATATGTGACCTATGCTCACTCTTCCATCTTTATATTTGACAAGTAGAAGGAGTCACATGTTTGTCCAGAATATTTTTAAAATTTTATAAATTTGTATGGATTCACATTAGGATTATAGATCTTATATTCGGTACAATTGCAAGAAAAAACAGTGTAATAATTAATTATTAAAAGATAAAACTTATGAAACAATTTTGTAAAAATATTTAATAACAAAATAATTATATAACATCAATCATAAGACATTCTCTAATCAATAGATTTTAATTGTTTAACTATCACAACAACAAATTCAATTATAAGAAATAAATATAATTATCTTTGAAGAAATATTGACGAGAAAAAAAAATTAATTAAAATTCAACAAGAGATTGACTTCAAAATCTTGAATCCTTGTCGAGTATAATTTACGGATAGATAGAATTATTAGCATTAGAGAAACCTTCGAAGAAAAATAAGCTAAACTATCGTAAAAGTGTAGTCGACTAATTGCAAGGACATTATACTACTACGCCTTCCTACGTAATCTTACGTAATAATTTTGGATAGATAAAAAAAAGAGAAAGAGATAGATGATTCTAAACGATGATATTATTAATTGCAACATTATTCCTCTATCATGCTTTCTTTCGAATAATTTGTATAAATTCATTGACATTCATTCATTTATTCATTCTTTTCTTTTTATTTTATTCAATTTTCTCTTTTTTACAAAAAAAGAAGAAAGGACTAATTAAACTTGATCGATCAAATGTATGAAAAACTGCAAATGACAAATCTTATTTGGAAATCTTACGAGACCATCCTCATACCTAAATCTCTCTTTCTCTCTCTTTCTATCTCTTTCACTCTCACTTCGAAGAAGAATAAAAAAAAGGAAGAAGCGAAGCGAAACGAAATGAAAGTTAACGGCATTATCCTCCTACCGTCGCGATGAAAATCGAATCGGAATGGGGATCGTAAGAATTGAACGGAGGTGTACGTAGTTGTCGCCACATGGGATTTAACAGTCTCGTATATTAACACAATATCTGTGCTTGTAAATTAATCGAGAGGCGTTTTCATGGTACCCAGGTTCGTTACACACTCATTGGAGGAGGAGGATGAGGATGATGATGATGATCATCGTCAAGAGACGGGAATCTGCCGTTTTAAGGCAAAGTGGATGCAGACGGAGTAGACAGACAGACAGACAGACAGACAGACCGTGGTCTTTCTCCTAACAGCATCAAGATGAAGAAAAAGATAAAGAAGATGATCCCAACGAAGTAAAAAGAAGAAGAAGATCGGTGATGCAGAGAGAGCTGAGACGAGTCGTGCTGGTAATCGCCGGCTGTCGTTATTAAATATGATTGCGCAACTCGAAAAGCAGCTCCAAAGGACGCGTATTATGACACTATGGCATGTAGTCGCGCGTCTATGGGGGCACACTGCGTCATCCTCGATGTGTATGACGATACCTCTCTCTCTCTCTCATTTTCTCTCTCTTTCTCTTTTGACCAGACTCGTATTGCAGGTAATACGCCTGCGATCAGGGGCGTACACGAGCATGGGATCGATATCTTTTTACGTAGATATTATTATTCTCCATACGTTCACAGACGTCTCGATCGATCTCGTCATTCCTTTTGCTCGAATAACTTTTCTATAACTTCTATATATATGTGTATATAGATTATGTTATATACGACAACTTCAAATGGAGGATCTTTCTGTCCGGTCAGCTTGAATTTCGTCCTTCTTTATTTTTTATTTCATATTTTTTGATAAAGAAGAATAAAAAAAGGGTATGGGGAAAAAATAATAAAAAGAAAAACAAACATGTTTCTTTTACCCTTCTTCTTTTTCTTCTTCCTACTCAAGAGAAAGAAGAAGATACTCGACTAGAGAAACATCCTATTCATCGTCTTCTATTTCTCGTAATGATATCCTTTACGTATCGTTATACATAGATATATTTCTATTTTATATATGTGTATGTGTAATGAATGAACGGATATCTCAACCAAAAGTGATATCAGTCGCTTAAATAACATAAGCGGATTTTTATCCTTCGAAAAAACTTATACGCCCATCTAACATTACGTAAACTTTAACGATCTTACATTAGATTAAAGAGAACAGGTTCAAATTAATAATGAAATACAAATAGAGATAGCAATGTTAAATGAAATACCTTTTGATTAGGTTCTCAATTTAATTTGTACGAAAGATTAATTATTCGATTCGTTGAAATACATTTATTATATTTATTAACACGAATGTGAGATGTATATAATATAAAATAATCGTTTATCATCAATTCGCGACCTATCCAAAAGTCGATGCTCAATCGATTCGTGTTTGACGTTCTCGAATGCATACGTAAGTTTTAGATTTGCGTTAGATTTGATTCTTAAGCTATGACATATCTTTCTTGGAGTATATACTGAGATTATATATTATGCAAGCTCTTCGCTTCTATACATCGCTTTTTTTTCTTTTAAACATATAAGAAGATGCGCGCATATACATATATATTATTATCTATATAGATATAAATATAAATATATAGCTATATCAATACTTATATGTTAATGTGTGTACGTATAATATATACCTATATATATACTTAGAGATACATATATGTATATTCGCGGTTTTTAATATGCACCGACCAACGTTGAGATTTCATCTTCTCAGCTGACGTACTCGAGTCGTATGATTTGCCCATAGTCGTGCCCGTACAGTCTTGACAAGAAAATTGTTTTCTTGAAAATCTATCCACGTTAATCAATAATAGTTAGTACTTTTCTTTTTATCTCTCCCTCTCTCTCTCTCTCTCTTTCTTTTTCTTTTTTGTTAGTAGCTGAACTCGTGAAAGATTACAATTTTTAATTCGTTCGTATAATTGATTGAATCGGAACTACGCAACCCCGTTTTTTTTTTTTCAACGTGAATTCTCGAATTCTATTTAATATACCGTAACGTTTTTTCTCGAGAGATTTCTTCTCATGACGAATAAGAGAGAAAGAGTGAGAGAGATCAAAATAGGGATTCGAAAATCTTTCGAGAAGAAAATCATGCACATTCTACTATGTGTTAGCGTCACATGAATGACACAATGTAAATGTCGATATATGGTCGTGTAACTTAACCGAGAAAGGTTGCATATAAATATTAATACATACATTTATTTACTTAGTTATTTACTAACATTAGTAAATAAAAGTACCGAAGATTAATATCGGACAATGTATGGTTGTTTCGTATTGAAATTCGCGACACGTATGGATATGGTTTTACCTTATGTACGATTCGTTTCGACGAAAAAAGAAAAAAAATGAGGAAAAAAAGAACACGAAAAAAGGGTAGCCCCTTGTTACGTTTGGATGAATATTTCTTTTCTTTTCTTTTCTTTTCTTTTCTTTTCTTTTCTTTTCTTTTCTTTTCTTTTCTTTTCTTTTCTTTTCTTTTCTTTTCTTTTCTTTTCTNTCTTTTCTTTTCTTTTCTTTTCTTTTCTTTTCTTTTCTTTTCTTTTCTTTTCTTTTCTTTTCTTTTCTTTTCTTTTCTTTTCTTTTCTTTTCTTTCTTTCTTTCTTGTTCTCTCATTCGACCCGGATTTTGTAATTTCCTGAGAGGATTCTCTCGACTTCCACCTTGAGATCGAGTCGTGTCTTGCTTTCGATTTCGGTCTAACGCACGAATCCTCGCTTTATGAGGTCGTTTCGTCTCACGAATAACGTTCTATCTCTTGTTCCTTTTCAACACATTGTCGTTGTCCTTTTTCTTTTTTGATTTTTTCTTTTTGGACAAAATTTTATTCCCCAATATCGAAAAAAGAAAATAAGTTAATTGAATAAACAAATGGAAGAAAAATAATGTAACGTTTTTGTTTTTTTTATAAATTTTGACGTAAATGTCAAAATCATTGTAACATCTACTTTGTACATTTAATATATGAATTTAAAAGTTAAACCATTAGAGAAGAAATAATTTAAATAGACAAGAAGATCTGATTTAAATGTTAGATATTTTTTCTTACTTTTTCAATCATAAATTTTGCAAGCATAAGTTTTTCAGTAATGTTTTTAGGTTCGGGGAGAAGAATTGGTATATTCATAATTTAATTTATAATTGAACATTTATCCAATATTCGTGTTCATTCAGATCGAAGAAGAAAATCCGAAGAATTTGAAAAATCAAAGAGGTGTTCGTTTTACGGTTTAACGACCCGTTCCTGGCAATGTAATGAAACATTATGGCGGCTTTTTAATTAGTCATACAGAGATGCTGAAAAGATACGACGCGTAAAATGTGAACGACGGAGAACTGTATTTAACTATAGGTGGATATAAAAAAAAATAAAAAGAAAAGGAAGAAGAAGAAGATGGTAAAAAAAAGTTCATAAAATTTCCGAATGTCATGCTATCGGTTCATTGGCCACTTCATTATAATAATTCATAAAAGTCTTATCTCTTTATTTAGCAAGGTGGGATGTTTCGGAGAATTCGCGAAATTTCAAGATTACTAAGATTGCACGTGACGTAACTCAGATGCAACATAACATAAACTATTTTACGTTCTTCTCTTATATTTTTATTTCTATATTTTTTTTTTGTCATACATATTTATGCTAGTTATTATGACATTGAACTAATTGTAAAACAAACAATTTAGACAATTTTATGATTTATTTTATATTACGATTATTTATATTATAAAAATATATAATAACAACGAAATCGTATAATGTAAATAATTGTAATATTGTGAAATAATTTATCGAATGAATCTTTCCCTATTATTTTTGACTTACTATTAGTGTTCATTGTTACAAATATTTATTATTAAATATAAATCTATTAATTTTATTTTTCAAATCAAATGTTTTTTTTTCTAATTTTAAAATAAAAATTGTTCTATTTAATACGTTTTGTTACATACGAATCATGTTATTCAAATCAACGTATATTTTAATGCGTTTCTCATCACGAGAATAATAATAAAAGATACTTCGTCGTTTTCGTATTTAGAACTGTATAATCCATAAAATATATTAAAAAATTTTAATTTACTATGAATAATATTCTTCTAATTCATCGAACGATAAAAAACCATGTATTTGTCGTAATGTTTCTAGAATATAAAATCGCACACGGAACTCTCTTTTTTCCTCTATCTTTTTCTCTTTCTCAAATTTCTGAATAAACAAAAAAGAACAAATTCTACTACGCGAATGCTAATTAAAACGGGGGAGGCGATAAAAATTTCGCACGACTTTAGAAAAAAAAAAATATAATCTCGTCATGGAGGATACTAACAATGATTAATGCATTATTTTCTAAAATTGATTTTTTCTTTTTTCCTTTATTCGATCGACGTCAAAATTCGTCGATTACCTTTTCTATTTTTGAGAAAATTTAACGAGCCTTTCGTCAGGGTTTCGTCTTCGTTGTCGTCGTTGTCATAGCTTCGAAGTACGCAAGGAAACTGATTTCACGTCCTGAGACTCATGAAAGGAGGAGGATAAAAGAAAAAGAAAAAATACAACACAACAAGCAATCTAAACGGAAATATTACCCACTCGTTGGATTTCCTGTTAGCAAGGTCATGAAACACGAACTGATTATAAAAAAAAAGAAGCTTAAGAAACAAACACCACAAGTGTGAGATACAACGTGAAAAAGTGTAAATTAGCACATTAACTAAGCAGGATAAATCGAGAAATGATAAATGTGTTGTTATTGGGAATATATTGGATGTATGATATAGATATTGATCTATGTTGATAATAATATTAATAATGATGATTCATTATTATTACATCTCTTTATGTAGAAACAATACTAAATGCATAAATACGTTTATCATGACATTTGTCTATTCGTCTCTCCGCAGTGGAAGAAGCTTTTAATTTTTATTAAATTTAAACAATAAACGCGAAATATCGTTTTGGATTTCGAATAAACGTTATTGGGAATGAGAGAAAGAGAAAGAGAGAGAGAGATGTTAATTGATTTCAATGGAAAATTTCGTACCGTTGAATTTCTATGAATCTTTTTAACGTACACATAGCTATGAACTTTGATTGACTTTAATAAAAACAAAAAATAAGAAAAGAAAGAGAGAAAATAAAAATAAAATATTTACAATTAAATCGTTGATCGTAGTTGTTGATGTTGTTGTAGTACATTCTCAGAACACTGAATATCCGTATATACAAAAAATGAAGAAGAAATTTTATATAATAAATTTCCAATAAATTCGTATTATTTTCTTCGGACGAAGATTAAAATTGAAGAAAAAAATACTTTCGCGGAAATCACGATTCTAATACGAACGAGTTATTCTTGTCGCTTCTAATAAGAGTTGTTCGTTCCGTTAATCAAATTCCTATGGATAAAGAATAAGAAAAAGGAAGAATAAGAAGAAAAAGAAGATGAAAGAAAAAAAGATCATGAAAAAATTGTCTATACATTTTAAACGCGAACCGCGTGATTGATTCTCGCGTTTCGCGTGAACACACGCAAGATTATTCGCGCTTTAAAGAAAGAAGGATTCAAATAATCAATGGAATATACTCAAGGCCTTATCTATCAACTACTAAGTTCGCGAAAGAAACGACCTAGACATTGCGCATGTGTGTGTGTGTGTGTGTGTGTGTTTCTTTCTATTACGATTTTATTATATTTAAATACAAAATTCGTAACGCGTAATATCTAATTTGTTTTTTTTTCTCTTTTTTTTCATGTAATATATCATACAACGTATGCATGTATGTATATGTATGAATATATGTATATAATTTTATTTTTTTGTTTGTTTAGTTAAGATAAAAGTATTCATTTCTATCGATTAAATCTTTCTACGAAAACATACGATTCATGTATATACTATATATATATATATTTGAATGTCGTAATAAAATCTGTTACATACGCACTTTACACGTTCATATAAACTCGTATGAAAGTAAAAGAGAGAGGTATCTTTCTTTATTTAATTTCTTTTTTTTTTTCTCT
>NW_015149018.1:719646-739132 GCF_001465965.1 Polistes dominula
TGCAATTATTGTTGGTCTAATGTAAATATAAATAAATGATTATTAATAAATTAACGTATTATTGAAAGTTTAATTGTATATTATGGTCGTAAACGAATGAACCGTGATATGAAGGATTCTTCTTTAAATAAAAGAGAAAATTTCATCGATTAGAAAGATGTATTCAATACTGGTCAAGCAAAACATGAACCGGTATCATCGAATGACATTTGGCGCAATATGTCGGCACGGGTAGGTTCTATGTATATATAAAAGGTGGGCTCTGCGGTTAAATCATCGTCAGTAACATCCAACCTATGGTGTCCAAGCGAAATTCAAGTGAAGTCGTATACAAAAAAGGTATCTCTTCATTTAAGTTTCACCAATAATTCATATCTCGATACATCAACTTCGACAATTCTCAAATCGCATTAAATCAAAAAACAATTTTAATTATTTTCTAATTATACAAATATAACCATTAATTTATCCAATCATAAATAATAATTATCGTTAAAATTTATTTTGTCATCAGATAAAATTGTCAATAATTTACTATCGTTTATGTAATTATGAATAACTTCTTCTAATAAAAAAAAAAAAAAAAACAGAAGTAAATTAATTAACTTTTTAATTTTAGCTAACAAAATGGCAATCAAAATCGTCCTATTGAGTATGCTAGCAATGACAATGACAATGGCAGCCAATCCAAACGAACCAATAGCCATTGTCAGTCAATCTCAAGAGATCAACCCTGATGGTAGTTTCCATGCAAGATGGGAAACCGCTAATGGTATAACCGTTGAGGAACAGGGTAATTTGAAGAATGCCGGTCAGAAGGACGAAGCCGAGGAAGTTCAGGGATCGGCTGCTTGGACTGCTCCCGATGGTACGAAGATCAATCTTGGTTGGCTTGCTAACGAAAATGGTGCCATTTTCGAAGGTTCTCATTTACCAACCCCACCGCCACCTCAACCAATTCCTGCTGCCATTCAACGTGCTCTCGATTGGATAGCTGCTAACCCCTACAAAGAGGATAGCAAAAATAAACTTTAAACTTTTTTCTATATTATTGTTATTATTATTGTGAAAAATTGCATCAAACTCTTAAAAAAATAATATAAAGAAAAACACACAGTACTCCGAAAGATTCTCATTTTTATTTCTTTTTGGTATCAACCCTATAACCAAGCCCCTTCTTGAATCACCACCATCACTACCCTTCCACCTCTCTTTTGACCGATTATTTTAATCTCAAAGAAAGCTAGGGACGTATTAATTAATGGGAGAAAGAGAGAGAGAGAGAGACTTTCGCACCAATCTTCGTTGCTATCCCGGTCAAAGATTTACGACCGACAGAGATTTAATGGGCAATATTAAATAGCGGAATCAAAGGAGAAAGGAATTCCAATAGTCGAGCAGACTGCATAACCTTCATTATTCACTCTTTAATGAATTCGTCTACCATTAATTCCGTTTTAAGATAGGATTATTTCATTTTCTTTCTATCTCTTTCTTTCTCTCTTTCTATGTACTCTTGTCTTTTTTTTTCTTTTTTATTCTACCCTTCCATTTCACTTTTCTGTTTCTGCTCGTTATTTAATCCGAAAAAGTTGACTTTTCTTTAAATTAGCAATTTTGTAAAAAGATGTCAAGTATGTGTAGAAATGAAAGATAGGAACGTGGAAAATCTGTACTGTAAACATTACTGTAAACATCGTAATCTTCTGTAAAACAATTTATTAGTAATATTATTAATATTTAATGGTTTTTATTTTAACACCCTGCATATAACTCGTGTTTAATAACTATTCTATAATAATATAAGTAGAGTGCATTAGAGTATTAAAATAAATATTAATTAATCAAAAGAAATGTCTATTGTTGCTTAAAAGCACCGAGTTATGTACCGTCCTCTTCGAGATTCACCTTCAGACTGGCACGTTGTCTTCTATCAAAATAATTATATTAAATGTTGTTTATATTACTTTCTAAACGTTACACATGTGTGCGACTGTAATAATATTCCTAATAAAGAGTATTTAACATTATAACGTTCTGATTTTGGCATTTTTATCATTTTTATGTAATTATTTTTATACTCCTGCGCAGTGATGACTTTCAAAGTAAAATTTTTCTGTAGCAAACAAAAATGTCTGTATCTCAGAAATGATTGAATTTTGACTTATGTTTAATAAAACATTTTTATTCACTACAATGTATCCTATATACCATAAAAATATTGAATGGTTTTTTTTGAACATCCTGTTTGTTGCACAAGCTTCACATTAAGAAAATACCTTCGAAGCATAGTTAACTGGGGTTACCGTTAGCTGTCATCATCGTCATTCGTTCGTTTGCAATAGCATGCATCTATGGTATACGTAAAAAAAATATCTTTACGCGTGTAAACAAAACTTGGATCATGTCATGGAAAGTCATTATGAATGCTAAAATGACAAAGTGTTTTTCTCAAATGAAAAAGTCAGTGAAAGTGAATATACTTGTGCCTGTTTACTTTATTTTTATATATATGTTCATAAAACTTAAACACACGTATACACATATAGAACCAAATAACTTACAAGAACGAACAAAATATCGAAAGTATGCAAGACACGTATCCCAGACACCTAACTAATAATTAATAAGCATTAGTTAATGCATAATACGACAGTGAATTTTTTACCTTACAACTGTTGATTACGACAATGTTTACTGTTCAACCAAATATTTCTTCTTCATTTTCATACGTGATATATTAGTATTTTTTATTTCGAAACCTGAAATGAAAAAAGATATATATTCCGATTATTAAATATATCCATGCATCTAATTTAACTGAACTGAATTCCAATGTATTTCGTTTCTCTCATTGATATCGACAACAAAATATATTCATACGTATATTAGGTACTTACATTATGTCAGAAGATTAGAAAGAACCGAAGGAAATTGAAATCGATCGAAATTGAATAGTTCCAAATTCCATCTCTACACTAGTAAATATAATTTTCCGATAAGTTTCATCGTGGAAAGTAGAATGTCAATAAATTGCATAAATCTAACTTGTAAGAATTAATAAATGAATAATATTTGCTTGTAAGTAAAATAGCGAACGTGTTGGATGATCGTGTTGGTTGATTTCATCGGTGAAAGTTCAGCAAAGATATGATCTCGAGTTCCGGTTCCTTAACCCCTTAGAGTAGGCGTGCGCATTTGACATCAGCCATGTCAAATTGAGTAGACGCTCTCGCTCGTACAAACATCGGGCATCGTGTTATTGTTAGAAAGCTTAGGAAGACGAGATACCACGCGATAGGTTGGATCAATGAGACAACACGTAAGACGAAAGGTTACACGATCGTCTTTCGTCGTTCAACGTATTAAAAATCCTTGACTAGAATGAAGAAGATAGAAGAAGAAGAAGAAGAAGAAGAAAAAGATAAAAGAGAAAAATAAAAAAAGCGAAATAAACGCTTTCCGTATGGCACGAGTAATTTGCAAATGACGTAATTTCTTCGAGAGTTCTTATAGTAAGATCTGTCCGTTTGATTGATTAATGACAATCTTACAAGGTTCATTCTGAAAAACAAAACAATATTTTTCTCTGTGTATATCCTCTCGTACCATCTATCCTTTTAAACTTTCTAATATACGAAATTAAAACGACGTGTGGCTGTTATTTCTATTTTTTCTTGTTGTTGTTGTTTTCTAATTTTAATAACTCGTAAATAATTATTTACCACAAGAGTTTTTAATTAACATTTGATTAGATAAAACTTTCCTTTTTTATTGCCTCGCATTAGACTCTGTTTTGTATGTTGAAAAATGCAAGGAGAATTAAAGTAATAAAAGACGATGCATTTTTAAATCATCCCAAAGTATAGAAAGTAGATCATGGCGTAGGATGAGGGCATTATGAATGAATCATAATTCAGATATCGATTTAGAAAAAGATCGACTCTCCCGTGAAAGTCTTAAGATTTCTCTTATCGTTAGATAATATTCAAATTAATTGTCGAGTAAAGAAAACCGCATAATTTCCTATGTCGTGGTGTATTATATCAAGGTCGTAAGATAAAAAGAGAGAGAAGAAACCGACTACATTTCTCCTGGGATGCAACATTTATTCTCAAACGCACTTTGATATGCTTTAACGACTGTTAATTACATCGGTTTGCTATAAAGTAAATATATATTTATATAATATAAGTATCTCGTATGTATTGTGTGTATGCATGTATATAAGTGTGTTTATATATACATATATAATATACATATATAAGTATGCATATATTGTGTGCACGTATATTTATATATATATTATATATGTATATAATAATAATATCGTATAATATAGACGTATACAAATAAATATTTACAGCAAATTGAACCAGAGGTTATAGTCCATGTTCGTAATCGGACGTCAAGAAGAGTTTAAGAAAAGTTAATACAAAAAGTGTAAAAAAAAGAAAAGAAAAATAATAATATGACAACTACAGAAAGTAAAAAGGAAAGATAGAAAGAGAAAAAATAATAATAATAATAATAAAGAGGAAACGTGCGAACATAAGTGCGGCGAGACAACGGCGGCTCAGTCGCGTGGACTGATTTGAAAACTTATCATTGATCTAAGAGGACTGATCTTAGTTTTAATTAAAAACTCGATCGCAAAAGTAATATTTAATAATAAAATAAAAAAAAAAACAAAAGAGCTTGGTGAGATCACACTGCCGGTAATATGGTTGTCTGATGTATGTTGTCATGATAATATTTTAAACACGATTGTTTTCGTCTTCCTTAGAGGGATGTGCTGCTATCCATTCGAGTGCTTTTTGTATAAGAGCTGGAACTTCCGGTGGTACGGGAAGATGAGCACCAACTGGTTGGAATCCATTTTCATCAGCGGTATAAGTCAAAGATATTTGTTGTCCGTCGTCGCTTGGATAACTGAATGCACCTTGAGCTTCCATTGCTTCGTTTTCAGAACCAGCATTCTTAACTTGTCCTTGTTCTTCGGCCTTGATACCATTTCCGCTCTCGTAACTCCACTTGTACGATCCATCTGGATTCGGACCCTCTTGACTTTGGCTGACTATTGGTATTGGCTCATCCGCTGGAGCTGGAGCTGCCGCAGCGTATGCTGCCAATGTAATAATGGCTACCTGTTTGACGAAAAAAAAGATCAAATCAAACCGATGTTTCATCCATTTTTCCTTTTTTCTCATACTTTTTTTTTTCAAATTCGTTATATAATTTTTATAGTTTATTTTATCCCTGACGTTGTGTTAAAACTTGACGGAATAATTGAATCGTATTCATTCTACAGTTAATATAATTTAAAGGGATAAAATAATAATATTATGAAGAAGAAAAAAAAGAACGAATTAATGTTATGCGTCGTTAAAAATACTCGATTGAAATGGGACAATCTCTATAACGTGTCGCCATAATGGACTCTATCCAAAAGTCTAGCGAGAGAGAAAGAGAGAGAGAGTTCTGCTTTCAGTGGTTAAACCGTTTCTAGTCAGCCGCGGCAGTAGTAGTAAGTCCGAGCGAGTTATTAGGTCAGACCATATTTCATATACGCGCCGCGCTTAACTATCCTTTCGCCTATGTACGAATTAAACGTTGCGTGTAACCACTTTAACCACCATCCCGTTTTGACATCAGATGTACTTACGCGAACAATGTTTCAATATGTATGTATTTCCTATATACTATAACTCGAAAAGCGAATTTAAATTCTAAATAATATCTAACTTATTTATCAAATATATATAATTCGTGTAAAAAAAAAAAAAAAACATAAGAAAATTATAAAAAATTGCAAAAGTATACCTGTATCGAAATAAAACTTTAAAAAGAAAAATTATACCATTCAAAATCCTTCGAAGTAGTTGATAAAAATCCGAATGGTTGAAAAAAGTTCTCATCGTAGAGACAACCCACTTACCGTCACAGGTACAGTATACCCTCGTATACTACTAACCGTAAGTATCAAACCAAATATCAAAGAAATATAATAATCACTTTATTTGTTTCGAGAAGAACTGTTCGATATAAAGCGTGGCACAAAATACGACGTTTAAAATCACGACACCGTAATAATACTAAATAAACGCGAAGCACCATCGATTGTATCGTATTGTATCGATGGTAAATCCTTGATAACACGGCCACCCCTCATTAAATTCCCCCCCCCCATTGTATCTCGCGTCTCGATTTTCACCGGATATCATATATCTTTTTTTTTCTAACTTCCGTTTTAAAAAGCGGTTTTTTTGCGACATGGTAACTTATAAACGCTTACCAATGACGTATACATGCTGCAGCAGTAATCGCTGATGGGCAAGTGTTTATCAAGCCCCGCAGCGCTCGGTGTATATATACCCCTGGAGGCATCACCAATACACCACCGTTTCCGCGGTAACGATGGACCACCATGTTACTAGGAGAAGATGCACATGGGACATATAAAGTGTAAGAGAGACAAACAGAGAGAAAAACAGAGAGAAAAACAGAGAGAAAGAGAGAGAGAGAGAGACAGAGAGATAGAAATTCAATGCGGGGAGGAAAAGGAGGAACAGATGGACACCACAGAAAGGGGGTTACACACGGATCTTCGTTTAAACGTTCTTGGCGCCTGATGCATGCGTGCTTATGCACCTTCGTTCCTTCTCTCTCTCCCCCTCATTCTCTCTCTTTCTCTCTCTTTCTTTATCTTGCACATTTTCATGTATTCATCTACATCGGGACTATGTGCATCTCTTTTTTCCATACAAGTGTGTGTCGTTGCATCTTTGTCTTCGTTGTTGTCGTAGTTGTCGTCAATACTTTGTACATTAACAAAGATGGTGGAATAAGATGAAAGAGTAGAAGGAGGGGGAGGTGGAGGAGTATGAAGGGGGAGGGGGAGAACGACGACACACCGTACATCACTAAAGTACTACCATCGTGGGGATCACTATGTCGCACTCTGCGCTAAATGTCATCGGGTCCCCGTTTAAGGATGCTTACTCAATTGTCATAATTTCTTTACCGAGTTTTCACTCTTTACCACCTCTTAATCTCACTTTCTTTTTTTTCTCTCTTATTATTCTTATTTTTTATTCCCTTCATATTGAAGAGACTTTTTTATTAAACTTTGATAACGTTGGTATATTTAATTAAATTTATTTAAATATTAATTGACTAATGCAGTATGAACGATTGTAATCTTGTTCTTTTTAATGTTTTTTTTCTTTTTTATTATAATAAATGTCTCTAATCGAAGTACTTTCCATATAAAACCAATGAAAATATTTTATCGGAGATGGATCTCTTTCTTTTTCTCTAATGAATTATTTTCAATTCAACGATTGTACATTTAAACGTCCTTATTCGGTGATAATTGTACGGTAAATGAGACAGGATAGAACAGAGTTTTCCTTTAACTACTGCTGAATTGTTTTCCATGCATAAATAATCAACGTATTAAATGTCGGCTTTTTCTTATTGTCACAGGCAATAATACGCCATAATTACTGTAACGAGTCACGTATTGGATCGTAATTGCTGCTTATATTCGTTTCTTAACATGTCGTTCATTCTTCCAACAATTTACTAACTAGAAATTTTTATTGAAAAAAAAGGAAAGGAAAACAACAACTATAGAAAGAGAAAGAAAGAGTTTTGAAAATAAAGGGAATCCCTATTACAAAATTCGACGTTTAAATCATTACATTTTACCGTTTTTAAATCATCGAAGCTTTTATCGATGCAACCAACGAACACGTCTTAATCATCGTCTTGACACGTTAGGTCGGCCTTGTTGTTAAGAAAATTCCTTCCATACATCTTATAATTAACTATAAATAATAATAAAACCTGTTGGAATGTCGAAGATCTTGGATAAAATACTGGTTATTCATGTTTATTCAAGATAACTTTTTTTTTATCTATCTCAAGATAAATAAGGTGTTTTTTAAAATATCTGCAAGTGTTTCATGTTAATCTATGGCATTTTTCACATTTGTTTTTCTCTCTTTATCTGTCTATATTTTCTTTTTTTTATTATTATATCCATAAATATCAAAGTGATAAAAAGTAAGCATTGATTTCCTTATTAATTCGTTACGATTATAATCATTTAAATGTTTATTAGGTATTCGTAGTATTTAACGATTTTTAACGATAAAACATAATAGAAACAGTACAATAATCGGTGATAATAATTTCTTAAACGAGACTTAATTTTAACTCGTTATTATCTGAATGAAAAAAAAAAAAAAAGAAAAATATCAAATAAGTACTTCGTATGATAATAAATAACATTCTCGAAAGGAATGCCAGTTACTCTCGAAGTTAGAAATGCAAAAGTTATCCTGTGTGATTCACGAACACGTGCGTCATCGATAAGATTGAAAAAAATTTTCTTTCCACAATGACATTTGGCATGGAATAAAATATCTCCTGCTGTCTTGATATATTGTAAATAATATTAAAACATACATTATTTCAAATGCTTTGAATGGGATCCGAGTATACGAGATGATACTCAAAGACGTAAACAAAAAACAAACAAACAAACAAATCCAAAAGATAAATAAATGTCAAAAAATTTATTCATCATGAGAGGGGGGGATACAAATGCAATCTAATTAACCCTTTAAAACAAAGTACATTTAGTAAAGTTAGCTCGAATATGTTTGGTCTTTTAATTAGCTGATTTACGTAATACGAGCAAATGTACACAAAGGATGTGCGAATAAATATCACATGTGAAAGTACCTAACAAGGTAACATACTCAACTGTGTCTCGTAGTAATGCTAATCTAACGAACTTACCACGTAGATTTACTCTCCTAACTGTTAAGGAATCATAACGAATTACTCCACGAGTTTGGATGTTTGCTGAATCATAGTGCACAAGCTAGTTGAGATATGTTAGAAGAAATTAGTTAACCTAATCGGCGCGTGTACTACGTGACCGATCATACATCACTAACTTTATATCTCTTAAACTTTTTCTCGAATTTTTTTTGGAATCAATACTATTAATTAAAAGTGATAAATTCATTAACGATAAAATTATCGAATAAATTTTATCGATATGAGATCAATCAATGTTTCAGATATAAAATACGCAAAAAATGTTGTCAATAAAAAAAAATACTAGTGCTATTATTATAAATTTAAATATTAATTAAATATTCGAACAATTTTTATTAACTGATTCGATACGTCAGATTTGTAATATTAATGGAAATATATATATTTTCGTAGATTGTTGGATCCATCGAAATAAAAAAAAAAAATAACCACGTGGAAGTCTTTATTTGGAACCGTGAGATGTTCTTGACTCACTATCGTGCATCCGTTATGCCGTAAGAGATTTCTCGTTGGTAAGATTAATGCACGGACACCAAGTCAGACCTTCGCGAGATCTGAATTCACTGCTTATAAGGTTCGCCATATGGAATACCAAAGTTCCTCGCGTATGTACATACGAATGCAGGTCATCTTTTGCAAAGAGTTCACCGACGTGAACGTTCTCAAACAAAATCTGAAAATTTTTCTGATCGTTTTCTTTAGACGATCCTCACGAATATTAAAATTTTACTCGTCTTTTTCGATTATGATCGATGGATTTTACGTTCGTTGACTACTTTCTTTCCTTTTGATTGCTTACAATCTTTAAAATAAAATAAAAAGAAGAAGAAGATTTGGTATGACTCTCTTTACCATTTCAACGTATGTATATACATACAGGTATATGTATTCAAAAAAAAAAAAAATAAAATAATAATTATTCAAGGTGTTTGTCACTCGCGTGTACGAACATTTTAATTTAAATCCCATTTAACGAAAGAGATAAAATATGCAATTTTAATATTAATTTTCTAACCAGAAAATAATGTATTTATTTGTCATAAATAAAAAAAAAAAAAAATAAAAATAAAGGAAAAGGAAAGTCAATAAATGTCCTTGATATTCCTGAATTAAAAATATGTGATGGTCCTTGAGGAATACGAAATTCATGAAAATCATTGAATTTATCGGTGTATTATTATTATTAAAGGGAAAAAGAAAAAGTATATATATACAAAAAAAAAAGAAATATAAAGATTGTACCATCCGTTTAAAACTCGCTTACACGAAAAGGTTATAAGTACGCGCAAGGTATATGTATACCTATAATACCTGAACGTATAATACTTCAACGATGGCCACTGATGCAATCCTTTAAGTATTATCTTCTCTCTTTCTCTTTTTCTCTTCGTAGAAAAGGTAATATCTATAGAATGATCAAATATAATTGCGTCACCATATTGGCTTTAACCACCGCTTACCCATATATATCTATATATTGTACGTAGAGAAGAATATTATGTATTACTTACAATTAGATATTTACGTTAGATTATTGCATCTACTCTCAAGTCATTTTACGCAGTACGATATTATTATTTTCCTATCTCTCTCTTTCTCTCTATCTCTCCCTCTCTTTCGATATTTAAAACAAAACATTTTTTAATCAAATAATTCTCGTCAAAGATAGATAACAAAATTTTATAATAATTGTTCTCAAGTGAAAAAAATAAGAAAAAAACAAAGATATCCTTAATCATACGAAATAGAATAGATTCTAATCATTCGGACGTTATTGCAATCCTTTTTTAGTCAGCTAATGGTTCTTTTAACGACCCTCGACCTTAATGCAACTTCCTTGGAATCTTTTACGGATACACACTCTCTCTTTCTCTCCCTTTGTTTCAATGTAAATAGATAATTTAAGAAAAAATAAAAAGAAACCTTTTATTAAAACAATAAAATTATCTTCTTATCTGTAATCTATATTAAATACTAAAATTTTCGATTTATCGAAATATTATTAGGTTTTTCAATAATTCAATGCGATTTCGTTTATTTATTTAGAAAAAAAATATCGCATAAACTTATTGGAAAATCTTATAAATCAAATATTCGATAAAATTGTGTTCTCGTAGATCTATAAGAAATAAAAAAAAAATTATCGATTATAATATGTACTTTTATTAATCAAGGAAATTTGTGTCACGTTCATTCACACATTTGTCTCTTGATTGGGTCAAACGTTCTATTCATATTCTAATGCTTGTCTTCTCGTACACATATATATATACATTTCTGCATACATTTTTGCATACATATTTATATGTGTATATACACTAGAAGCAAAAAGTTTCAACTCCTTTACTAATTTTCGTTAAAAATCAAACACACAACGGATAAATTTTAAAACTATCGTTTGTTACATTAAATATTTAACGAGTTGAATTATGTTTTAAGAGATTTCAGCATAACTCTTTTATGTCCACAATGCTCTTGTATAGTTTCTACATCCAATTTATACGAACTTTCCTTTCCTGGTACATCCTTGACAGTTTTTACTAAAAGCATGAAAAAATATGGAAACTAAAAACATTTTAGAAACAATTAAGTGTACGTTTTAAACGTTAAAAACGGTGGAAGCAAAGTTGTCCAGATATGTCAGGTATGAAAAAACAATCTGAAGAAAAGTATTTGTTCCTTAATAAGAAAGAAAAAGAAAAATTAAATGCAAAATATAAAACATGTTACTGTTCGTATATTTTTGTTGATAAAAAAAAATCTACTTCGATTACAATAAAGGCACTAATTTTAATCTTTGCAAATATCCCGTTTCTCTGTACTTAGGGATTTGAAATTGAATGCATTATTTTATCCTTACAAATATCCTGTTTCCACGTATGTGCTTAAGGAAGATTCAAAAACTTTTAGACGATAATGTATTATTCATCCATCGAAGGATCGGAACTCTTCTTTCATTCAACTACGCATTCTTGCAAACGAAGGATTCGTTTGTAAGCGTGCATCCGCGTCTAACCTTTCCTTTTCGACACGGCCTTAGGAACTTGCGATGTTACAAGGTATCTTCAGTTGTTGTTGCAATAGTCAATGTATATATAATACGCACATATATGCCTTTAATCGGTAAAAACCTCCTCCTCCCGTTTTACCGTTGATATTTCGAACCTAATGTATGCCAACCATCGTACCAATAGATGCTGCTTAGTCTTCGTCAAAAGAAAACTAACGATTTTACCTTCCTGAAAGTCTTAGAAAAAATTAAAAAACGATAAAAAAAGAAAAATGTTTTTTTATTTTCTTTCTAATCTTTTACATCAATCTTTTAACGTTGCTTTTTATATCGTCGAATTAAATTATACGATATAAAAATTTGGAAATTAATTGGAAATCGAATGAGAAGATATTTTAAATCTTGTAAAACTTTTAATTTTTGAAGATTTGGAAATTGTTCACATTATGAAGAATATAAATTTCTCTTTATTTTTTTTTTCTACTCCTTTATTATAATTTATATTATTATTATTACGCAATAACACAAAGTTATAACACGTAAGTATATTATGCTTGTCTTAGAAAAAACAAATCTGTAAAAGAGAAACGATCTTCGAAGGCTTCGTGATCCCCATCTAACATAAGAAAAAAAGAAAAGGATATACAAACAAACAAAGCTAAGAAAAAAAAAAGCAGAGAAACAAACGCATACCGGAAGAGTTCTGATCCTTCTCGAGGTCGCCTAAGATCATTAGTATAAAGTTTTGAAAAATGTCGTAGAGTCTTAACGATATCTCCATAATATATTTTCTTCATTTTAGATAAAGAAGTATTAAAAAAGAAATAAAACCTTGAAAACGTATAAAGATAATACGAAGAAGAAGAAGAAGATGAATTAAAAATAAGAGTACGAATACATTTGAATGTTAAGAAGTAGAAGAAGCACCTGTTTTGTTACCTACCGAACGGGTACCGTAAGATGAAAGTAAAATTGAATTCGGCATAGGTTGCGTCTTCTTGCCTGTGGGTAAGGCGCTCTCTTAGAATGTGTTTGTCTGTATATATATGCATATGTACTTATATGTCAAGGTCGTCTTCTATCGGTATCTTATTCTTCTTCTTCTTCTTCTTGTGTACTACTGTCTTCTACCGGTTTATGATTTACTTGAAATAAGTATGCACAACCATTGCCATTCTAAGACAACTTAGTTGAGTAGATACCGTTATATTTATTTTTAGTTTAGAGACTTTATTTTACATTTTGTACACGCATCATCATCTCTCTGTCTCTCTTTCTCTCTCTCTCTCTCTTTCTATCTCCTTAGAAGAAGGTGGTAAGGTAAATAAGAAAGAGAGAGAGAGAGAGAGAAAGACGTTCTCGTGGCATTTCATTTTGTCGATACTTTCACTCTTTCTCGCTTCTCTCTTCTTTAACGTTATCCTACTCTTCTCTCTCGCTTTTTTTATTAATATACTATAGTTTATTATGTTGCATTAAATTATATTATATCACATTATATTATATTATAATATATTACATTATATTATATTATATTATAGATTATATTGTGTTGTATTATCCTATAATAAGTATATTATATTATATTATATATATATAGTCGCATATATAAATTCTATTGCTATCTCTCTCTCTATATAAATATATACTATATATATATCTATTTATCTATCTATCTATTTATCTATCTATCTATCTATTTCTTTATTCTTAATCTTAAATACCGAGAAGAAAATAATATGAAAATTTAAAATACTCTTATTCTTCTAATTAAATCAGTTTAAGATATGTTACCTATATGTAAGTGAATTTAACGAAGGACAACGAGTTATCACAAAACAAGAGAAAAGAAGAAGAACACGTTCGACCTTCTCGTGGGAGTTATCGATCGGATCAATGTCCGATATTCCTTTCGAATACGAAGAAGTACTTTTATTTATCTACCTACCTATCTACCAACCTACCTTATAAAACTTTTCGAACAGCTCAGGTATCTTCTTCCTACGAGTATAAGTGAAAGAAAGAAATTAAAAAAAAAAAAAAAAAATAAAAAAAACAAACAAACAAGAAAAAGAAAGACATTTAACCACTCTTGACACACATACGGAGGCGTATTATGAAGTTGGTCTACACCAATACTACTTTTGCTTCTTCTTTTTCTTTTTCTTCTGGGCGTTGTATTATTTACTACATAGTACACCGTTATATACGTGTTATGTGTCATGTTATGCTATCGAAAAGAAAAAAAAGGACGAAAAAAAGGGAAGAAAGAGGTGGAACTAAATAAATATTAAAATCTGGGACAAAATTTATTCGTATTTTGCCGATAAATGATATTAGCATAAATAACTCTGATAAAATTAATCACATTTGCCGATAAATTGACGTGCGTTTGAAATTTGACGTATAATAGAATAATTGAAAAAACAAGAAGTTACAATTTTAGTTCGAAATAATGATTGGAAATAAAGAAAATGTTGTTCAAATATACATATTGATATTTTATTGAAAAAGAAAGGAAAGAATGCGACTCATACTTGTGACACAGATTTATTATGTCTATGAACATGATGGGGTATCAGTAATTGCTACATCAAAACTTGTTTGAGAATTTTCATTTTGAAAATTTGAATTTCAACATTGCACCTCGTTTCGGTCGACCAATCAGTGTTGGAAAAATCGATGAAATTATGGAAACAATTAAACAACCATAACTAACCACGAAACAGTTTTTCAATCGTTTGAAAAAGACAGGTTACAAGATACGAAAACAGAAACAGAAAAAATTGTTTAAATTTTGCATTAAGAAGAAGAAACTTTATCCTCAACCCAATATAACATAAAAATAGATAAAATATTATAAGGAGGATGAAAAGAGTGGGTGAATGAGTGAAAGAGAGAAAGAATAAAGTATATATGTGTGTGTGTGTGTGTGTACAGAAGCGTCGTGACAAGGAAGAATCATCGAGTATAGAGGTCGTAAAGAATAAAAACGGAGTAAAGGAGGACTTTCTCCTTTTGCAACAGTAGAATAGTATCGGAATGAGATGAATATAATGGATACCCTATAGAATAGAAGAGAGATGAAAGGACCGTAGCGAATAACAGCCGAAGATAGCTTGCAATTAGATGCAATGCTTCGCTAACTCCTACCTATTCCTATTGCCTAGACCATTGAAAAATAGTATACGACCTTTGATACTTCGTAAAACCAATGATCGCGACCTCCGGTATAAAATTCTGGAACAAAAAGATGTGTATGATCAAATCGATGATTGCATACATTTTTTTTCTTTCTTTTTTTGTTAACTCTTTCAAATCCTTCGTGAGTAGCAACAGTGAAACTACTGAAAACAAAAACGTACATTTATTTTCATGATTGTGATAGGAACGTATATTGTTTTTTTTCTATCTCTCTTTCTCCATACATACACATATATACACACAAATGAATATTTAATCTCTAAAAATCATGACGATATTAAAAAAATAATTCAATTTAATGATAACCAATCAATTTAGAAATTCTTTTTTATTTTCTCACCATGACGATGACTTTCAACACAAATTTTTACTAATTAAATGGAACACAAAATTTCTCTCCTCTCGACAAAAATAATTTCTAAGAGGTATACTAGTTTTTTTTTTTTTAATTTGCGATTACTTAATATTTTATACCTAAATAAATAAAAGGTGTATTTATATTCGAAATCTTGTTTGAACATACATTTTTAAAGACAATTTCTAATTTGATTTGAAAGTGAAATTACATTGGTAAAAAGAAATATGCTGATTCTCTCTATTTATCTTACTCGTGTGACATATCAACAAGAAATGAGGCAGAGATAACTTATGTGGGTGCGAAACTATTATACTACTTCGTTCGTTCGTTAAGAAGACGCTTTTCGAATTAACGGTACGTGATCTATGATCTGTTACAAAGACGTTTCTAGTTAGAATCCTTCTCGAACGAAGTTGAGAACAAGTAGAGTTAACAAGAAATGAGATCTGAAAGATCTTATCCTTGTTCGATGTTTTTGTTATCATGTAAAATAGATAATAAAACAGGAGTGTCTCTTTCATTAAAAGGAACAAAAAAAAGTCCGTTGATTGGATCGTTCGATAAATAATAACACAGTTTTTATACGCAAATAAAAACAAGTTATACCAAAATTTTATTATATAATTTTTTCAATATTTTACATCTAAATAAATATCGTATCGCAGAGTATTTGATTTTATTTATAAATTTATTTAAAGAAAACTTGCTAATATTTTGTATACATATATATATATATTGAAACAAATATACAAAAAATATATTTTTTTTTCTAAATTTTGAAATCACTCACTAGTATTTTCTATCTCTAAATAGATAAAATTACGAATAACTTTTTTTATATTCCTAAATTCCGTACGATTACTCCGTTAGCTAATACGAATGTATTTTTTTATTATTTTCATTTTGTTAATTCTCTTTCCATTCGATAGATAATCAAAGTAAAACTTACGAAATAGTCCATAATCTCGTATACTCGTCGAAGAGAATCGAGTTTTACAGAAACTAGTGATATAATCCTTTCTGACCGCGGATAATACGTTAAACATGGAAAACATCTTCGTAAGAATACATTAATTTCAAGGCTTTAACTCGAAGCCGCGCGCGCGCGCGCGAGAGTACTTTATAATAGCTCTTCCTAGCATCGTTTAATTACGCATCTACCGTATCGTTTTGTATCTTCTTCGTATAGATAACTATCACTAACATAACCGCATAAGATCGCTTTGTTAAATTATCTTAACTCTTCCTTCTTCTTTTTTTTCTTCTTTTTCCTATTTTTTTTATTACGTGTTCTCGATTGTTTAGAAATCATCGATGCATTGTGTTTACATTGATAGTTAATAATCCATTTGTAGACAATTTTATTTTCAATAAACTTTTGTTATAAAAAACAAAAACAACATATAAATTGAAACACAGTAATTAATTGAGAAAGTATTAGAGTGAACCAAAAATTTGTGCATTTTTTTATTAATATTTCATTTGGGTATAAAGTAATTTTATTGGACTTCAAAAAATTGCAATATCTAAAACACCATAATAAACTCACGAACTTTTGGTTCACCTTAATATTGGATTATTCTGAAAATAATAATTTCGTTTTTTTTTTGCACAAAGATTACGTTAATCTTGTACACCGATACCTAATCTGATTCTAAATCTCAAAATCATTTAACATTCTAGTATTATTCTTGTTTAATGAGAGATAGAAGATAGGTGAATCTTCACCTACTGCCATGAAATTGATTCTCAATGTATGTATAATGCATACATACATATGTATAGTTATGTATGAGCTAGGATGTGTTCACAAAGTCCACCTACAGGAGAAACACGCGACAACTTATAGTGTTTTTGTCCTCGAAGTTTTGCCTACATGAGAACATTTCGTGTTTCAGATAATTAAAGTAACTTATCTCGGATATGTATCTGTAATCTTTCATTCTTATCTTTATACTTCTTTGAGTTGTTACACGCAACATTAATCTTTCCAACAACTTTAAAGAATTTTGGTATAGAGTTGACAAATAAACCGTTCAATGTCTTAAATGAAAAGAATAATTTTTATTTCTTTTTTTTTTTATAAGGATAAAAAGTAAATGGATAAAAATAATTTTTCAAATATTAATAATATTTATTATATCACGGTATGTATAATTATAATTCCCTCGTACTTAAACGTTTAATATAAACGTTACTATATATGATAATTATAACGTAGTGTACTTTACTTCAATTAAAAATATATATTTTTTTTATCCTTATAATTTAAACAAAAATATCGAGTTGGTGGCAGTAGTAGTAATGGTGGTAGTATTATAGAAGTATACAAATAATATTATGACTTGTATTACTTAGCAGCCTTCGTATTTTATGTATCTGTAATATACATACATGTTATACCTAAATAACATTATTTTGATCTCGAATAAAATCACATTTCGAGTATGTTTGCGGTATAATATTGAAAATTGAATTAACAAACAAATCAACGATTATTATAAGATAATAATAATAATAATAGTAGAGTACACGAATACGAGAGAATAGACCAAGATTTTCAATGGAATAATTTACACTGTTACAAATCCCAACGAACGATTCTCGTCTCGTTGATGATAAATCTTTCATAATTAAATAAAAAAAAGAAGATAATATAAAAAAATAGGAGAAAAAAATACTACTTTCAAACTAATCCATACTTCGTAGTAAATTGTTTCGTCTCGGTTGTCGTTTGTTGTTGTTGTTGTCTTTGTAGTATGAAATCATGGTTATTATAACTTATAAATAAAATAATAAAAATGAAAAACAAAAAGAGAATTAAAAAAAAAACATAAAACTGCTGATCACATTTTTTCGCGATTAGAGTTGTTGTTCGTCGTACGAAAATAATCTCGTCATGGTTATTATCAATGTCAGTTCGTTAATGGCAGCCATAATAGAAATTCACTTTCTCAAATTATCTTCCTGAGGGTGAGTAGCGATATAATCGAGAGATCTTAAGATCGATTGCGGTATTGGTGGAGCAGTTGGTAAATGGTCTCCTTGAGGTTGGAATCCATTTTCATCAGCAACGTAAGTCAATGAGATTTCTGAACCATCCGATGATGGATATTGGTATGATCCTTGGACGTAAAGTGGATATTCATTTTCAGGATTCTGTTGTACACTCTTCCTTGGTTCTCCTTTTTCGTTAACGCGAATACCATTTCCTGTTTCAAAGCTGAAGGAATAAGAACCGTCTGGTTCGGGTCCGTTTGAACTGTGATAAAGAATTGGTACTTCCTGTTCTGTTACTGGCGCACTAACGGCCACCGCCACGATGATAGCGCAAATGGTTACTTGCTGAAATGATTTTTTTTTATTCATCATTTATCAACAATACCCACAAAGAATGTTTATCGAAATTTAATCGGATAATAAGATTCCAAGGAAGATTTTTATTTTATCGGTGTAAAATTATTTTGCTTTGCATCGAATATCAATACATTGGTTATTTTTTTTTTTTTATACGATTAATTAATTATTCCACAATTTGCCGTTTAAATTGGTATTTCGAAAAAATAGTGGTGAAACTAGTTTTTAGATAAAATAATTAAAATAAAATCTCTCTTTTTTATGAATATTGATGAAACGATTTAAAAAAAAAATAAATAAATAAAAGGAGAAAAATTAGTTGTTCATTCTTGAATTTAAGATATTATCTCACGACTAAATCTATTATTATTATTATTATTATTATTATTATTATTATTATTATTATTATTATTATTATTACCGAACATATACAACTTTTTATGGGACTTACCAAAGCGTACATGTTGACTACGGTTGTTGTCTCATTATACTATCGTACCTATGAAGACGCGCTTTTATACCAATATCCCTGCCAAAACTTCGGAGGATTCGAGGACCTCTCCCTCTCATTGATAAATTTCTGCCTGATGATTTGACAGTGGACAATGTTACGACATTTTCGACAAAATCGATGAAGAAGGGGCGATCTTAACGTCCTCCTCCAAACAGCAATAAAAGAGTTTTCCTCTTTTATATATATA
>NW_015149018.1:739192-813804 GCF_001465965.1 Polistes dominula
TGTGTGTGTGTGTGTGTGTGTGTGTGTGTGTGTGTGTGTGTGTGTGTGTGTGTATGTATGTATGCATATACAAATATGAACGAACTTTTGCTTGTCTTTAATGCATTCGTTGACCTGATGATCATCTCTTTACGCGAATTTTTCTTACTTTACATGCGTTATAAATTCAACCGTGTAACAAATTTGTGAAACCTTGACGATGTTTCCGAGACGAAAGGCGAATATCAAGTTTTTATTTATCTCCAACGTCTATCTCTGACCATATATGTCGTTTAAAATTCATAAAAGTATCAAATTAGCGACGATTTTTGTATATAAAAAGGAAAGAAATAAATAAAAAAAGTTTACTCGGACAATTCGAACAATTCCACGTATTAACTTGTAATTAAAGAAGACGACAAAAAAAAAATAAAATAAAAAAAATATGCTAATACGAACGAAGTAAGATGTTCGTTGTAAAGATATAATTATTGTTTACGTTAATTTTTTCTTATTATCGAAACGAAAAAGAAAAAGAAAAAAAAAGAAAAATTACAAATTACCGAGAGTTAGATGTTTGTCTATGCAAACAATATACAATTACAAACGTAAAGTTATACATAAAACGCTTAAGATTGGAAAAAAGAAAAAAAGAAATACGAATTAACGAGAAACACGTTGTATAATCGACTGATAATCAAAAAAAATGTATCCATGGTAGAACGTTAGACAGACACGTTATATCACTAGCTCATCTAACGGTAACTACATTGATATTTTTATCTTTTGTTTTTTTTTAAATTTTTTTTACTGTTTTAGAATCAATATGATTGCAAGTTTAATGGTTAAAAAAGTAAAGAAGAATCATTACTTTAGAATATAAAGTAAGTGTAAAGAAAGAATGAGGACTTTTCTCAGTGTCAACGTTCTCATTTGTACATCCTCAAGTGTTCTTTTTTTATCAAAAGCTATAGTAAAGAAAGTTGTTGATTTGAACGAATGCGAAATATCGTATCCGCCAACGCACAGAGTCGAAACGAAAGTTTTTTTTTTTTTTTTCATTTTACTGTCTCGACAAAACAATATTTCAGTTAACAAACGTTTGCATTTGCTTGGTACACGTCTTTTCATTCGAGGCATATTCCTTGCCATCCTTGATTAATGAAGTTGGGGCCTCTTCTTCTCTCCTTGCTACTCCTGTTTGGTTGCTATTACTGTTACTGGTGATGTTAAAAGCGAGAAGAAACAACTACTACTTCGATTTAACAACACGAATTCTCCCTCTTCTACTACTTTTTTTTTTTAGCTTTTACTTCGACAAAAAGGGTTTTCCATAATGTTGAATAAATAATTCTACCCTTTTTGAATGAAAAACAAAATTTACGATCCACAAGAGAGACTATATTTAACTTTAATTGTTATAAAGAAGAGAAAGAAAATATTTAAAAAAAAAAAATGAAAATTTTTTCTTAAAGCTCAAAGTTCAAATAATTTCGTTGTTTTTTTTAGTTTTTTAAAAGATGAAATATCTTTTTCATTTTATACATAATTATGTTGATTTATTTAGAAAGAAATTTGGAATAAATCAGATTTTTCTTGATTATTGTTCATAGAAAAATAGTTAATATTTCTTAGAAATGCATTAGTCCGTCATCTATCTGTTAACTCTCACGATTTCTAGTAATTTCTAGTATTACCATCGGTAAGGTAGATCTTAGAGATTTAACGAAGTAAACTATTTAGTTTTGCTATCGAGATAGTATTAGAAAATTCATAGATATCTGTACCAACAGAGCAAAGTATTCGATTCTTTGATTAAAACACGTGGTTGAAAATGCGTATAAGCGCCATGTTTGATTGAAATGACGTATCATTGACAAAAAAACGAGGATAAATTAAATTTAACGAGAATTTTCTTCAATTTTGAGATAAGTTAAAATTCATTTTAAAAATAGATTTTATTGAAATAAACATAAATAATAATAATTAAAAAAAAAAAAGATAAAAAAGATATTTTGGTTTTTTCGAATGACGTAATTGCAAAATCATAGAGGCGTATCTTACGAAATAATTTTCTTCTCCGAAATACCCACACACACAAACAAACACAGAGACACGCAAATAAAAGCTTACGTTTCTTCTCAATTAACATGTCGTTACATAAAATTTCTAACATTTACGGTTGAACGTACTCGTTCCTTCTCTTGCATGTAAATTTAGTAAAAAATGATGTGAGGGAGGAATTGCAATAGATCGCGACACACATTAAAAATTGATTGCTACAAAAAAAAAATTAGATGTTCAAATTAGTTTCTAATATATTCAATTATGTATCACATCATTTTATCTCCAAACTCTCATGTTAATTTTGTCCTACATGATCGTTCATTGATCAAAAATAATTAATAATACGAGTATTTAAAACAATATAATAAATAAATCAAAAATAAAATGTACGAGATAAATGGCATTTCTTCAAAAATTGTTAGAAATTGTAAAATAAAAAAATTATAAATAAAAAATATGATCGCGCGAATGGAAAAGAATTTCAAAATAAATACAAACACGTGCACGCACGCGTACACACACATACACAAACGTATTCTATATTCTAAGGTTCAGGTAAAATAGAAGTGATGAATTGTCATAAGCTGTCGTATGAGAATCTTTAATCACCGACTGCGTAACCTCATCGTTGAAGAAACTTTAAGTGAGTTCGACTCATCTGCCTTGTGAAAGTAAAAATGCCGCGTATTCAGGTTAGCCGGACGACCTCCGTTGTACAAATTATGGCGAGACTTATACCATTCGAAGTAGGGACCTACTTAAAACAGGGAGATTCTCTTTCCCCCTGTCTCCTTCTTGCTGCTGGCTGCTAACTTTTTTGCTTTTCTTTCAAAATCATGGATGCTGCATTGCAGTGATATCGCTGTTTACGTATATACAATCCATCCAAAATATTTAAAAGAAAAGAGAATAAAAAGAAAAAAAGAAATGAAAGCAAGCTTGTGATCTGCTTGCCAAGTGCATAACCTTGTCTGCACAAATCCCTTTTTTTTAAAGAGGAAGGATAAAAATTATTAACATAAACTGACAGAATCGTAAATCTCGTGGATAACGAGCACTCATTGATCATTTTTACAAAATTTCGGGGTATCATACTTTGCGTTTATTTTATTTACTTTTAGTAATTTATTAATAATGTTTTGTAATTTGTTTTTATCAGTTATATTTTATCAGTTATATCGTTAAATAAATAGTCACGTTAAATATATGAATATTTTGTTCACGATTATAATAGAAAAGAATAATGAAATTTTACATAGTGATATTTATTAGAAATATATTAAATAATTTTTGTATTATTTTAATTAATATATAATATCGACACACTTCATTCAATATTAGAAGGGATCTTAAAGAAAGAATGAAGACCACGAATGGAGGGGTTGCGCTCAGGGACGAGAACACTGGCGGGATTTGGTATTTGCGACAATGAATTTTCGAATTCCTAATGCCAATTAATAATAATAATAATAATAATCAACACTTAATTACTTATTACTGATCATTTATTTAAATTATTGATCTAAAATTACTTGGAAATTATCGATCCCACGAATAACAATTTTTCTTTTTATTTTTCTTATTTTTCTTTAAGAACATCATTTTTTACAAATCGTGAATCCCTTCGAGATCAAATTATTAACTTATTATCTTAGGTATACGTTTTAAAACTGATCGTACGTTTGGATACATAAAATTGATATTTTTTACATGATTATTATCGAACGAATTTCAATTGAAGACCTTCTTCTTTTTCTTCATCGGATATTGTAGGTACCTACACAACAATTATTGCGTCAGACAAATATTTCAAGGGACTTTTAAAAAGGACGACGAGATATGAAAACGAGACGAATCGATCTTTCACGGCGCGTTTCAAGTTCGTTAATTATTTTCAATTTCTTTCTTATTACCGTCATAAATTAAAAAAAAAAAAAAAAGAAAAGGAAAAAAACCTTTAGAGAAAAGAACAACGAGATATAAATATATCTGTCTTTCGTAAAAAATTATTCGAAAACTCATTGAAGGGCTAAATATCGCTAATAAATAAAAATGCGAATCGAAGACGAACATTTTTTTATTTCTTTTTTTAATATCAAGGATTTTCTATTTTTGAAACAATGACCTTGTATATTTTTGTTTTATAGTAATTTTATAAATTCCAACGATTCTAATAACCATTTCTATATTGTGAAACATTTAAAACCTGATTTTCGATGAAGCAACTATGTTTTAACGAAGTATCGATATCGATACGCGCATTATGCAAATTGTGACCTTGGGATGTAGATAATAGTTCATCTTTTATTTTTCTTTATAATGACGTAATATTCATGTCTCTCTCTCTTTCACACACACACACACACACACACACACACACACACACACACACACAAACAAACACAACACGCATGCATTTTTAATCACTTTTTTTTTTGTAAAAAGGAATTTCTCTTATGAAAATCTATAAATTAAAAATATATTCCCATATCAGAGAGCTTGGAAAAGTAGAAAATTGATGCTAAAGATGGGCCACAAACGAAGGTAAAAAAAAAAGGTATGCGTATATTTAAAAAAATATATATATTTTAGATACTTTTCCTTTTATTTTCTCTTGTGTCCTCTTCGGATCGCACGAGCAATCCTTGAAGAGTCCTCGCGAGTTATGCAATTACCTCGATCGATTATTTCGACATAAATTCTCAATGAATAACTCATTTTCTGCCTCTCTTCAAAGTACCAAGCGTGGCCAAACCGATTCGATTCAAAATATGACAATTAAAGTTAAATATGCGAGTACGAAAATTGTTTTCGCGTAGATAACAAAAAAAAAAGAAAAATATTAAAAAATTGAAATATGATTTACAAAAAAAAGAAAACAACCATATAACGAGTGGAAAAAAAGTATCTTTTTTTTTTGGTGTGTCTCGTAGATACATTTGTTCTATTCTATTATACAACATTTAAGCAAAAAAAAAGAAAATATATATATATATATATATAATTTGTATTTAATTTATTTTTTAGTTTTTAATTTTATAATTTAGTTATATATTATATATTTATATTATATTTATATTTATATTTATATTTATATTTATATTTATATTTATATAGTTATATTTATATTATTACATTTTATAAGTTAGTTTGTAATAGTATTGCTTATATAAAGTCAATATTGAATTTATTTGGTAAAAAAAAACAAATCTATTTACTGGACCAACAATATCCTGTAAATAAACAAATGTATAAATCTATATCTATCTATTTATATATTTAAATAGAAATGAACATCCTTTCTTTCTTTTCGTAAGGATAATTTTAACTCGATATAATATAATATCTTAAACAAAAGGAATACACACATGGACGATTGACATTTAAAGAAATGTAAAGGATGTAATAAAAAGAAAAAAAAATACAAAAAGTATTATACCAAGACGATATCATTCGCATCGATAATGAATGAAAAAATGATTATCGAAGAGAGATCCTTTCATCTTTTTCGGCTTGTTAGGCTCCTTTAAAGCGAGGCGTTTTCACGCATAAAGCTTGAAGGCTATGCGACGTATTATAGCCCGAAGCAGTGTTACTCAAATCGAAAGTTCTTTGCTAAATAATCTTCTTAAATTCCTACGGCGCAAGAAAGATGAGGATAGCATAAACGTGATGCTCATCGTATTATTATTTCACAGAAGTCATTTTCGAAAAATGTGATAAGCCACGAATGCACCTCAACCCCCGTTAATTTCTCTTTTCATCTAACAATAAGGATACGCTTAATCTTCAACTATGTTTTTGTTTATCATTCTTTACATTTAAATGAATTCATAGTTAAGTAGATAGTTAAGTTTACGTAATAACGATAGAACTAGCTAATTCAAAAGTTTAACGATTAGCTTTTCAACTTTTTAAAGTAAAATTATGAATTAAAAAAAAAAGAAGGAAAAGAAAAATATAACCGTTTATTCAGTTTATCCTACTATCGACGATCAGAAATTTCGAATAGAAGAGAAATACAATTAAAAAAAAAGCTAAGGAGAAATAAAATATATACATATAGATATAATTTATACATTTATAAATTCCATTAAAATCGAAAAGAAAAAGGTGTTTAACAAAAATTTAATGTTTATATAATATCGTCATTATGCTATAATCATAATGCAAATTTATTAAAAGCATTCATTGAATGACGAATTTTTGTATTTTAATTATGTTCTTATGTAAAGCGTAATAAATGAAATCGAAAAGGAAGATACGAATAAAAAAAGAAAGACACTTCCAAGTAATGTATACCAGGCATTGCATTAACATATATTATAAATAAGCAATTTACAGGTCGACATTCGAAAAATTTCCTTTTTCTATTTTTAAAATTCTTCCTCGTCATCTCACTCACGGGGTATAATAGTTTATATTAACACATGTTTAATTCCGCGTTGTTAAAAGCTATCTTACATGATATCATCGGCTTTTAATAGAATTCGTTCCTTTTTCGATTGTGCATGTGTCCCATTCGAACGAAAAGAAGAAGAAAAAAACAACCCCAACAAAGATCAAAGATATTTTCTTACATCTGCAAGATTATTGTCTTACGTTTTGCATTCATATTAACAAATCCAAACACGAGTTGCACGTCTAGTTTAGCAAACAAACGTCGTCCTAGTTTTATGTCTTACATTCTTTCGTCCCTCGATCATGCTAATTCGTAATGATGTCACTCTTCAAAGATAATCGATAAACATAAAATAATATAAAATAAAAATAAAATAAAATAAAAGAAAGAAATTAAACTATAACAATTTGTTATAATTTAAATCAATAAAATATCATTCATCTTCTTCTTTTTTTTTTGTTTTTACATAAATTGTTGCAAACGAAATGAATGAAGAAAGAAAGAAAGACAAAAAAATATTGTGTGTGTTCACGCGGCGAAATTTCATTCAACTAAACGAATACCACCAATAAGATGATGATTTTCTCCTACCATCCAGCAAGTTAATGTGAAATCCTCGAATAGGATTTTCGAGTTTCCTCGAATCGTTCGCGACTATTCGGAAACAGTCGTCAAAATTTTGGAGGTATGATGTTTGACAGTACGTATGGTGGGAGGAAGGGTTTGGCTTATGGAGGGGATTTTCGATTATGATATTAGTCTTTTGTATAAGTTTTATAGATGACTTTTTTGCTTAGCTGGATTCCTATATAAAGAGGACGATTCCAACCAAATGACAACTCAGAACAGTTCGAAGCTTCTTCGAGACGCATTTTCGAAAATCTGTCGAAATTTTATAAACTAAATTGATCTCAACATGAGCCGACTGGTGAGTTTAAATAACAAAAATATTCGATGTTTTATAAAGAAAATAATATAATTATATCGTGGATAAACATTTTTTGTCTAAAAATAAATAACCTGGATTAAAATAATCTTTATAAAAAGAAAATGAAAAAAAACAAAAGTGGTAAAAAGAGAAACACGTGTAATTAACCAATCATTCATGGTCATTTGTTAGTATAGCAATTGTTGATTGCATCTTTCAAACGTGTGGCTTAGAAAACATTACAAAATCTTGGATTTTTTTTTTTCTTTCTTTCTTTCTTCTTTCCCTCTTTATTTTTTTTTCCTTCTTTTTTTCGCAACAACATCTCGAGTTCGTCGTATTCTCTTGTCTAACTAACATAAGAGAATAAAAATCCTTCTAGAAGAGAAACTGCGAATCCTTCATTAATATTCATAACTCATGAACGCGTATACGAATGTTCCTTTTTAATTTTTATATACGCAATTTCTTGGTCCACTGTATAGAATTTTTGCGTACGTAAAAATGACATTTACGACGATCGTGTGGTATAATTTGTTATCGTGTAGAAAAAAAAACCAAATTATGAAAAATAAAATACGCCTAAAATAAGAAAAAAATAATAAAAAATAAAAATAAAATAAATTACATACTTATAAAATGTTACGTGAAATTTCACTTTGATCAGAACAATTATTATAATTTTATAATGTCTATACACTTGTATAATACGATTTATATGTGTATATATGTATGTTTCAGGTAATCGTCTTGTGTGCCCTCGTCTCAATGACATTGGCTGCCCCAGGTATAGAAAATGAAGTAATAGAAATCGTAAAACAAAGGGTAGCCGAACCAGCCCCAGATGGTAGCTACAGTTTCGAATACGAGACAGCTAATGGCATTCAAGTATCTGAAGAAGCACAAGTTAGAGCCCAGGGTGACGAGCTTTTGAAAGAGGTCACTGGAACCTTCACTTATACTTCTCCCGATGGTACTCCAATCCGTGTTACTTACACTGCCGATGCCAACGGATTCCATCCTGAGGGTTCACACTTACCAGTTCCACCAGAAATACCAGTACATATCCAGAGGGCTCTTGAATACATCGCCACCCATCCTCAAGCAAATGTTGAAAATTGATAGTTTTGTTTTAACAGATATTCCATCTTCTCGTTCTTCTTCTCCTTCTTGTTCTATTTCTTCTTCTTCTTCTTCTAATTCTTTTTCCTCTTCTTTTTCTACTCTTCTTGCCCTTTTATTTCTTCTTAGTCTTTGTCTTCTTCTTAATTGTTCATTTCTCTCCTTTAACAACTTTACCTGACTTCTGTTAATCTTCATTGGATATATCAAAGATATATATAGAAAGTTTTATTTTAAAAAGACATAAGAGGAAATCTTATTAAGATCCTTCATCAAAGAGTGTTAACGAATCAATGGCTTTCGAAATAATCTATAACGTATGTCGGAATGACATAGAATGTATTATTGTACAAAATCTTGGGATGTATCCAAAGTAGAGAGTGTTCAGGAGTAGGGCAAGGTGTGTTATTGTAAATAAAGTCGTTTTTGTACACGCAAAACATTGACTTCTTTTTTTTCTCCTTTCTTAATCTCGTAACAGTATAAATCGTTTTCTTTAGTGTCCTTGGATTTCATAACATCGATATCCAGTCAGATTCAAGAACGAATTAATAAAATACGAATGATAAAATTCACATTTCTTTCGTTTACCAAGAATAATTTTGACTAATTAATTGGTTTATAAATATTATTATATTTATGTGTATATGTAAAAAAATGTATAAAAAATATTTTCATGATAAACAGAGATTTTATAAATCATTAATTAAATTCTCGAGTAGATTTATGGACAAGTATCGATCGAATGATGTTGTTTAGGTTTTAAAAGAATCATTATCGTTCGATCGAACGAACAAATAGAAATAATTGAAACGCTATCGAATTAGCATAGTAATCTTTCTGCCTCTCCTTCTTTCTCTCTCTTTCTCTCTTTCGTAAAAGGTATAACTTAATAACGAATTAACAAACGAGAAATTAAAATACATTTTACATTGTATTATATAATATTCGTTTAAAACGTTATCGTCATCGTCGCGATAACTTCGAAAATTAACAACGAAATTTTGCACAACGATGTGTCGACATAATAATACTAAAGCAAAGAAAAAAATAAAAAAGAAAAAAGAAACAAAATTCAACACGCATAATTTCTAAGATACATATTATAAATAATCATATATATTCGGGAATTACATAACAAAAGATTATACATCCTCATACGCAAAATAGTCAAACTTTCAAAATTTCGTCAGTCTACATGTACATCTTAGAATAATTATCATATAAATTGAATCATCTCATATCGAAGAAATATATAAAATAGTACATAACATAGTTACCCTACGAATCGATGATCGATCTTTCCTTATTTAATAATTTATATTTATTATTCGATCAGTTAATAAAAAAAAAAAAGAATTTCTTATTTATCCTCAATCTGTTATCAGAGCCTCTAATAAAATCACAAATGACTAATAATCATTTATCAATTTCTATACAAATGTTCATTTTCTTTTTTTTTATCGTATCTTATCGATAAGCCTTTTTATGTATACACACATATACATACAGTTATTATGTGCATATTTATATATATATATATATAAATAAAAAATTCGACAAAAGTTTATTAAAAAAATATACATAAAAGGAATCTCGCGATCAGACGAATCTAACGTCTAGCATAACTTTTAAAATACTATGTGATTCAGAATCGTTTATTCGGAAACACTCGGTTAGGACGATTAACGTTTGCATTGATAACAGCATTTTGACTGTAAGTGGATTGTTGCTTCGGCTGTTGTTGTTGGTGTGGTTGAGGTGGATCCGGTTGTTCGCTGGTCGAAGGTTGTTTTGCAATCCACTCGAGAGCTCGTTGAATAGCCGGTGGAATTGGTGGTGGGGTTGGAATATGAGTACCAGATACTTGAGTACCAAACTCATCAGCGGTCCAACTCATGGCAATGGGTGTTCCATCGGGTGCATTGTACTGTACCGATCCTTGTATCAACTGAGTCTCGTCCGGTGTACCAGCATATTTCCTGCTACCACTTTCTTTCTGAAGAATTCCACCCTCGGTCTCGTAAGCGAACGAGTAATGACCTCGAGTATCCCCAAGGTCGCGTGATTCGCTTAGCACCTTTTCGGGTACTCGAAAGTATTCTTGACCCTGGACAAGGCCAACGATCGCGATCATTAGCTGAAAAAGAAAGACAAACAAATTAACGAAAACTATTACAATTGATGATTGATTTATATTAGATTATAAATGATTATGCGTAAAAAAAGAATGAAAAAATGTTATATATGAGCGTTTATATGGAACAAATAAAATTCTATCTGTAAAAACAGAATGATTTCAAATTGAAATAATTTATTCCATTTAAGAGGTTATCATGTCCACTATAAATACACTAACGGTGCATTTACGAGTACATTAAATCTTAATTTATTGACTTAAGAAACGTAAAAAACTATCGGCAATAGGTTTGAACATCTTCGCAGTTATGAAAAGTTTTCGCTCGTATCTAAACACTAAAACATCTTGAAACATTGACGATATCTTGTAAACACGTCCTATTCGATTATTATTGAAAATTTGATATGATTTGAAATTGATAATAATATTTAAATAAATAAGTTAACATAATACGTGAGAAATAGTTATGTACATATTTCATACATGTGCGTACATACGTGTATGAAGATTAGACCAAACAGAAAATCGAAAGCGAGTACACACAAAGTATTCAAAGGTACATATACATACACACACAAATACATATACATAGAGAAAGACACACACACGCCCACATGTTCTGTAAATCTTCTAACATACCTTTCCCCAACGAAAGGTCAGGGCAAAATGAATGTGTTAGTCGATAGGTCATGATACCCATTACAATCTCAACTGGTAAAAGGTAACCGAGAATAACCGAACGTTAATACTTGCACGTTACACGTGCATTGTCTTTTTAAATACCTTCGCTACTTGAAACATCACACGGAATGTTTCAACCATCATCGTCCCACTCTAAAAGTCTCTCAAGAATTCCTTGAGAAAGCATTTTAAAGTCCTTTGTCATTCAAATTTCAATCTTATACTTGATTCTTTTACTAGCTAATAAAATTAATAATTATTATTATCATTATTATTATCGTTAACTTCGTTACGTCGAGTTGTCGAGTACTATCAACCAATGGAATATATATTTTCTAATTAATTTTGTTTCATTTTTTGAACATATATTTTAATATTGTAACTTTCGATTCGATAACAAATCTTATTTTCGAATTTCATTTTGGTGTTACGAAAGTTGCCTGCCTACTTGGTTAAATGGATCGCCATGTCTTCGACAATGATTATGCAATGATCGTAAATATTATTCACGCTTTCAAGATGTCCACAGGCCATATAAGCGCGGTTTATTAATCGAACCGGTAAATACGCAAAGTTGAACGTTCCCCGATGAATACGATTTCCTTATCATTAATAGATTTTTATTGAATTAATTATTCAATTAATGCTCAATAAATCGTTTATTTTCGAAGTTATAAACAAAATTTATTATTTTATCGTAATATAATTATCTTAACGGGATAATTGTCATATAAAATCATATTATCTAAAATAATCGTAAAATTTAATCAGTAAACTGTTAGAACAAATATACAACAAACATCAAATAAAAATAAAACAATAAATAATAATGATAATAAAAATAAATCTCAATATATTGTCTAATTAATTTCAAATAAAACGTTCCATCTGAATGAATATTAAAAATCAATAATTCAATCATTTATTCTAATAAAAGAAAAAAAATAATAATTACAACTCGTCACTTGACATGGAAAATTATTTCGATCTAATTGTAAAACGATCCTACTACGATTAAACCTAAAAAAACAAAACACAATTTTACAAAAAAGTAAAAATATATGGTAAATGCATAAAATTTAAAAAAAAAGAAAGTGAATGGGGAAATAATAATGAAATGTTAATTAGATAACGAAAGTTTGTAACCGAATTAATAAAATATTAGAAAGTAAAAAGGAAGAGGAAAAGATTACATACAAAAAAATCAAAACAAAATAAATAATAATAATGATAATAATAATGATGACGATGATGATGATGATAAAGAAGAAGAAGAAGAAGACTCACCAAGGAGCGCATGTTGACCGGCACGACGTCTGTTTTGTGGATAATAGAAGAATGGTGTAAGGTAGCCTGTTCACGAGAAAGTGAGGATGCCTCAGGTGATAAAGGTAAAGGAGATTAAACAGGTAAAAGAATAATAATAATAATAAGAAGAAGAAGAAGTAGTAGTAGAAGAAGAAGAAGAAGAATGAGAAGAAGAATAAGAATAATGAAAATAAGTCAAAACACGACAAGAAATCAGCGTCACATATAGATCGTTCCTCTACCGATGGTTGCCGGCGTGAAGTTCGCGAGCAACTCTTGGACTGTTGGGGGCAGAGCCGACCTTTATACTGGCGGGAGGCAACACATGCCGAGATCCTGCATTTACATAACCCGGGAAAGTTTATTTCGGCAGACGCCAACGCTTCTTGATCCCTTAAAAAATAATACGAATGATCCAATAAATAAAAACAATTCATTTTCTTCCTTTTCATTTCCTCGAAAATAATTATCTATCATTTTGAAGTAAAAATTTCCAAAAAGACAAAAAAATAAGATTAGGTAAGGAACAACGAAATAATATTAATGATCTACCAAAAAATACAGCCATTTTTTTGTCTTTTTTCTTTTTCTTGTAAATAATAACTGCTTATTATTTTGGAGTGAAAAAATAATTATTTTAAAGGATAATCGTCGAAATCGATAGATCGAGAAAGAGAAAGGAGATGGATCATTCGAGGAAGAAGAAGATGAATAAAAAGAATAAAAAGACAAGGACCAACGTAGATATTATGAAGACACTTTTCACTTGAAAAAGAAACCGATTTTTAATAACTTCATTGGAAATTTTCAGCTTCCGTTTAAATCTTGTTTCAAAAGATGCGCTATCTACCACGTGTTGTGATTTTTCGTGATTACTTAACTCAGGCCAACGATCGCTCCTTTTACTTACGCAATAAGCCAAGATGATTACTCTTGCAGTGAAGGCAAGATCATCATCATCTTCTTCTTCTTTATCTTCTTTCTCTTCCTTTTCTTCTTCTTCGTCGTCGTTGTCGTCGTCTTCGTCTTTTTCAACTTCATCAACTTCAATTTTTTCTTCTTAATCTTTTTCTTTTTCTTACTTGCTTTTTTTTCTTCTTAACGTTTCTCGTTTTCAAACATTCTTACCTTTCCCGTACATCGACGATCCGAACGGTAGATCGACGAACTCGGTTCTGAGTTTTTGAAGGAGTCGTCTTGCCTTTTCAAAGTAAGCATATACTCATTTAATGGCCATCTCGAGTATTATTTTCTTACGTAATGCGATTTATTCCCTTGGCACAATAAATCTATCAAAAAAAAAAAAAAAAAATAAAAGAAAAAGAATGATCAAAACGATCGAAACGTTGTTTTAATAAAGACTCGTCGTTTGAAAAAGAAAAAATCCCTAACTCCCTCTCTGTTATCGTATTTTACTCGAATGACCTACGACTTCGAAAATCATAAATTTAATCATCCTGTTTATTAATCATTTGTTACAACTATTTTATTATTCGGATTTTAGAAGAAATACGATTCGACTAGTAAACACGAGTGATTTCATTAGAACATCCGTCTAATTTATTTTATAGATCCATCAGTTAAATACTATGACAGTTCTGAATTAGTTACATAATATTACAACGATTTCTCAGTATTATACCTAACACGTGATGGGCGTTTAATGTCAAATGCAAACGAGTTTGTGGTCGACGCGTTGTATTGGTAACACCATCGAGGGGAAAAACGTATACCTAATTCGAATATAGTGTTCCTTAAAATACAGAAAATTACTATCATAAATTGTGAGACTGTTTTAATCAAAATTTTACGTTTATTTTTTTTTCTACATAAACTACGTTAACTTTCTTCCGTAAGTTTCGAACGTTTCCTGTTTCCTTTTTATTTAAAAATATCTCTACATGTATAAACTTTCGAAAACAAAACTAGAAAATATGCTTATTACTTATTACCATTATTTCACAATCACCTAAATTTAAATATACAAATAACTTCTAGTTCGACGAAATTATGAAAGTCGAAATAAATCATCCGAAAAGAAGTTGCATTTATTCTTTTTTTTAATTTTTTTATTTTGTAACTTGTCATGAAAATATGTAAAACGATTAATGTTGATGATATTATGATTGACGTTAATAATATACTTCTGTATTATTATTTCGCGTAAATATTCGTACATCTCGCACAAACATTTTTCGAAATACATTTATGATGGAGAAATAAAGAAATTAAGAAAATTAAATGATTTTGTATTAACCATTAAAATAAAAAGTTACATTAACTCGTCTATAATCTCAACTTCCTAATAAAGAATCAAACGTTATTGATGACGCTTTCTCTTCGTTAGCTATTTATGATTCATTGTACCTTTCTATCGATCGACCTTTAACATATTTGCAATTTAAATCGTCGTTTGCTTTTATAAGAGCCCAGACCCGATAGTTATGAATGCACTCACAATTCATATTATCTTCGTCCTACGTCAATAGATTATTACCGAACTAAAATAATAATGTTCTTCTATATCTATGTTATAATATTGAACGAATTTATTCAACGAATTTCATACTCCTATAATTTAAATACTACAATTTACTCGATCAGATTAAATATTACTAATCGGTCATTGTCATTTTTCAAATATAACGAATATCTAAATAATTCGATATCGAATTGAAAAATATCGATCATAATGTTGTTATACATTTTATTTAGGTATTACTTTTTCTTTTTTTTTTGAAATGGGAAAGATGTGAATTGTTAAAAAAACATATTTTTCTAATTCAATATCGTTAATACAGGATACACGTGCATCCTGTATACTTAAGAATATACAAGGGAGTACCATTCGTATTTCAGATTAAAGCTTTATTCCGATCTCTAAACGAAAGGTTGTACCTTTCAATGTAGTTGTTACTTATTAAAGGATAATGACACCGCAGTGTCTTTCTAGATACCATTTACTAGTCTTCCGTGGGAATAGAACTGTTCGTGTTCGGAGTCCTTGGCCCAATGATCCTACATAGTACTACGATTCAAAGAAATTGCATTCGATTAGGCGCACATATAAATTTATACCTGTCTTCGCTTCATGTTTTTTTTATCTTTATTTCTTTCTTTCTTTCTTTTTTTCTTCTTTTTCTTTTTTTTTAATCTTCAAGATTTAAATCTATGTGAACGGCGTGATCTATAGTATTAAAACAAAATTAAATACCGTTAATTACGATGCGACTGATATTTCAACGTAAACTTTGTTAAATGTTTATTAAATAAATCCTGATAAATAATTTCAAATTTGTAATTACATAGTATATATTTCTTTTAAATATATATATATATATATATATATATATATATATATCTTTTTGTATTATTTTGTAATACGCGAAAGGTTAATGTAATAATAAATTATTACACGTTTTAATTAACTTTTTACACGTGTTGTGCTTATGCAGTGTATGTCGGGCTGCCTATTTCAAAGAGCATATTACTGTACGTGACGAACAGATGCATGTCAACACTCGTGTATATTTGGTTGCCTATACGCGGAGACATATATTCACATATTATATAGAATCGTGCAACGAATGTACGTAGTTATTAAATTTGATTATTTATATTATTATATTATAAATAGATACATAGATAATTCTAACTATTTTACCTATACATACTAAAACATTTAAAAACCCATGTTTCTGTAACATTTGTTCCTATTTTTATTTATAAAATATATGCTGGTAAAATTTAACAAAAAAAGAAACAGAAACACTCCTATATGTAGATTCAAAAAAATATAATTAAAAATAATTATAAACATTAATGAATCAAACATATGTATGTGAATACTCTAATTTAAATTAATTATATTAAATATTGAATTTCATACTGTAAAAAAATAAATATACATATGTATAAAAATATAAATACTTTTAATATAAAATAAGTATTAAATAATGTTATATTTAATTTCTATAAGTATTGTATTATGATATATAATATATAAAATGTTTATATTGTTCCAATATTTATACTTAATTATTAAAAATTATCATATAATTTATTTTCATACCTCGTTTATGTAAAAAGAAAAAAAACAAACCTTAGTAAATTTTCCCTATGAATTGTTTCATAGGGATTTTCTTCTTACATAAATGACGTCATGCGTTCTGATAAGGTTGGCTACACTGCATCGAAACTTAACCCATTTTGATGCTGTTAACATTGTAAGAATAATATTTTGAAATAATTAAATAAAACAAAAATTTGAAAAATTGAATATTAATAACATATGTATTATTGTTTACGTAATTTAAAGTATGTTAGCCTTAAAAGATTATGGTAGCAGTGATGGTGAAAGTGGTTCTGAAAATGAAAGTACTGTTGACAATAATGAAGACAAAATAAAAGAGTATGATAAACATATTAATAATGACGATGATGTTTCTCCAAGAGATTCAATTTCTACTATTGGCAAGTCGATAAATTCTATTGGATTACAAATATGTTCAGCACCAGAAGTTGTATCCACGGTAGGTTACTTCCAATACATTGAACTAGAGTTATTAGATAGACAGATATAACTTTATTAATTTATGGTCTATTGGGCCCAGAAAATAGAACTTACATTTTACATACAAATATTCTTTATAAACTAGCTTAGACTTTGATTTACACAACTTTGTTTGAATACTCTGGTTGCATTGGCTTTAATACATCCTTGATTATATTTTTGATATTAATACAGGGAACAGAGTTATGCCTTAAACATATAGATTCAACCGCAACTATGGTTACGCATAATCCTAAGTACGAAGAACTGTTCGCTCCAGATTTAGGCCCAGAAAATCCATTTAAAACTCAGCAACAACGAGCTACAAAAAACATGCTTTCTGGTTATGTTGAGAAAGCGTACATCAGTGAATTTCAATTTGAGAATCAAAGAAGGACATTTACGAGTTATGGTAAATCTTTTTATAGTGTTATTAAAATATTAAACTTATGTTGTATTATAAAACATTAGGTATGTATAGTAAATTATTGTTTTTAGGATATGCTCTGGATCCAACCGTTGATGGTAGCGCAGAAGAAGGAAAAACATTGATTGGTGCTAAGGAAGCTGCAGAAGAATCGGGTGGTAAAACAGTATTTGAAAATACAATGTTAAGGCCTGCGGATAAAAGAAAAAGACATAGGAATAATGATCCTGCAGATATCGAAGGATTTTTAGGTCCTTGGGGTGGTTATATAGATGAAAGACGAGTGGTTAAACCTACTCAAGAAGAAGCAGCGGAATTGGAAGAGATTTTAGCTAAAAGAAATAAGAGAGGGAAACAAGTGGAAGAAAAACCACTTGAAGAAAAGACTGTATTACATAGTACGTACTCCTACATTTATATATATATATATACTGCATCATTACAAAATTATTTTAATTCTACTTTAAATTTTATAGTTAAAGATAGTGTGGATTATCAAGGAAGATCATTTCTACATGCACCACAAGATATTGGTGTCAACTTAAGATCAGATTCACCACCTGAACGGTGTTTCCTACCAAAAGCACACATTCATACATGGGAGGGTCACACAAAGGGTATTTCTCAAATAAGATGGTTCCCACGAACTGCCCACTTGCTTCTTTCCTGCAGTATGGATTGTAGGGTTAAGGTATTTTATAAAATCAAAATTATTTATATTAAATTATCTATATAATTATCTTGTCTAAATGATATTAAATATGATTTTATATTACATATACAGTTATGGGAAGTTTACAAAGAAAGACGATGCGTTAGAACTTATTACGGTCATCGTCAAGCTGTACGTGATGTAAGTTTTGACAATGATGGAAAGAGATTTCTTTCTGCTGGCTATGATCGTTATGTTAAATTATGGGACACAGAAACTGGCGCTTGTATAAGCAGATTTACGAGTAGAAAAATTCCATATTGTGCTAAGTTTAATCCCGATCCAGATAAACAACATCTTTTTGTAGCTGGAACAAGCGATAAAAAAATTATTTGCGTAAGTCTTATGATAATTTGCTACTTTTTGTGATATTTAATGGGAAATATTCTTTTTTTAATGTATATAAAAATTATTTATCTTATACAGTGGGATATACGATCTGGTGAGATAACTCAAGAATATGACAGACATTTAGGTGCAGTTAATACAATAACTTTTGTTGATGATAATCGTAGATTTGTTACTACTTCTGATGATAAAAGTCTTCGCGTTTGGGAATGGTAAATAATTTTATTGGTTTTTGCATTATTGCAGCACTGAATCGAAACTTATAATAAACAAAAATGAAAATTAATTTTTAGGGATATTCCTGTTGATATGAAATACATTGCTGATCCTTCGATGCATTCGATGCCAGCTGTTACACCATCGCCTAATCAAAAATGGTTAGCTTGTCAAAGCATGGACAATAAAATTGTGATATTCTCGGCCTTAAACAGATTCAAAATGAATCGAAAAAAAACTTTTACTGGTCATATGGTTGCCGGTTATGCTTGTGGTCTTGATTTTTCTCCTGACATGAGGTATAAATACACATTTTATACAAATAAATATTTAAATATAATAATAAAATTATAATGTTTAAATAATTTTAATCTTTTTTAGTTATCTTGTATCAGGAGATGCAGATGGAAAATGTTACATATGGGACTGGAAGACAACAAAATTATATAAAAAATGGAAAGCGCACGACGGCGTATGCATTGATGTTTTATGGCATCCACACGAACCATCTAAACTAGCAACAGCTGGATGGGATGGAAAAATAAAATATTGGGATTAATATTTTATATTAATATGTAAATTCTACCTCTTTGACTTTATGCGAATTAATGTGCGTACGCACACTCATGCGTCCATCTACGTATTAAGATTGTACATATAGAATTTGTAATAAATTTTTAATTTTACTCTACTAGATATTATAAAGTTTTAATCTGAACTACTTAAACACTTAAACTATTATTAATTAATACATTTTCATAAGATTATTAATTTATAGCATATAAAATCATTTTATTTATTAGTATTCTCTTGTTCTCTTTTTTTTGTTTTTTAAACGAAATGTCCTTGAGTATTAGTCATTATTTTTTATAAAATAAATGATAAATTGCGAAATGTGTAAAAGAAAAACAAATGTGAATAAAATATTTACACAACAACGTAAACAATACTTTTAATTGTAACATTCAACAAATTTAGTCTATCCTAGATTTGATATTTTATTTGTAACATTCAGATAGGCCAGATAAGTTAGTAATTCCTTAATACACATGTAGGGTGCAAAAATCAATAGTATGTATCACAATGTCTGCCGTATTCTCTGCTTCTCATGTAAAACGTATTTCAATTTTCTACGCTTTTATGATATTTATGGTATTTCATTAAATTTATTAATTTAATGATTATTTGAAAGAACGCGTTCAAATTTGAAACCAAACCTAAATGTAATAAGTTAAACTGTGAGACATTGTAAAATCGACATATTTAAGTGGTGCTCTTGAAAAGGGGTAATACATTATTTTAATTCCATGCGTAGATTTATTATTTTGCATATTTATATATTTTATTTTCTCTATCATTTTTCTAATATAGTATTATATAAATATTTATTTCTAAAATTCTGTAAACAAATGATTAAAAGAATTTAACAAATATTTACAAAATTTAAAATGTATTGAAAACGTTTCTAAATTTTTTATGAATTATATATATAAACTATTTATTTAATAATAGAAAATTTTAAGAATTATTTTATAATAAAGTTATAATACTACATTTAGAAATGCTGTTAATACATTAATTATATTAAAACTGATCTCTTACAGAATTGTTAAACGATGGATAATCAAGGATTAGGATATTCCTATCATTTACCATCTGCTGGATGGAATCTTAAAATTAGAAATGCATTATCTCAATTTAGTGATCTTTTTAGCGAATTTAACAAATACATTGCACCAGCATATCATCATGATCGTTGCGAAAGGTATATGAATTATTTTATGGAATTTTTTCTAAATTACTTGTAATATAATCAAATATTTATTTATAAAAATAGATCTGTGCAAATGCGCTTATATTCTATGCACAAAAGAGAATTTGTCATGGTATTCATTGGCTTTTTTGCCTGTTTTGGATTGTCCGTGTTCATTGGGCTTACTGGTAAGCATCGTTGTATAATTAAGTTTTATATTATACATTTTAATATTTAAAACTTTTCTTTTACTTTTAAGGTCCGCCAATAACTTCAACAAGTGAACAAAAAGCACATCTCAATGGAAGCGAAATGGCAACTGGACCATTTAGAATGAAGACGCCAGCTTTATCGCCTTATAGTCAACAATTATGGGTCATTGCTAAATTATCTACGTTAAATAATGACGGTGACAAAATAAATAAATTAAATAACATTCTTAATTTTCTATCAATAAAAATTGCTATATGTAATATTTATTAAATATAGTGAAATTGTGATTTAATGCAGATTTTATTTTGTTTGCAGATGAAAGATACGATAAAAGTTTTCAAGTAAGCGTTTCAATAGAAGGCATTAGTATTGATCATAAGCGTATTCCTATATTGGAAGCTGGACATACAAGGTACATATATAGATTAATTTTATAAATAATATAATGTCTTATTTAAATATAAAGTAAGATTTTTTTTTAATTTACAGAACAAGACATTTGAAATGTGAGAGACAATCTTGCGAGGAGCTTGTTGTGGCTCATCTTGGATTTTTAGATTACACCTACTATATAATAACTGTGCATTTTCATGGACTTGAAAGCTTTCATCAACGATATACAATACGAGATCTCACATTCTACGTCAGTAAGCACTAAACAAAATAATGCGTTGGACAAGATAACTTAAAAATTTAAATTATTTGCACTTTATGGTTTTGTATCATATTCACAGTTTAAAAATTACAATCCTGCGTTCACACAAATTGAGATATGGTTTCGACTGATCTTCTTGTTGACTACTTTTGGAGTAATGGTAATTAATGATAATTAAATCTTATAAGTCTTGAAATAATAATTCCAATGAGTGATTTTTTTCCAGTGTTGGTTCGGTCACTCGCTAAGAAAATATTCATTACATGATTGGTCAATAGAGCAAAAATGGATTTCTATTCTTCTTCCATTATTAATTTTATATAATAGTAAGTATTACACGAATTAATCATAAAAGCAAACAATGGTATTCTTCATTTAACTTGATATCTTATGGAGCATTACTATACATTATTTTTGTTGCTCACACAGATCCTTTATTTCCTATGACATTTTTAATAAACTCTTGGGTACCTGGAATGCTCGATGCAATACTACAAACAACTTTTTTATGTGCTATTCTCATGTTCTGGCTTTGCGTTTATCATGGTCTTAGACAGGTACTACCGATAAAAAATACTTAGTATTATTACAATAGTAATAATTAATATATACATTTATTTTAATAGAATGAAAGGAGATTGATCACTTTTTATTTGCCAAAAATGTTGGTTGTTGGTCTTCTATGGGCGGCAGCTCTAACATTAGCAACATGGCTTCGTTGTACCGAATTAGAAGATCCAACATATAATTATGTTCTTGATACATCAAATTATTATGTCAGTAATACTTCTTTATTTATATTTTTTCATAAGATTAAATAATACGTACTATAATATTTCTTTTTATATGTTACAGGGTTTCAAAGTATTCTTCTTTACAGTTGGTGGTTTTTACATTGCATATCTTCTTCTACTTATACTTAAGGCATATAGCGAACTAAGATCTATGCCATATTTTGGTAAATAAAACTTTATCAAACTTTACCAAATATTGCGAAACAAAAGCGTTTTACATTAATTTGTTCTTTATAATACATAATTATTTTTTCCAGATTTACGATTAAGATTTTTAACATTACTTGCTGGAGTAGTTGCTGGTGTTTGCAGCTTAGTTACTTCTCGTCAATTTGGTGCAGGTGTTCTCGAAGATAGTTTTGCCTCGCGTCTTTCTACATATTATAGCACATCGGCACAATTTATGGCTTTGTATGGCCTTCTCAATTTTTATTTGTATACAATGGCATACGTTTATGCTCCAGCATTACAACAAGTCTATGGACAACGTAAATATTTCCATCACGAAAATAATTATTAATTAATTATTACTCTGTCAAGGAAATTAATTCAATTTATCTTTTACTTGTTATATGCGGATATAGATTCATCCATAATGAAAGATAATCCTGCTTTTTCGATGATAAATGATTCGGATGAAGAAGTGATATATGGATCGGATGAAGACAACAGACGACTGTTAACACGTTTATCAAAAAATGGAGTAGACAGTGATTGAATAAACACTATCAATAGAATAAAACAATTATATAAAAATAATTGTATCTAATGAAGTGAAATGTTGATTGGCAGGCAATTTTTGTAAATTTTACAAAAATACTGCCTTTTAGGTATGGAAAAGGTAATATGAGATAATTGATTTAAAAAAAAAGAAATAAAAAATACATTTTTATTATTAATAACAAAAAAAAAACTTAATTGCAATTTACAGACTGTACATATGCCTTCTTGGATTTTGGTATTAATCTATATATTATAATACAAGAAAAGAAAAGAATCAATAATCTATTCGCGTTAATCTGTTATTATTCTCTAGCAGCATTCACGAATAAATAATGAACGAGATAAAAACAATATAGAAATGATTAGCAAAAGAAACAGAAAATACTTCAACTTCGTGGATGCCTATATGATTGTGTATTGCATTAGATCATTTATATGAGTTATCAATAATTTATATTGTTAAAATAAGTTATCAAATATTAGTACAAATTAATATATGTTTTATGCTCTTATTTATAAAATATAGTAAAAATTTACACCTCATTAATTTATATTATGCAAAGTGCAATATTAATAGAAAAAATTATTTTCTTTCTTAATTTTCACTTATAGATATAATGTCATTTATTATCAATTATTATTAATTTTGAATTAAGTTTGAATTCTGCATTCTTTGACAAAGTCGTATACATAACAAATAATAAAAATATATCTATAGAAATTTAACATGTACCAATATAATGTACTATTTACAAATTAATTATTATATATTAATTATGTTACTTAGTAGTGTATGTGTATCGTAAGATATCATCATGTATCATTATCATTATATATTGTTACTGTATATTGCTTTAATTTTAATAATAATTATATATATGTACTTACTTGCTAATTAGGTGTCTAGGAATTTATAAGATTCTTCTATTGTAATTATTTAAACAAACTGAATAAGAGAGTTCATTTTTAAACTTAAAACATTACAAATTGTTAAAGATCAATATAACAATGGTTAATTGTTGACAATGTTACCACTAATGTTGTAACTGTCTATTAGCAATAATATTAATATCAAAGGAATTATATTTTTATATTTAAAAATATAAAAAATTATAATATAAAATAATAGCTAAATTGTTTTAAATTAGAGATTTATAATTTTGAAATAAATTCATTAATTTAATAATTTTTATTCTATTCTTATATAAAATTGTCAATTTAAATAAAATAACCGTTTAACACACCAATAGGAATTCCAATTAATAGTAACCAATAAAACTATGATAAAAGTGGCATTGTTCAACCATTAACTAAATCTAAGAAAATGTAACTAAAACTGCAAATGCTAGTAATAAATATGATATAGTTGGATCATAGAAACTTAATTTCATTTGCACAAAAGTAATATCGAAAATAGAACGATATATTTATTCTTTTTATTAATTCTATTATTAATCATTACTAAAATAACGAATGATAAAATTTAATCTAAAAGTTTGTACTGATCGATGTATCTCGATGAAAAGAATAATCGAAACTAAACGCACTAACAGAAAAGTACTACAGGAAATAGAGTATTGTTTCGACACTAGTAGATGGCGCTTATAGAACTTCAATTTACGAAATACTGGAACGTTATGCCGCTTTGATTTTTTATTGTTGTGATAGAATTAAGAATATCTTGTGAAAGAACAAACAATATATCTTTTAAACAATACAAAAATGGAACTCACCGATGATAATCTGTTGACGCTGAGCGAATACTTAAAACATACGTTAAGTCCTGAAATAAGTGTCAGAAGACCGGGTAAGTTAACCTCAAATTTAATATAAATTTTCATTTTGTATAATAAATATTTTTTTATTATATTCATTTAACAAAAAGATTATAATTGATCATCTAGTTATATTTAAAAATTCAAAGACGTTAAACAAATTTTCTCATGCTATAATGTACTCTTATACATTTTATAACAAAGTGTTTAATTTAGTAAATTACATATGCAAATATAACATTTATACTTATTTTGAATAATTTATATTTTTCATTTTAGCCGAAAAGTTTCTGGAATCAATAGAAATAAATCAGAATTACCCTTTACTACTTTTACACTTGATAGACAAATCCGAAATGGATATAACAATAAGAGTTGCTGGTGCAGTTGCATTTAAAAACTATATAAAGCGTAATTGGAAGATTGTAAGTGATTAACATTTAACATTTTATCTAATCATTGAATTGTATTAGAATTTCAATAATATTTAATTTATAGGATGAAGATGGTGTAGATCATATAAATCAACAAGATAGAGCTGCGATAAAGAAGTTAATAATTAATTTAATGTTGAATTCACCTCATTCAGTACAAAAGCAGCTTTCTGATGCTGTATCGATCATCGGTAAACATGATCTTTTAAAAAATTGGCCTGAGTTGATCGGTCAGATAATTGAGAAATTCAATTCGGGGGATTTAAATATTATTAATGGTATTTTACATACTGCACATTCTTTATTTAAGAGATATAGGTACGAATTCAAAAGTGAATCTTTGTGGAGAGAGATTAAATATATATTGGACCAATTTGCTAAACCGTTTACAGAATTATTTTTAGTAAGTCTTCATATAGTAATATTCATGTAGTATAATACATAAGTATAAATATTATAACTTAATTTTCTTTTTTTGTTTATAGACAACTATAAATTTAGCTCAGATACATGCTAATAATGTAGATGCCTTAAAAGTCATATATAATTCTTTGGTTATGCTATGTAAAATATTTTATTCTCTTAATTTTCAAGTAAGTTGCCAATATTTTTGATGACTATCGCAGTGATTTAAATCACAGTGAATTATATTTTATCGCAGTGGTAAAAAATTAAAATGTTTCTTTTGTATCGTCTTTTTAGGATTTACCGGAATTTTTTGAAGATAATATGTCATCATGGATGAAAAACTTTCTTGTTTTATTAAACGCTGATGTGCCATCACTAAGAACAACAGTAATTATCAATATTTTTGACATTTATAGATAATTATTAAATTAATATTAAATGTCTATATTACGATGTATTATTAGGATAATGAAGAAGCAGGAGTATTGGAGCAGTTAAAAACACAAATTTGTGATAATATTTGTCTTTATGCTCAAAAATATGATGAAGAATTTCAGCCATTTTTACCAGAATTTGTAACTACAGTATGGAACTTGTTAACGTCAACAGGTCAACAAACCAAATACGATGAGGTATGAAATATTTATTTAATAATTATGAATTCAAACTCAAGCTTTCTAATAATAATAATAATAATAATAATGTTTTAGTTAGTATCGAATGCATTGCAATTTTTGGCCATAGTAGCAGATCGTTCACGATATAGAAATCTGTTCGAAGATGCAGGAACTTTAAGCAGTATCTGCGAGAAAGTTATTATTCCTAATATGGAATTTAGAGGTAGGGTAGACATTTTGATAACAAACAAAATTAACTATAACATTAAATTGAAATATGTATTTTATAATTTAGATTTATTATTTTAATACATACGAATTGTTTGTAGATTCGGATGGTGAATTGTTTGAAGACAATCCAGAGGAATACATACGCCGTGATATTGAAGGCAGTGATGTAGATACAAGAAGACGAGCAGCTTGTGATTTGGTCAAAGTTCTATCGAAATATTTTGAAGCTAAAATAATGGAAATTTTTGGTGCTTATATACAGGTACATAATTTTTATACAAACATTTAAATTCTCGTATAAACATTTTTACAAATAAATATTATCGTTATTAGGTAATGTTAGAAAACTATGCAGCGAAACCTACTGAAAATTGGCGCAGCAAAGACGCAGCTATTTATTTGGTAACAAGCAGTGCGACTAAAGGTAAAACACAAAAGCATGGTGTAACGCAAAGAAGTGAACTTGTTCCATTACCACAGTTTACAGCGCAACACATCGAACCAGAACTTTCTAAACAAAACAGTACGTATAGTTTTATCGTTGTAAATATTAATAATGATAAATATATTATGTACTTATGAATTATTTTATTTTTTACAGTTAACGAATGTCCAGTTCTTAAAGCGGATGCTATTAAATTTATAATGTCATTTAGATCAGTTTTACCCCAGGAATTAGTTGTAGGAAGTTTACCACAATTAGTCAGACACTTAGGTGCTACAAGTCTTGTTGTTCATACATATGCTGCTTGTGCAATTGATAGGATACTTTCTATGAGAGGCGCAGACAATAACTCTATGTAAGTAAAAAAGTAATAGAATAATTCATAAAATATAATTTACGTATATAATGTTAATTTCATTTTCTTTTTCTATATTTCATTTTTAGAGTTAAAGGAAACGATTTAATGCCATTAGCACCGGATCTGTTTAAGGGATTATTTGCATGTTTGTCTCAGACAGGGTCAGAAGAAAACGAATATGTGATGAAAGCTATTATGAGAAGTTTTGGAATATTGCAAGATAATATTGTACCTTTCCTAGCAGAATTATTACCAAAATTGACAGAGAAACTTACAATGGTTGCTAAAAATCCAACACGTCCTAACTTCAATCATTATCTTTTTGAAACATTAAGTTTGTCTATCAAGTAAGTTTTTACCGTTCACAAAAATTTATTTCATTAATTTGTTATTAAAAATAAAAAATATTTTTCAGAATTGTATGTAAATCAAATCCTCAAGCAGTTTTATCTTTCGAGCAAGTTTTATTCCCTGTATTCCAAGAAATTCTACAGCAAGATATTTCAGGTACACACATTGTATATAATCTCATCTTTACATGTACTCGTGTAAATAGTTTTTTAATTGTCTTATTATTTTTCTTTGTACAGAATTTATACCTTATGTTTTCCAAATCTTGGCATTGTTTTTGGAACTCAGGACTACTCAAGAAATACCAGATCCTTACATGGCCTTATTCCCATGCTTATTAACACCAGTTCTGTTTGAACGTCAAGCTAATATTCATCCACTTAATAGATTATTGCAAGCATATATTAGTCGAGGTTCACATTTAATTATAGCACAGGATAAAACTAGCGGCTTATTGGGCGTTTTCCAAAAGTTAATTGCATCTAAGGTTAATGACCGTGAAGGGTTCTTATTATTACAATGTATCATTGAATATTTCCCACCGTAAGTTTATTTGTCTTTTATTATTATTATTAATATTTTTATATTAAACTTTTCAATTTTTTTTTATATCAAATCTTTGATTTTATGTTCAGGAATACGTTGGAACCATACATGAAGCAAATTTTTGTATTATTATTCCAACGGCTATCTTCTTCGAAAACAACTAAATTTGTACAAGGTTTAATAGTATTCTTTGCCTATTATATTATTAGATATAATGCAACTAGTTTCATTAATATTATCGATCAAATACAACCACAGTAAGTTTTAACAACTCGTATTAATTATGTATTCATTTGAATATATGCGAAGGAGACAATTAATAATATTTTTATTATATTACAGAATGTTTGGTATGGTCGTGGAACGCGTCTTGCTTCCCGATTTACAAAGAGTCTCAGGTGATATAGAAAAAAAAATAACAGCTGTAGGAATATCGAATTTATTAACCGATTGTCCAGCTATGTTTGAAAACCCATATAATACATTTTATCCACGCATTTTAACTGCATTGGTAGAATTCTTTGAATTTTCTCATGATCAAACTTTGTTTCCGGAAGATATGATAACTGAATTGGAAGAAAACATGGAATATCAAGTTGGTTACAGTCAGCTCGCTTATGCTAAAATGCCTAAAAAAGATCCACTTCAATGTAAGCATTCATTTATTTTTATTTATTTTACATATTAATTTAAGATAAAGTAATTAAATATAGATTTTTTATAATTTATTACTATACATCTATTTTTTAAAATAAATATAGCTATTGGCGACGCACGTATACATTTGGCACAAGGACTTGGTAGATTATCACCAGGACAATTGCCAGGATTACTTGGACAAATTTCAGGACCAAATGCAAATTTTGTAAAGCATTATCTACAAAACGCCGGCATTACGGTTGCATAATATAAACTGAATATCAAAAACAGATTGAAGATACATTTAATATCACGAAAGATAACAAACATCAAATTAAATAAATTGTAACTAAATAATGAAAATTTCTTATAAATGTATGTAAGATGTCTCAACTGAAGAAGATCATTTAAGTATTTGTTTTATTTTTAATGGTATGAAAAATGTTTATAGCACCATCAGATTGTTTTCAAGGAAGACATATGATAGACAACCTTTTTCTTAGGTTATTTTTTATAAAAATTTAATCAACAACAGAGAGTCTTTTTTTTTATTCAGTAAACATGAATTCTTTTTTATTGCACTTTGTAGCAGATAAAACAATATATTTAAATATATTTGTATCTTGACCTTTATTAAACGTTAATCACCCAAAATGTAAAACAGAAATCTTCTACTATCGGTAATAGGAAAAAAGAATTAGTTATTATCGGTAATAATAAAATAGTAATCGAATATTACCGATGTGGACATCAAAACAAGAATCTCTACTATTATCTATGGTTGATAAGAATGGAAATCTACTATGCACGGGTGTCCTAGTAAAGAATGCCATTTAAATATTTTCTTTATTTTTAATGATTTGAAAAATGTTTATGGCGTACTATATTTTACTACATTTTTTTTATAAATTTGTGTTAATGTCGTCATTTTGTTCCCAATAAACATGAGTTCTTTTCTATTTTAAGTAATAATTTATAACGTTGCAGGATATATTTCTTCTTCTATTTTTAATATTTATTTTTTTTTCCTTTCTAATACCGGATTATAATAAATCTTTAATCCTCATTTATAAAATATTGTAAAATAAATTCTGTATACGTTTGTTATGATTCACATTGCATTCATGCTATTATTCTGAAAAAATATTTTTATCCTTGGAGCATAGAAATCAGTGTCGTTATAATCTTTATCATTCAGAGCAGGTAGAACAGAAACTAGTAAGTCAATAATATCCGGGATTTGTAAGATAGTTTCTAGATTTTATTCATAAAAATGTAGCGAGTTACAAAATTTATGAATGTCATTTATATTAATTGAAACATAGATAATGATAATGACAATAAATTTAAATTTCAGATTTGAAAACTTTCAAATATAATTTTTTTTTTTTCATATGAATCAAACATTTTTGTTAACCGAGGAAAGAAGAATAAAATTTAATTTTTTTGCATAATTTAAATTGCATTTTAAATATAAAGTGTGAATTCAAATTATGTAGAAATTTTATTCTTGAGATAAAAAATTAATTAATACAAATTTTATGATTCGCAAGATTTTTACTTAACAGAAAATTATTAATCCATTGAATAAATTTTGTACGATATATAATTATTAAAAATAACAATCCATATAATTTTATTTTATAATTTACAAATCAAAACAAAATTTTAAATATAACAATATTAGTTGTTGTTATTCATTATCAAATAAATCATGACAAAATATTATTAAACAAGAATAAGAAATAAAATAGTATATAATAAATAATAGAAACAAAGCTATATAGTATTCTGTTCTGTATTAATAATAATAAAAAGTAACAAAAAACTAAATCACAAAATAGATAACGAAATAAATAACTTTGATAAAAAGAATGTAAACATTGTGAAAATCAAAGTATGATTATCAGTAAAACATAAAAATTGAAATAACGTTTGTTAGTTGAAATATATATTTTATCCAATTAACGTTGTATGTTTCAGATTCGTGGTTAGTTCCTTGTCTGGTGAACATGCTACCGAGGAAGCCTCAAGTCATGTCTTGACGAGCAATTCTTCCTACACCATGTTATACTCGAACATACTCCTATATACTACGTGTTTCATCCTGGTATGCCACAGGGAACGAAGAGAGGAACGAAAATCGTTTGTCTACCTTCTAACGCCAGGAATGTGTAATTTTATTTCAGATTAAAGGTTTATAGCGCGTTGCAAAAAATAAAAAAACAAGAAAAAAAAGAAAAGGTATGTAATATGCGGAATACCCGAAGGATCTAATCAATGTTTTCTATTGTTTATTGATTCTTTTTTTTTTTATAAGAGAAAACTCTTCCATTAACAAACGTTCATTTGTCATCTTCTCGTACTACGTTTTTTTAAAATTATTTTTTTTTTTAAATGTAAATTTGCAATCGTTCATTTTAGAATTGATTTATACATATTTTTATTTATTTCTAGAACTAAATTTATTAATTGTTATCTAACAATAATTATCTAACAAATCTTGTTGTTATAATATAATGTAGTTTTTTTCAAATTAAATTAAACATTATGATCATATAGGGCATTCGAAATTTTTTTGATTTAAAATTCCGTTGAAATGAATAGTATTTAATGTAACAAAGAAAAGACTATAATGATATAAAAAAAAAAAATTCAATCAACGAGCGAACGTAATTCGTGAACATTTGAAATACCAGGTAGGTGCTTTTGTAGGATGCACGGTTAGAGATAACGAAATAAAATTTCCTTTTTCTTCCTTTATATGTATCCGAACACATGTATTATTCTTTTTAAATCAAAAAAGATTTATACAAAAGAACTCAGGTAACAAAAAAATAAAATAAAATAAAGTATTTTAACATTTTTTTTCTTTTGTATTTAATTTAATGAAGATATTTCATTATTAAATTTCATTAGATCTTAAATAGAAGGGACAAAATGACAAATATTAAATAACGTATTTGTATCTGTTTTTTGTTGTTAATTAATGAAAAAGAAAAAGAAACTTATATAATTAAATATCATTGTAACTTAAATAGGATAGAAAATTATTATTATTATTAGTATCTCGTATATATGAGTATTGTTTAATGAAATTGCCATTGTCAAAAATGTAATCCCACGATTATTGATAAGAGGAAAAAAAAAAAAAGATAAATTATAGAAAATATAGAAGAGATATATTTTATAAGAACAGTTTAAAGATCGATTTGTTTTATTCCGGTAGGACTTATCATTGAAAAATTGATCGGATCGTATAAGAAAAGAAGAAGAAGAAGAAATAGAATAAGAGAAATTCTACTGTGGGAGAAGTATACCAGCGTTGAAAAATGCATCGTTCTAATACGACCGGTCATAAAGGATATTGGTTTGTATAGTATCAAAAAAGTGAATTGTGCAAGTTCGAAGTCATCGAATTGTTGTCTCATAACAATTTCTTTAACTCATTTTTTCTTCTTCTTCAATAAAACATTCAATACAATATTTTTTTTATTTTCCATTAGAAATTATCGTTTCGAATTTCACGAACAGATTATTATGATCATTATTAACATTTAAATAATAATTTAATTAAAAGAAAATTATAAGATAAATTAATTTTTATATTTCAAAAAGTTGATAGAGAATGTAAGAAAAAAGGAAGAAAAAAAAATACAACATTTATATATAAAGAGAAAGAAGAAGAAGAAGAAGAAGAAAAAGGAAAATTAATTTCGTTTTAGGACATAGATCAATAAAAAGTTATTTTCCCAAAGATCATCCTTTCAAATGTCGCGAACGGAATTCATGTTAGTGCTATTCGTTGAAAAGATTCTGCCTGAGGCCAAGTGCAATTTGATTTCACGTTGTAGGATCCGGCTTATGCGAGTGAAGTAAGGAAGTAAGGAAGTAAGGAAGAAAGGAAGGAAGGAAGGAAGGAAGGAAGGAAGGAAGGAAGGAAGGAAGGAGGAGGGAGGCAAACCAACCAACCAAACCAAACCAAACCAACGAAGCAACAACCCAAGCTATTTCAACGAAATATCTCAATCGGTGAGATTTACTTTGGTCGTAATAGTTATTGAAAAGTTCAAAAAATATCTTCTCTTCTTTAGTCCTTTTGAAAAGCTACGTTTACCCAAAAAAAAAAAAACTTGAAAAAAGAATTTATGGTCGTGTTTGGATTTATAAGATTTATACGTTTCTTAATTGAAATTGTTAGAAAGTGGCAAATCTTAGCCTCCTTTTTCAACCTTTTAGCTTTGCTAAGTTTCATCTTGTGCTTAACTAATTGAGAATCATAGTTTAATATTTTCAAGGTAGAGAGAAACGTTGGAATAAAGTTTTCCTATTTCAATCATATTCTCTAAACTCTGTGGAATGGAGAGGAAATGGACGAAAGTTATGTGGTTTTAGTTTACTCACAAATAAAGTTTTCACGATATTTTCAACGGTAACAGCAACTGCACTGCCAGCAGTAGCAGTAGTAGTTTGTTTAACGTCGTGACAAATTGAAAAATAAATATCGTTTTGATGGTGTCGATTTTATCAAATATATATATAAGAAAAAACTTCTTTTGACGAAGTTTAGAAATGTTTAAAATCTTTCTTTCGAATTTTTCTTTCAAAGTTAGCAAAATCTGGTACAACATGATATAATACAAAATAGAATGATAATCATAATTCAACGAACATTTATAATATATCAAATTTGTTTAAACATAAAAATCCATTTTTTCCTCATATTTTTCTATATATATATGTAATAGAAGAAACTTTTTCTCTCCATTTCTCCCATAATATTCGAATTTGTTCGAAACATTTAATACAAAACATCTCGTCGTAAAAACTAACATAAATTTTAACGACATACACAATTAATTCATTCTGATTCTCACATCTCTCCCATATCATACATAATTAAATCCTTTATTCTTTATAATAGAAAGAATAAACGAGTAGTATACCCATGAGGAGAGTGTATTATAATAGTTCGGTCTTTAGAAAAAGAATTTCAACGAACATCCGTGGAAAGCTTCGATGGCACGTCAATTATTATGTCGGGATATTTGTTCTTCATGATATAAGTGAAAGCTTAAAGTTGTAGAGAGCTTAGTGGAGTAGTACTATGAAGAAAGTATAGAAGTAGGATAGAAAAGGATGAACGTACAATAAAAAAAAAAGAAAGAAAGAAAGAGATAAAGAAGAAGTGTAGTTGAAACGAGGAATGAAGAGGATAACAATAGAAGGTAAAAGGATTGAAATGGATGATGAGAAGGAAAGGATGGCTAAAAGGAGAATAGATAGATAAAGATAAAGAGAAAAGGAGAGAAAGAGTTGATAAAAAAAAAGAAAAGAAAAGAAAAGAAAAATGAACATAAAAAGAGAGACAAGAAGAAATTGTCTGATACGGTACGGTGGTTTGCCTGATATAAGAAGAGACAAAAAAAAGTGAAGGAAATGGTCATAGGTACAGAGATAAAATGAGAGAGAGAGAGAGAGAGATATAGAGAGGGGGATAGGAAGGGGTAAGGGAAGGAAGAATGAGTGGGAGAGAGAGAAAAGAGGATGGGCACGAGGTTTAGAAGGGAGAGGAAAGTAGAGGATGATAAAGGAAGGGGTGGAGGCGAGAGGTGCTCCATCGATTCTCCCGGGGGAAATGCATCCAGCATCCGCTCGACTAACACTCCTACCTACCTACCTACCTATCTACCTACCTACCTACCTACCTTGCTCTCTACCTATGACCTCTATTAACTTGACAGATCCTACCGACATTGACACGACAGCTTCAAATTCACATCCTGATTTACCATTTAGTCATATCATTTCATTCCCCACTTTATTTCCTATCTTTATTTTCACTGTTATTTTATTTTTTTTTTTGTAGTCGTTAATAGTTTACATTTGTTTTCGATTATTTTTTATAATTATACTAATAATAGAAATTATTTATAATAAATAGATATATTATTATTATAATAATAGTATATGCTATATATATTATCATTTTATAATAGTACTTATTATATTAGAAATTATTTCCATTTATTTTTATTATTTTCCAAATCAAATTTTATTAAATTTTTATTGGATAATAATTTACACTGGTTAGAATTATTTTTGGATTTATTTTGTTTTGTTTTTATTTCTAATTTAGATAATTCTAAACGCACAATTAAATTATTGTTTATCATAATTAATATATTATTTTTCTTCTTTTTTTATTCCGCTATTATATACTATTTTTTTGTTCTTGATAATTTGATCTCTTTCTTTTTTTTAGACTTCGATCTCGTTATTCTTAGAAAACGAGATACCTTATCGTTCTATTAATTTTTGATTAAGTTAGACAATTACTCTTGAAACCTGATAGATTTTAATTCATTTCATTCACATTTTGATTTGTCGTTTACTTCTTCTACTATTTCTATTTCTTCTACTTCTTCTTTTCATTTTTTCATTTCCTTCCTTTATTCTGTTATTTTCTACCGTTGACTGACTTTTTTTTCCAAATAATTTTTCCGTTTTAGACTTGACCTCGTTACTCTCAAAGGGCAAGACCTTATTTTCTCTACTAATTTTATATTAAGCAAGAGAACCACCACTAGGGAGAGAAAAAAAAAGGAGAGTAATTTGCTGCATATATGTTTTCAAAGGAATAGCATGGAGAAGAAAAGAAAAAAAAGGGTTTACGTTCGTTAAAATTTCTTTTTAGTAATAATTACTCCAAAAGGAATCTAATTATTTAATAATATTATTCAATTGGGATGATTCTCATCGTCAGGATCATATTGTTTTATTTTTTTTTTTTAAATATATTCTTACGAAAAATTTCGAGTAAATAAATTTTGGAAAATTGTAATACATCCTTAAAATACATTCCATGATTTAAATTCACGTATTTCAATTAGGTGACCTAAATTATTATTATTTTATTTTAATTTTTTTTTTCTTTAAAAATTTTTGTTTTAAAACCGACATCCAATACTCTTGCCGATTTTCTTTCTAACATCCACGGATGAGAGATTTTTCTCGTAATTGTTATACGATCTGTGAAGAAGGGTATGTGTAAATTTTTTACAGGAGATTAAATTTCGCTGGCTTGTTGAAAGATAGAAAAAGAGAAAGAAAAAGAGAGAGAGAGAGAGATTGCGATTGGAATTTTTAAAATGTTTTGAAGAAGAACAAGAAAAAAAGAAGGAAAATAAAGTTAGTAAAAAAAATGGCGGGAAAAGTTTATTACCGTAACGTAAAATTTTTTTTTTACCTAGGAAAGTAAACTGGACGTTGTTGTTGTCTGACGTTATTTACAAGATTTCTTGACCGAGAAAAATCACGAGTCATCGTCTTTAAGCCGAACGTGACCCTACAGAACGAAACGGGGTAAGGAGAACGAGGGAATGTATAGGAACGAGGTGAGAGAGGGGTTGTTCTCCGGCTGAAGTTGCTTTTGTATGTGTGTGTCTATGTGAGAAAATTTATTTGTTCTCCGAGAGACAAGTCTGCCGAGGGTGGAAAGATCGTAAAGAAGTATAGAGGGTAATACACATATGTTTTTCGTATATATCATATACATTTTTATATATGTGTTGAAAAGAGAAAGATAAAGCTGTTACATTTTTAGTTATCACGATTCGATAACACCTGTGCCCTAAACTCATCACTTAACGTAAGGGTTGTATTATTTTTATGTTTATTTATCATCATCATTTTTTTTCTTTTTAATTTTTTTAATTTTTTGATAATATTTTTTTGAGAGTGTTTTTCTTATAGAAATAAAAATAATCTTATGAAGATATGTAAATTTTGTTAATGAGCGTTATTTATTATTTCGCTTTAAGTACTGGAAAGAGTAATACGTTTAATTGTACGTATTCTATTCTAGGAAATGGATATGAAAAATAATTGGGCCAGTTTGTCAAGGGTCAAGAAATTGATTTTATTTTTGTTTTCATTTTTTTGTCGAACTCGTAGAATTTTTATTTTAATTAATAATTTTTTTTTTTTTAAGAATGTCTGTGTCAGAACCAAACTTTTTTCAATTTCGAAAGGAAATTCAAAGATTTTTTGTATTAAATTGGTAGAAATTTTTTAAGTAACCTAATTTAAACATATATTTATTTACCTAGCATAGGTGTTTTATCTTTTTGTTTTCATACCTGTAGAGATGGTGAGGGAAATTGTTTATAATAATCGCAGCTTCGCGTTTTACTTGTTTGTAAAGAAAACAATGTACGTGTGGTTGGACCTTCTACCAGTTTATAGCCTCTGGTTCGGTGTACATACACCTCGTTGCCACGGACAATGCGTGTTAGAAAACAATAGGAAGAAATTTGCATATTTCATTATGCGAACGATGACGGACTCTAAAGGACAGGAGGTTGCTTACATACAACATTTATTAGCATTCGCGTTCATACTCTTGTTCATTTTATTGTGTTATGTCATATGTATAGACTAATTGTTTGATTTTATTTCTAATTGACGTTTTTTTTTTCTGTTTTATCAATGATTTTTATTTTTTCATTAATTTTTTCCTTTCATTTAGTTTAATATTACCCTTTTGTCACATTTTTCTTTTAAATTATTTCAATTATTTTTATAATGTATCATTGTAATTTTTCTTTCTTTTTTTCTTCCTTTCTTTGTCAGAGTAAACTTATATAATTTTTTTACTCACTATAAAATTATGTATAATTTTTATTTATGTTAGTTAATTAATTATTTTTACCTGAATAAATTCTGTATGATTTTTCTTTTTTTCATTAACATTGATTTTGATTTCTTTTTTTTTGATTGTAACGTTTAAAGTTGGCCTTTCTTTGTAACAATTTCTTATTTTGTTTTCTTCTTTCTTTAGATTCGAGTTTAGAACTGTTGGACGATCGTTAAACTCCAATTTGCGATTTTATAGACTATAGACTTATTTCATTCGGAATTCGCGAGGAAGGTTGCCTACGACAAACGAAACGTAAAGTTTCTCTCTCTCTTTCTCACTCTTTCGTCGTTCAGTCTGGAAAATCTCTAATGCGATTTCCACGATACGAAATTCTATGCGAATGGATTATTTTCTTGGAAAGCAATTAAAAGTCGGTGCTTGAAGATTCATCGGTTTCGAACTTGAATGAGATAATAGCATGAATCACTTCAACGTTTCGTACATATTCTTTTTTATTTTTCTTATCTTTTTTTCATTTTTTCTTCTTTTTCTTTTTTCTTTTTTAATCTCCTTCCTCTTATTCACGAGATAAACAATATTCTCGTGATCGTATTAGATTAAAAATACTGTAAATAACGGAACATAGTTTGGATTTCTTTTCAATTCAATTGCAACGAGAATTAAAATCATTTTTAGCATTATTTTATAATTTTTAATAATATCTCTTAAATATTACATAAATCGAATTAAATTTTTTCAATGCTATTGAACACGAACTTTTGTTACATTTAAAATGATCATTTCAAATTTTAAATTATAATTACTTAAAATCGATGAATATTAATCTATTGAAAATTTAAATTATTATAAATTATTTATTCACATTAGTGTGTGGCTTTTTAACGGTTTATTAAACATAACTCTCCTTATAATAAATATTGAATTGTTAAATAATTATTATCACATAAATGATTGAATTGATCTAGTTTATATATATTTACACATATATAAATAATTATTTACTTATTTATTTATAAATATGATTAATTTTAAATTACACATAAATGAATATAATTTATTTATTTTCGTATAAATACTATAGATACGTTTGTATATTTAATCCTTTTATAGGATTTTGTGCTTTAATGGTACATTTGATGTACTCCGAGCGTATTAACTTTATTTTAATTTTATTTTATTTATTCATATTATAATATCAGCTTTCTCGTTTATTTATTTATTCGCACCTTCTTCTTTAAAAATTGGATACCCAACTGTTACGAACAGCAAACACCTTTTCGAGTTTCCCTTTATCCATCCATCCATCTCTCTCTCTTTTTCTCTTTCTCTCTCTCGTATCCGAAGAACGAAATTTTCCTGACCGATGTGAGAGAAGAAGATGCGTTCAAAGAGTATATGCACTCTCTTTGCGAGAATTGGAGCATGTCATTCGAGAACAAATGCACTTCTCTCCTCGGAATATCCGCAAATCGTTTTACTGGACACTCGACTATTTTATATGCATATTTATTTACATGTACTATATAATATACATGCATGCACTTTTTCAACAAGAAAAGAAGTCAGACAGAGAGAAATAGAAAGGGAGAAAAAAAAAGGGAGTGAGAGAAAGAAAATTGATAATTTTATTACGAGTAAATTGATATATTAGATCAGGGATAAAATTTCTTCAGTATTTCAAATTGAAAAAATGTAATAAGTTTTTTTGTTCATATTTTCTATTCAACTACTTTCAAATGATATCAAAACATTTTGTATTTGACACTTACATTAGTTTCTTTACGATATTACGATTGTTAACGTGTAGGTCTTGTTCAATTTTGTTACTTTTTTTCATTTTATCTTAAATTTTGTTACCATCCAATTAAATCGAATTTTTTCATTCAATTAATATTTCAAAATGCCATAATTTTTGACCGAACAAACAAAATATTACAACAATTGTATTTACTTACTTTACGATATGTCACACCTCACAAACGCAGATTAGAATTAATATTACAAGAAAGAGAGAGAGAGAGAGAGAGAGAGAGAGAGAGAGAGTTGTACAATTCTGAAATAATCTATCCGAAAAATATGAAGAAACTTTTTTTTTCGATCGATCCAATATACAATCATAATGGTCGTACGTATTTAAACGTATTTACGATATCGGATTTTTATTTTCTTTTTTTTCATCGATTCATTTATCTCGCTTTTTTCTTTTGAAAAAAGAAAAAAAATAATAAAAATATGTTTTGTGTTCAAAGCATACACGAAATGATAACGAATGTATGATTTTTTATTTATTTTTGTATTTTATACGTGTTCACGTATACGAAATAACGTTTCATTGGTTTTGAAATAAGAGAGCTTCCTCCATTGAAGGGACCCCTATCGAAAATTCTATACATACATAAAAAAAAAAGGTAGGAGTAGGAGGAAGTATACCCCTATCGACAAGCTTATATTTCACGATTTCCCGATAATTCCTTTAGCTCTTCTATGCGGTCTCCCCATTCGTCGATAGAAACGTCGTCGTTCGATCATGCGATATGCGAACCTGCCAGAAAAAATCATTTGAATGGTTACGAGTGAGCTTTGGAAGAAAAGAAAAAAAAGAGAGCGAAAATAATAATAATAATAATAATATAATAATAAAAAAAGGGGACAAAGAGGTAATCTAAATAGATAACAAAAGAAAAAGATAGCGGTATAATTTTTTTTTTACCTTTCGGATATGGGCGTTGACAAATATGATTGAACGTGATTGAAAGGTGTAGCTTATATGAAAACAGTAACATTTCTCTTTGTTTTTTTTGTTAATCGATATTTTTTTCTCTTTTTGTTTCTTTTTTTTTTTACATACATATATACATATGTATTCGGTATACCTATTTGTCACATGCTCGACAAAAAAAAATTGAAATACAATCTCCATCTAGAAAACAAAACAGTATACGGGGCATTCCGCGTCAAATCGACCACCTATGACTCTGATTCCTTTCGATTTTGTTGAAACTTTTTTATCATTTTTAACATCATTAAAAAAAATTTTGAGATTTTTTTCAGATTTTTTTGGCCAATTCAAAAAAAGTTATGATTTTTTCAAAAATTCAAAAATTTTCGTTCGATTGTTTTTTCAAATAACTATGACTACGTCAAAAATAGATTTATCGGGACGTTTTATTTTTAAAATTTTTTGTTTTTAAATGTACTTTTTGAAAAAAAGTTTTTTAATGAAGTTAAAAATGATAAAAAAGTTTCTACAAAATCGATAGGGGTCGGGGTCATAAGTGGTCGACTTGACGCGGAATGCCCCATATATACACATATAAAAAGAAAGGAAAGAATGGGGTGAACGAAAAGCTGATACTTTACGCGCGAATACAAATTTTTATACCATTTGAAAAAGCATGCACGTTGAAAACTATGATCGAACGTGAAAGGTTGTAGTATATGTAAACAATAGTGTATTTTATTTTATTTATTTACGACTCGTGAAATATATCGATCGATTTAATGTTTTTTTTTATCAAAAAAAAAAAAAAACGAAACTTTAAAAATTGTACTCAAGTTCGAACAAATTGAACAATCCCTTCCCTTTCAAAAAAGAATAAAAAAGAACGCAAAAAACATTTGTTAATTGATTTTTCTCTTTCTTTCTCTCTCTCTCTTTCAGAGCTCTTGTTTCATTTAAACAATTCGGTACTTACTAATATCATCATCATCAGTTAGATGCATATATCATGAAAATCTTAATTATTGATAATGATCATACGCTATTAAGATAATTATTAACCAATAACGTATAGTGTTTATTTGCTCTCGATCTTAACGTGAGATTTGATAACGATAATACACTTGAGATATGGTCTTGGTTGGATTATGGCTTGTTTAATAATCAAAGTTTCACTCAGATTAATAGACATGTAAGGAAGCAATGCCACCTCTTTCCTATACCACCTCCTCCCTCTTCTTCTCCCCCTCTTTCTCTTTCTCAATCTCCCTGTAGTCAGCATTATAGATGAGAGATCATAGAGAGAAGAGGATTGAGAGAGAGGTGAAGTGTGTTCAATTGGATACAACTAGAAGATGTCAATTATGGTATTAAGACTGAAATTGACAATTAGATTTCCATGCAATGAACTCTGTTTATTTGAGGTAGAAATTAAGAATTAATAATTTCCTTTACATACTAGATTCTGAACTCCCACACGTAGAAGAATTGCTTGTTTTTTTATATATATAAAATACTTTTATGCATTCCGTGTTTCCATGTTTTATGTATTCCATAATTTTTATTTCGTGCATTACCTGATTTATGTGCTTAATAACAAATGATTTCCAAATGACATAATTGAAATGTTTATAAAAAATATTCGATTAAAAAATAATTCTATACACATTCGTATCCATTTTCCTATCAAATTATTTTCTTATTTTACAACTTAATTCTGTAGATATCGTCTTATAATGATTAATTTTTATTATTTGAGTTAATAAAGCATATATTTCGACAATTTTTATGTTTGCATATCCTATTTATAATTTTTCAATATTTTTTTATAATAGATCAAAAAATTTGAATTTATCAAGCTGCTATTTTTGCGAAATGCCATACATTTTTACGACCCTTCTATACGTTAAATCGTATTTATCTCGGTAAAGAAGAGGAAGATGCAACTGATCTCTCTTACAATTAGTGGTGGATTCTCGTGATTACTTATCCTCTCTACTTTAATTAAGATCATTAGAAGTCTCGTTGCAACTTCAATTTCCACGTTTACCTTTCTTGATTTAAGATTAAGTTAGATGATTAAAAGTGACTCTCATTTACTACAATTATTTGATTTACACGATTTATATCCTCGTTCTCTCTCTCTCTCTCTCTCTCTCTCTCTGTCTCTCTTTCTCTCTCTTTTATTTTTTTATAATTTCGTATAATCATACGATATTGTAATTGTTTTATTCAGCATTATTTTATTTCGTTATTGCAATTATTTCAATGCTTGTAAGATTTATGACATTTTTATTTGATTATTATGTATCGAAGATGAATATAAATTTATGTATTTACAATCATATTTATACATTGAAAATCGCTCGCTCTAGAAACTGAATTTCTTTGGATCCGTTTTCTCAACAGTCGACCTAAATCAAGAAACATTTGTAAATAACTGCTACGTTTCAATATCTGTGATTACATATAGACTGTATTTTTCCTGTTATTCTTTTCATCATACTGATACATTAAGAAATTAATAGAGATTGATATAAAGTCTATTTTTTATTATTTCCATCTTTTTTTATTTTTTTTATCGAAATATAATTAAACGATACTGCGATAGTCAATGATGATTAATATCTAATAAATTAACATCAGTTATAATCGGTTAGCGATTTAATGAAAGTTCTAAAAAACCCAATTGGTAAGTTTAAATTGAAAAGCTTGTTGGTTTACTATACTGCATTCTGACGATGCAGAAATGAAATTGAGTATCCTAATGGCGAAAATCCAAAAGAGAAAGAGAGAAAAGAGAGAACTTTGGCTTAACAGTTTAACCATTCGCATGAAAGGTTTCAAAGCTTGCAAATATGCTGACATGCACGAATATTAAATCGCCGGATATTATGGCTTTCATTTTCGGAGCTAATTTGATCAGGGTTTTTGGCTAATCACATATTACTTCCAAATTATATTATGGGGAAATAGATCAGTTTTCGTGGACATGATGATAGGGTCCACGCATAATGCGTTTTGGATAATTTTGTAAACCGCGTATAACGAGCTGCGAGGTGTTATGATATCTTAATGACTTATTATCGATCGATCGACAGCGAAAGAGAGAGAGAGAGAAATAGATAGATAAAGAGAAAATTTAATAACGAAATACAGTCAATTGAAAACGCAGTCATATTATATAAACTTTATGATATTAACCTTAACTTTTTTTTAAATGAATATCACATATATTTATTATAGTTTATTTCAAAGGTAAAAAGAAAGATATAGAAAATATGAAAATATTAAATTATATTTAAATAGATAGTTATATAGACTGGTAGATAATATTAATTAAATAACGAAACACAGTAATTTGTAATGCCGGTAATTTACGTAAGCTCAAACGTACAAATCTTTCTTTTTTGTTACTTTTTTTTTTATATACCTCACATATAGTTTTTCAGATTTATTTCAACGATAAAAAGAAAATAAAGCAATTACAAATAATGAATTATTCTTAGGTAGATAGGTGTATAGATAGATAGATGGAAATAATAAAATTCAATAACGAAATAGTAATTTATGTAAACTCAAAGTTATGAATTATATTTTTTTTTTTAATTGTTTCATGCATTCGATATATTTTATTGGATTAACTTGGTTGAAGAAAGGAAGATAAAGAAAAAAGAAAAGTTAAAAATAATGAAATATTGTAATTCGTAGTTTTACCATTTGACGATTTATCGTTGAAACTTGGAGACGTCAGAGTTGTGTACGTCGCATTGCACCCAATCCCATCGTATTTGATATAACGCTCGGATTCTTTCAACCGAATGCACTAGAGCGTTATTATTTTTTGGATTTTCGCCCATAAATCCTTTCATAGAGAAACGTAAGCTGCTCGAAAGTACGAGAAATATATAGTACACTACTTATATGTATATACAGGGTGTTAAAATAAAACCATTCAATATTTATATGGTATATAGGATACACTATACTAAGTACAATAGTTTTAGTAAACGTAGATCGAAAGTCAACCGTTTCTGGGATATAAGCATTTTTGTTTGATAGTCTCATGATTGACTTTATATGTAGTATTTAACACATATGTTTTTTGATTGAGTTCGTTCTTTACTTTTTTTTTATTCCTTCTCGTTTGTTTTTCATATTGAAAAATATTCGACTGTTAGTAACGATTTTGTTATATTTCTACATGTACTTTGTTTTTAAATAAAATTATGTATTCATTTACGCAATAAATTTACGTCTCGAATGTATGCATTCGTAGTACATAAACGTACCGTACTACGTATTAGCCCACGTATGTTATCGTCTATCGATAAAATATTAGTTGCCCTATAGCTATGATCGAAGTTACGATATTAGCTTTCAACATCTTGAGGAGCATCCTACTTTGAGTGTTCGGATTATATCGTGGTATACTTATATTATCAAGTTACCAAAGTTTCATTGTAAAATTAGTTTCTTCTTATATGGCTTTTCGCAAATCTTACCTATCTTTCATTAAACGATTTCGAGACATTACATAAAGAATATTCAATATATTGAGGTATTAAATCATTTCATATAAAGAAATAATAATTGTATCTAATTCATCTTTTTTTATTTGCATTATTGTTCCTTTTATTTACTTACATTTTTTTATATGTATAATAAATAATTTTTTCCAATTAAACGCAGATATTTATAAATGCGATTAAAAACATTTTTTACATTTTAAACTTATAAGAAATATTCTAAAGAACCTTATTACTTAAATTCCTTTAAATAAAGTATTACAAATTAACAAGTAATATTACAACTAATTGTAAGATAAAATTAACTTTAATTTTTCAGAATTACTTTTATTTCTTGCATGAAAAATATGCGAAATAAATATTTTTATAGTAAATATTATCTTTATTTTTCTTTAATATTTTTGTTTTCTCATATTGACTGCTTTTACGCAATTTTCTTCCATAAACAAGAAAAAAAAATAAACCACACGAAACAAATAATCAAAGTAAATCAAGATAGGAGTGATTGCTCACACATGCATGTAAAGCAGATACAGTTACATATAAAAATCATTTCTTCTTTTTTTTTTAACATATAGCTCGAAGGGATGCTTCGTTAAAGTCTGATGTAAAGCTTTCACGTAAAGCACGTAAAAGTAGTAAATATGCTTGTTCAGGTATACACTTAGAAAAAGATATACGTAGAAGGTAATAAGGAATCTTGTGTGTGTGTTTCATGGCACGCAATGCCTTGCGGTAAATTTGGGTTAACCGAAAGGTTGGTATCGATGTTAACCTTTTGAACGATTTAATAGTCTTGTTTCTCTTTTCATCTTTTATTTCTTCACATTTTACTTTAATCTTTTACATGTAACGTGAAATGCTAAATAAACACAAAATACGAAATCACCTCCGGAAGAAGACAATTTCGCTAAAACGTTTTCATGTATACCAATGATCGGTAGTGGGAGTTGATTCTGCATGTAAAAATAAATTAAACAAGTAAGTGTAATATTTTTATAGATACATCCTGTAGAAATACACATTCATGAATTATTTACTATATTTTAAGTAGTTTAGTGTTAACCATATAAATAAAAACGTACAAATACTTTTTAATAATTCCATAATTTCTGTTGTATTTAAAGTTAATTTGAACCATCAGAACTTTGTAAAAACATTTATTTAATTAATAATCCCTCATCTATTGTAACAGGCATATTGTCAATTTTACGATGAAAAAAAGTGTCTTAATTTTTTTCAAAGCTAAAAATTTAAACACCATTATCAGAAAGAAATTATGCAACGATCTGATATGTTAATACTTAATTGAAAATATTTCCATTAATTTTCTTTTGAAATGCAAATAGGACATAATTATCGATAAATACTCGATGAACCGTGTTACTTTCGTATAGTAAGTTTTGCTTTAAAAATTCATGTTTTTTTTTTTCAACAGCTTTATTTCGTTTCGATTCTTTTTAAAATATACGCTTAAATGCGAAAGGAATGTATAATGCAAGACAGAAAGGGAAAGAGAGAGAGAGAGAGAGAGAGAGAGAGAGAAAAATAGTTGATGCATCGATGGTAGCCCATTGAAACATCACATTCGTGTTATTTTTGTCAAGTAGTAGTTGGACGCAATGGAAATAAGAAGAGAAAGAGAGAGAGATGTATGCATCTGCCAACGGTATTTCAAATCAAAAACAAAGCTAGGAAGAAGGGATACGAGAAGGTAAAGTGGTGGGAGAATAGTGAGGGGTTAGGGGGAAAGGGTGGCGATGGTTAATGGGTGAGTCTGTATTGGCGCAAGTCCAGTTGATACACAAGCTACACTGGATATCACGAATATGCGACGCAGAAATACGTATTTCTTCGTTCCCCCCTCCCTCTCTCTCTCTCTCTCTCTCTCTTACTTTCGTTCCAAAACTATTGCGTTTTTCTTTCAAGATAGATTACTTAAAGAAAGGAGAAGAGGAGGGGGTAGATATGAGGGTGGTAGGTGATGGGATAGAAACGAACGGGGTAGATTTATAGAACGGAGATAAAGATTTCAAGCCAGCTGTGCAAAATACTTCTGGAAAATGGGTTACATGATGTGTGTGTAAACGTAAGCGTGCGTGTACGTATGTATTTGTTTGTGTGTATGTATTTGTGTACATATGTGTGTTTCACATCGATTCGAACGACTCCATATTGTAAAAAGAGCACCGAGAGATGAAAACGAGCTTTCTCTCTCTTTCTCTTTTTATCTATCTATCTCTCTATTTTTCTTTGGTTCTTTTCATTCATTTTGTTTTTCCTTGTTGTGCTTTTTTTTTTCTTTTTATTTTCTCATCTATTTTCTCGATCGAACAAGATAATGTTTCTGTTGATGCAACAGAAAGAAAGCGAATCGATTAATAACCGTGAGAGATTCTTAGCATCGAACAGGTGCTTTTCTTTAACGATGAGAAAAGAAAGAATAAGAAATATAGTATAAGAAGATAAAAGGAGACTCGTTGTTATGGCTTTTTGAAATTTATGATAACATTCTTCTTTCTTCATGTTCATTGATCGTATACTCTCGATCGGAAAATCATGAGATTTTATGGTTATCGTTAAGTTCGTACTCGTATTCGTTTGAGAAGCAAAAGGCAACCACATTGCTTTGTTCTTAATACTAGAACTATCTAAACCAGTCAAAATCATTGATCCAAGCTCAACCAAAATATCCAATAATATTATTATTATTATTATTATTATTATTATTATTATTATTATTATTATTATTATTATTATTATTATTACAGTTCTTATGTACAATAGATATTTTTTTAACAATATTTTTTCTTCATTGATACTGAAAAAAAAGTTAAATATATCAATTACTTTATTTATTAATTGTTTTAATTGGCTCGTCAATTTTTTTTCTAATGGTAGTTCAAAAGCTTCAACCTCCTCTCTCTCTCCCCTACTCCACTTCTACTTCGTATTTACTTTCATACGAAACACGTATGAAATATTAAAATGTAGAGAAACTAATTTTTTTGTTTAATGAACGGTAACATTTTCATTCATTTCGTTGATTTCATTGTCAATTCGAAATTCTTTTTCGATTTCGTGAATGCTTTTCTTTCCGTTATCCTTGATTAGGATTGCACAAAAGATTGCACCAAACCAGCATACAATAGCAAATAACCATACAGCTTTTCTAATGTTATCGTCCGTTTGCAATGAACTAAATACTATCATCGCTAAGACCGAAAGGATCCAATTAGAGAATGCTGCGAATGCCGCACCAATAAGCTTTATCTGTTGCGGAAAGGAATCTGCTATAAGTGCCCAGGATATTGGTGCTACACCCAAGTTTAGTGATAGGAAATATAGGCTGATCCATGCCGGTGGCATCCACCAATACCAGTCATCATATTCCGGATCTTCCAATCTTTTACCGAAAAACCATCCTAAATAAAAAAAGAATAAAATTATAAATAAATGAAATTACAACGTGGAATTAGAGAGGATATTTCAGAAAAATTCAATATTTTTATCTATTGGCATAGACTTAGAATATATATTTTGTGTTATAAAAGTATAGATAAATTAAATAAAAATAAATTTGAAATAGTTTTTTTTTTTTTTTTTTACAAAAATGAAGATGAATAAAATCTACACGTATTGAAAGAAGTCAGTATGTTGATTAAGTATTGTCTCAGTATTTGATTATATATACATATATATAATCTAATAGGATAAAATACATAGAATATATTCCTGTGATATAATAATAATAATAATAATAATAATAATAATAATAATAATAATAATAATAATAATAATAGGATTAAATGTGATCCTAATGAAATTTACTGATGGGTGAACAGCTTGATGTCAGAAACATGTTTCCTAAAGGAGCTTTGTTAAGTAGCCCAAATTTGTACATTGTATTCTAACGAGATCGTTAACAAGAAAGCTTCCAATGTCCTAGTTACAGTTAATACGAGTGAGTGAACGAGCGAAAGAGAAAGAGAAAAGCGAAAGAGAGCGGAATGCAGAGAGAAATTAAGCCGCTTGGTTGGAGAAAATAATTGCTAGGTTGATGCTTACCCAACAGTGCCAGGAACACTCCCATGAACGCGGATGATATGGTTAACAGAATTCGTCGTCCTAGTATGTCGATAAGCATATACGCCATAATGGAAGATAATATCTGTACAAGTGCAACAACAAGTGTTAATTCACTTCCGTTGAGTAATCCTGAACCTTGAGTTTCGAAAATTGTCAGAGCATAAGTGATAAATGTGCTGAATCCGCTAAATTGTTGTATCATCATCACCCCAAAACACATTAAGAAAGAATGTAGAATTTGTCGATTTTTCATTAGACCAATTGTCATCTGTAATTATCAGGGAAAAAAGAAAAAACGATTAGATATTATTATTTTATTAATTATTATTATCTGTATTTTATTAGTTCTCTTAGAGTTGATAATTCTTAGTCGATTTTTAGTTATTATTGTGAGATCAAACGAATCTTCATACTCATTCAATAATATTTATTTGAGTTTTCATTTATCTTCATCCTCTCGAATATTTCCGTTTGTCTGAAATCTTAATGAAAGAGATTTGAACATAAAGAATAGTACTTGATAATTATTTCGCAAACGATCCTTTTCTCACAAAAGTTAACGCAAATGAGCTCTTTCAAAACGAACTAACCCATTGACTTTAACTTTACCAACATCCTGACCTTTAATATTTGTCGTCTTTATTATTCTTTCACTAATAGCAAAACGACGCCTACGATTACGATGATGATAATAATAATGATGATGATGATGATTATGATGAAGGTATAATATTACGATTTCTCTTTATGTCTGTTTAAACACATGCTTCTTAATTCTACAGGAAATACTCTGTTATATTAGAAACCCAACAAAACGAAAGTTGGTTCTTACACAAAGTTATTTTGAAAGATATTAATGATGTTAAGCTAGTAGAAAAGGGAGAAGTAGAAAGGTAGAGGAGGGATGGTAAATTTTAATGAGCTTGGGAATCGGTTACATACGAGCAACAGATATCGTAAAAGAAAGAGAGGTAGAAATATTTTGATACGTAACTTTAGTGAAACGTTTTATACAAAGTACCTTAGAATAATTACATCTTCATTAAATGCAGATAATAATTGGGACTCTTATTTAATGCGCTATCTACTTCCGGCTGATTGTTTCATTTCTTACCTTTTTCTCTCTCTCTCTCTCTATCTATCTATCTATCTATCTATCTATCTATCTATCTATCTATCTATCTATATATCTATCTATCTAGTTCTTTTTTTTATCTTCCATTATGTCTCTCCGTCTTTTTACATTTCACGTACCATTATTTCTTAAGCGTGTATTAAAGAAAGAAAAAGAAAAAAAAATGGTTGGTAAGATAGTAAATACGTAATCTCACCTTAGTCGTTTTTCTTAAGGTTGCCAGCTGTCTAAGTTCTTCCATCTCGTGATCGTTTTCATCCCTGTTGTTACGATACCAACGTAAAGAATTTTTCGCTCGTGTTTCATCCTTCTCGACGGCAAGTTGATGGAACGGAGTTGCCGGGATAAAAAGTAAAAGCACGAGTATCAGGCAACTGGCTCCGCAGCTTGAACTATATCTAAAGTTACCGAGAATCTTATTACCCCCACAACAATTTAGCATATAAGTAGGAGAAAGGTAATAACTTCGAATCCACCTTACTAATATTAATGTACTTTTTTTAAAACAAATAAATGGAACAAAGAAAAGGAAAAGAAAATTTTGGGTGGATCGAATGTCTTCAAACAGGGCTGGATCTAGGATTCAATACAATAGGGGTGAAATGATTTATTGGATACTAATAAATACACATACAAAAATGATAAATAAAATTGTAGTATTAATATTACATTTATCAACGATTAATATCTTTATCAATTTTTATATAAATAATAAAACAATATATCTAGTTGCAATAACGTTGAAGTAATTTTTAAATGGATACAATTTTTAATCGGAAATGTTACTTTTAGTATTTAAAAGGGTCCCATTTTTACTTTCTTTTTCTTTCTTTTTTGAATTAGATTTCACATTCGCATTAATAAAAAAAAATGTAAAATAAAATATATTGATCAATTAAATTAAGTGTTGAAAATATTTGTAAGAGATTGTCCAAGGGTGTTGTACATTTTTAATTCGGCGCTGTTTTCAGATATTTACCACTTTTCCTATTTCTTTTCTTTTTAGTCCTTTTACGTATTCATACCTCCATATTATGTTACCTCCATCAAGGCAATGAGCCATCAAGAAGGCGTACATGATTCCGCAATTTATTAAAAGCTGAAATAAAGTCAACAGACGATTGCGGCTTTTCTGGTCTGTTATTTCACTGATGAAAAGTGGTGTCAAGAGACAAGACATGCCACCGGGTATTCCGCATATTAAACGACCAGTTATTATCAGTAAAATCTATAAGACAAATAAGAACAATTATTATTTAGAATAAATAGAATAATTATTTAAAAAAGAAGGTATGAACGATTAATTAACGTAAAGATTTGTTATTGAAAATTGTTCGAATAATTTTAACAATACGTTTTCATTTCCTATGCTGATCATCGACCAACCGATGACGTAAAGTAAGATCTTGATAATTCCATTGATCCAATGGTGAAATTTGAAGCTCCAAACAGCAAATAAGACTCCCAGACAAGCGCCAACGCTTAAAACGTTACCTATAATTCCTATTTCCATAATGGTGGCGATAAACTTGATCCTCGTACCTTCTGTGACGCTTGAACACCAACCAAGTGAAACCCCCAGACCAAAACCACCAAGAGAAGCTGAAATTTTAGATATTTATTATCACATGGTATCCCTTCCTTTCTTTTCCTTACGTTTAAATTTTAATTTGAAATATTGGTAAATGTTAACGAATTCAGGTTTTTTTATTTTTAAAATATTAACACGTGTACTTTTCTTTCTTCGATTAAAAAAATTAATAAGGGGTATTAAAGAAGTAAAAGGTTTTAATTTGAAGCTGCAGGTAGATTTATACCACTTAAAAAAAAATATAGCTTGTATATATAAAAAAAATATTTTTTATGTATAATAATAATAATAATAATAATAATAATAATAATAATAATAATAATAATAATAATAATAATAATAATAATAATAATAATAATAATAATGTCTTTATTGAGCTTTACAATCATGAATAAGTAGTTAACTGTATCTACTTTCATTCATTTTTTCCATTCATTCACATATCGATAAAAATTCATTTGAAATATGTTTCACGTATTTAAAGAGATATTTATATTTAAAATATGGAAAATAAGTATATCCACGTAAAATAATAATCAATCAAAGACATAAGTAAATATTATTCCATTTTATGTATAAAGTAATACTCATATATCTATATAAATATATATATCTTTCTTTTTTATATGAACCTTTGAAAAAGTAAAAAAAGTCTATAAGAAAATACAGATCTCTCGGCAAATGGAATTTATTAAAGTGAACGTAGAATATGGGATTGATTCGAAGCATTAATTACCATTGCGGTGGAATTCATCCAGGACCAATATTCGCAGGAATATGCATGTCGTTTTCACAGAGATAGAAAGAGAGAAAAAGAGAGAAAGAGAGAGAAAGAGAAAGTCAATAGGAATGGTAAAAATGTGAATTCCATTTGAGAAGTTAAGCCATGGATAAAACGGAATAATGTTTACACACATTTGTGTGCATGATTCTTGTTGTACATACATATGTGTTTAATAGATATATGTATACACATGTTATCAAAGATTAGGATTTCTGGTCAATCAGTTTACACTGTACATTCAAAAGGCTTGAATTACCAATTCCACATGTGTAGATAGTGTATATCCAGTATCCAGTATGGTTATGAACACGATAATTGATTTGTGAATATCAACGACATACGGCGAATAATTTAAAACAATGATTTTACATAGAATTTCAAAATTGATCTCTTTCAATAATACGAAGTTTGAGTAATACGTTTCGTGCTTCAATAAAAAAAATAATTATTCTTTCTTTCTTTTTTCTTTCAAATAAAAGTGAGTTCGTTTGGAAACTAATAATTATTTTTATGTTAGATACAAAACTCATCGACGTTTTTATCAATCAAATTGAAACTAATAAGAAATTGTTGCTCAATTATAATTACAATTTATTGTTAACGATGCGTTAATGTATTTGAAAGGAAATTAAACGAGATAAAGATTTATTTTTCCCTTTTCTTATCTTAAGGTTTTCTTCTTCATTTTTTTTTCTTTTTTCTTTTTTTTTTTTTGAACAACGAGTAAGAACGTTAATCGGTTAGCCGGACTCGTTTGAAAGATAACCAGAGAAAAATACATTTTTCCTATCGAGCTTCTCGACATTTTCCGGTAGATAGAACGTTGTGAGATAGATTCAATAGAATTGCTGCTCTCTGGGAATGATATTATTCCAGGTTTCATTAGTTTCGCAAAAATTGTGCATTGTGAGAAAAAAAGAGGGATTAAATGAGACCTTGTCTGTTGAAATAGGAAAATCTTTTTGCCTTTCATTTTTCGTTCTCCTCTCTTCTTATAATATTTTTATTTTTCTTTTTTTTCTTTTTCCTTTTTTTTTGGCTTTCGCTTTAATAGTCCGAACAAAAATAGGATGAAAGAGAGAGAGAGAGAGAGAGAGAGAGAGAGAGAGAGAAAGGTGTATTAAGTGTGGTCAGAAGCAGGGTTGCCAACAATGTCATTTTAGAATGTGCATTCCAATTTTTTTTTCTTTTCTTTTTTTTTCTTTTTTTTTCTTTTAATCTCCACTTTTACTGGCCATTTCTCCAGAAATGAGAAAGGTAATTAAGTAATCTTACAATTTAAGATTAAAAGAATAGTTTTAGGCACTTGTTAGGTAAAATTAAAATGAAATATTATAATTTTAGAAATATCATTAGAATATTTTCATTTATTAAAATAATTTTTTGTTAAGTCTTTACGCGAATTAGTTTTATTGTTAGACGAAATAGTTCTTTTTAAAATACGAAATTTTGTAAATGAGATTTATACCTTTATAAGCGTAGAATCGAATATTACTTATTTGTTTTAACAATATTGATCAATAAGGGAAGGAAAAAGAAATTCTAATTTAATTTTATCTTTCCATTTTAATGGTAATTTGAGTAATTTTAGAATTATAAAATAAGCTTAAACGTGCAACTTTTCAATTTCCTTTTTTTTTCGTCTTATTTTATTTCTACAATTATTTGCAGTACAGTTAGAACCTTTCTCCATTCAAAAAAAAAAAAAAAGATTTAATTATAAAAAACTAAGTATCATATTCCAATATTGTAATAAAAAATAATTCGTACCTAATTGAAAATAACTCAATTAAATAAAATAATTTGACAAACATAGAAAATATAAAGGTCAGTTTTAAAAGTGCAATCTTCAATTTGCTAAAATAAAGTCAAAGTAACGCGCGTGTCAAGTGTGTTATTAAGTACTACGTAAAATTTGCCAAAAAAAAAAAAACAAAAAATAAAAAATAAATAAAAAAAACCAGACTATGACATGTAAACATAATTCCACGAAGAAAATACTTCTCTTAAAAAAAAATTGTATATTTATAATAAGAAAATTTTCTTATTTTATTAGTTCTTATAACAATAACATCATCACCACACCACCACCACGAAGTATTTAAATGTAAGAATAATGATCACTTACCAACAAGGGCACCAACATGTTGATTGAAGCCTTTTATCCGAAGGTTATTTGTCGCTCGTTGTCTTTCCGAGGCCATCTTTTCTTCTCTTTTTTTTCTCTTTCTCTTTCTTTTTTATAAAAGAAAAAAAAAGGAACTTAGAAAAGTAGTACCAAGATACGTCGATAATTTCGTGCCATCGTCGACACGACAAGTCAAAGCCAATACGATCGCGTGGAAAAATAACTATTGAGAATATGTTCTCTCTCTCTCTTTCTTTCTTTCTCTCTCTTTCTCTTTTTCTCTCTCTTTATCTAGTATTCACATTAAATTCTGACATTTTTTTTTTCACTACCACGATTTCCCTTATATCGATCTACGAACGATCAAATTACCTTCCATTACTGTTACGTTAAATTTATCGTTAATGCATTTTTATTTCTTTTTCATAGATTTATCGTCGATTTTTTTACAATAAATCTTTGAAACGAGTTAAGCGTGGTAGTGTACTATGCATGTGGGTACGTATGCTATGTTTCGAAAAGATTTGTAACGATTTTACGGTTTAATACACATATTTTTGAAGGGAAATCAATTGAATAATACGTTTTTTAATACACGCATGTACGATTATATTTATTTGATATTGTGTCGATAAAATAACTGATAAATGATAAAGTATTATATAACGAGAATTATTTTATTTCAATTGAACGATCTTTTTTAACGAGTTACTTTTTAGTATATTGTATTTTCACATTATTTTTTTTTCTTCTTTTTTTTTTTTATTCTGTTGATACGTATTTCTAGGAAATTATTTCAATTAATTTTAACATAAAAATTTGTTTTTTTTTTTAATGAATCAAACGTTACAGAGACACGAGCTTTCAAATGTTTTTTTTTTTTTTTAAATCATAACACTTATAAAATATGTTGGATTAAATTTTCATGAAACAAAATTAAGATATCTTGTATGTTTTAATATTTATATGTATTCGTTGTTGAGAGCTTATCACACACAATATTCAAGACTACATTTAATAATTATTTCTAATATTATTTCAATCAATGAGTCGGTCTAAAAGTATACGCATACAATTTTTTTCATGCGTCGTACGTAAAGAATGCTCTATTGCAGTTGGTCAAGGCACGTAGCAAAGAAGACGCAAAAAATGTCGAAGAAGCATCCACAAATTGTAGCTCAAGAGGGCAACTATTCGACTACGAGTTATTTTCCAAAGGATTTATTTGATAAACTTTTGATCAATGATTCGTGGTCTTCTCAAAATCCCTTTTTTTACCCTTTATTACATTGTCATTTATGCTTGTAGTAGTATTGGTTGTAAATTGCTTCTGAATGGAGATGATGGATTATTCCATCTCCCTGCTACGCTGTTCCACACTCACGTTCGTAGAAAATTAGTCTTTTAAATACTAGAATCAAGATTTTGCTATTTTTATTTAATTAATAGAGTCATTGCATTTTTTTTATTTAATTAAAAGTCCAGTCATTTCAGTTTTTTTATTCAATTAAATTCAAATTCGAGTCCTTGCATTTTTCTTATTAAATTAAGTTAAATGAAAAATCGAGCTGTAGTATTTTTGAAATATATAAATTAGTATTTTGTCTTACAAGAAGAGTACAAGGTCTTGCCTTCACGGATTTTGTTCAAATTTTGTAGGATAATAGATTTTACTTCCTTGTTCACGAATGTATATGGTTATTGGGGCCACTATTCAATAATTTTTTAGATATTTGCAATTAAAGATGATAAATAAAGATGCCGTTTAATTCTTAAATTCATTTTTCAATTCTCAAATTCCAAAATAATATAAATATAATATTCAAAAATAATATTTATATAATATTCAAAAATGATATTCATACAATATTATTTTTAAATATTATTATTATTATTATTATTATTATTATTATTATTATTATTATTATTATTATTATTATTTTAAGTATGTAATGAATAAATATTTTAAAAGTTTCAATATCTTATATAAATTCATTTAAGTGTTTTCCAAAGATATCATAATTCATTGAATATATGTAATATAATGTAATGTATTTTTTATTGCATCTCAATGGTTACTATACTCTTGTTTTTACTTTGCTTTACATAATCTTTTAGCCTATTTATACATTTCTTTTTTATTGAATATATGATCCTGTTGATTTTTATTTTAGATAGTAAAAAATAAATGAAAATAAAATTTGTATCATTGTGGTGGAATGTACTGAAGAGTGCTTAGGAAAGTCGCAGTAAGTACAAACATACCTCCTAATGCAGATGAAAATATACCTGCTTAATGAGAAATTTAGATTTATTGAATAATTTGTTTAAAAAAAATGACTTCCAACGATTTTTTCATATATCATATTTGCCTCTGTTTTTAATTTAGAAAGAACAAAGAAAAGAAAAAAGAAAAAAGAAAAAAAAATATATTAAAATTAATATCCGACGACTCGTTTTTATGTTTCCTTTTATCTTTGTTTCTTCTTCATATATTCATTCGTGTATTCATACATTTAAATATATTCCTTTTGAATTGGAGAATATTTGGAAAATATGAATTTTCGTATTCATTTGTACGTACGTTTTCATTTGTCTTACCAAATTATAATATAGTATTGCCCTCTTTGAAAGAACATCGTTGAAATAAAATAAGGTTTCATTTAATATTAAACTAAAGAATAAAAATAATAATAAAAAGAAAGGAAAAAAAAACTGCTTACGATCGATCGAAAATTGAAAGTACGGAGGAGGTTTATGTTCTCTTTACCAATGCGAAACTTTTTGTTTTTCTATTTTTTAATTTCGATGAAAAAATAAACATCGTACGTTTATATTTATATATATAAAAAAAAAAAAAAAATACAAAAATACAAAAATATGTATAAAAAAAGAGGAAAAGAGAGAGAGAAAGAGAAAATTTGTTGATCTATTTTCCTATCGGATTTTAATGAAACTACGAATGAAAATACAAAAATTAAAGTGATATTCGATATAAAAGCCCGATAATACTTGTATTCGCTTTGGTTTTCAATTGATATTACTCTCATTTTTCCCCGTCCCTCTATACAGAAGGATAGTGGTCTCTATGGCATAACCAATAAAGTATTATAATACAATACGTAATACCTCGTGGAGAAATAAATCAAAAAGATTCAAGTAATTGCTTTTTAATAACGAGATATTCTTTTTAAAGTGGTTATAATTAAGATATGCGAAGATTATATTATTCATATTTCTATTGACAAATAATCAAACTAAAAGTATTATCATTGATGTAATTTTTATGCTTTAATCTATTGAGGGTTGGGATATACCTACATTTCGTTCGTATTTTAATGCAAATGTGGAATTAAAATTTTTCGTATCATATTTTTTTCAAAATTCATCAAATTTTTTCAAATGGTTTTTTAACATTGTTTTTTTCTTGCTCGATTTTTAATTTCTTATCGTTAATATGATCGTCTTTTTCTTCTTCTTCTTCTTTATTTTGATTTATTTTTATATATATAAGAATCATGATTTATTAATTTAATTAAATTGTATATATTAAACTAATTAATATAAAAGCATAGAGAAAGGGAGAAAGAATTAAAATTTTAATTTACTTAAGATGATATTTAGTTATAATTATCACTATATTAAGGTATTTTTCTATAGAAATCATTTTATTTCTATGATAGTAAAATATTCTTTCTTATGTAAAATAAGAGTTGAAACATATTCGAAATTTATTCGTTTTACGGTAGCATAAAAGCCAACGAAATATGCATTTACATAAGCAATGAAAGAAGTTCATGGTATGTAATCCAACGGAATGTAAGTTATCCACCCATTCACATCAAGAAAAAAAGCCTTTGAAAAATATTCTAGAGCTATATATATATTAACATTGTGGAAAAATTTTTATTCGATTTTATGATACTTTTATTCACATAAATGGTTTCTTTTGATTGTAGCAACTCTTTCGAAAATAATAACTCTTTTTTGAAAATGGTTCACCAAAGTATTAGATATATGATATCTTTTATAATAATCACAATAGTTATAATAATAATAATAATAATAATAATAATAATAATAATAATAGCTGCAGCAACAATATCATTCAATTTTTTAATTTTTATTTTTATGGAATCCGGTGAAAGGAAATGAGAAAATATAAGTAGAAAGATATTCGCTATTCTTAAAGCTTTGCCTTTTTAAAACGTTTCTTTTCTTAAAATGAAGGAAGAAAATGAAAAGATAGGAAAGAAATAAAAGAATAAAAAAAATAGTAAAAAAGTAAGGATTTGGTTATATATTTTTGTTTGTTTGGCTAGATAATTTTCGTTTTACACGGTATTATTAGAATACGAATTTGTTTTCATACCCATTTGGGAATTAGGAAATCCCTGTGCAATATAATTTGTAGATTCAAAAGTCGTGTTTTTTTTACAGTTTTTATTTCAAGTATTTTTTGTGTTTAATATTTTGGAATATTATGATTATTTCGTTTTTAAAAATTTTATCGATTATCTGAGATTTAGTAATCAGTTCTGTGAAAAATTAATTGTTTTTATAATAAACAGGTTCTCCTAGTCTAACTTTCTAATCTTCTTCTTCTTGTTAACAAATTTTGAACCATCTTCAGTAGAGTTATTATGGTGCAGGTGTTTCACTTTAGATTTGGAATAAGAAATGAGATTATTATAGACAAGAACTAGGCATCCAAGATATTGTAAGATAGACGAGATTGTGAAGGAAACTAGTAATGGATTATATTGTCAGGATTGGCTTAGAACGATTAAGTAAAATGAGCTGTAGTATAAAACCGGTAAAACCAAATCATCCAAGAGTTCGAACAAAAGTTGTACGTCAGTTTAATATCTTACATCGAGATACTTAAAAAAAAATATATAAATTGTTTTATACATTTTGAACAATATCTATATTAAATTACTCAAAAAATTAGTGTCGAAATGATTTTTTAAGAAAAATTTATTCAAATTGAATCATTTTTCATATATAATGATTTATATTTCGAAATGATATAAAATAAATAAAATTGATACGAATTTTAAAAGAAATAAATGTTACGCGGATTTTCATTAATTTAAAAAAAAAAAAAAAACAAGAAAATATAAATCTGTCGTTTTCGAGCGAATCGGTTCTTCTTTCCTTTTTAAAAGTTTAATACAAATCTGAATTTTTTGTAGAGTACTTTTTTGAGAAGAGGAAGAAAAAAACTAAAAAGCCTGTTACGTGGGTGCTTAGTTGTATTACTTTGAAATGTATATCCCTGCAGAACGTACGATCATAATGTCACAAGTTTCTCCTTAAGGTTATACATCGAGTAATCGACCGGAAGTGTCTGCCCTTAATCACGCTCGATCTACCCTTCTTGCATTTTTAATGAAGCTCCAACGGGCATAGCTAACCCCTCTCGTTTACTTTAACGTGCCACCAGTTTTCTATCGATCTAATCGGAATTACATTACATCATCGACGTTAACACGAATATCACGCGAATAGACCTACCGATTTTTTCTCTTCTTTTCTTTCTAGTTTTATGTAAGAAAAAAAAAGAAGAAATTGAAACAATGGTTTTTTTTATACATTCAAAAAAAGAAAAACAAAACCTACAAATAGAGAGAGAGAGAGAGAGAGAGAGAGAGAGAGAGAGAGAGAGAGATTACATTTTAATATTTATTATAATATATTATATATTTTGTATAATTTTATTATAGGAAACTTTTCAACGTTTTTTGTTTGCAGAATCTACTTTTAAAAATATTCGATATATCGCGTTTGTCTCAAAAAAGAAAAAAGAAATGAAAAAAGATAAAGAATATTAAAAATACTTCTTGCGTCGAAGTATATAAAAATATTTTTTTTTATTTGTGGCAAACTCGCGCGACGAAGCACGACAGATGTTTCCAAATTTTTCCAAATTTATCTTTTTGAGAAAATATTTAACGGGCGTTAAATAAAATCACATTTATCGTTGTATATACGGTGTCATCGATTAACTACCAACATAGAAAGGGGTATAAAAAAATAGAACTTAAATTTGACACTGGAAAGTTATGATCAGTAGAAAGAAAAATTTACTCTCGGCGTCTCTTTCGTGTGTGGAAACAAATTTTTTCGTACGAAAAAAAAAAAACGAAAAAAGAAAAATGAAAAAGGAAAAAAAAATAAAGATAAAAAGTATAAAATAAGGTGTAAAAATATTTTCCTAATAATATGTGCACTCCACCTACGCAAGGTATTTCAATTTAACGATATAAAAAAGGAAAAAAGGCAGGAAGGAAGGAAGAAAGGAAGGAAGAAAGGAAGGAAGGAAGAAAGGAAGGAAGGGGAAATATATAATACTTGTAGGTTACCTAGATTAATTCTAGAAATAAGTTTGATCTATAAGTAAAGATTCCATGAGGTATTCGAATATCGATCCTTTTATCTTCGAAGTTGTTAATCTTCTTGAGAATGTTTTCTCTATGTGTGTGAGTATAAAAGAGAAAGAGAGAGATAAAGTAAGAATATTGCAGTTAACCCGCCAGTAGCACGCACAGTCGTCCATTTACCTTTCTAACCATGCGAATGTATTCAAATTCCAGGCTGAAAATTTAGGATGACAAGTGCTTTAAAATACGATCCCGTCTGACGTAAATTCGTACTTTGTCGTCGTTGTCGTTGTCTTTGTCTTTGTCCTTTGTGTTTGTCTTTGTCTTTGTACGTAGTTGTCTACCAACCTGATGCGTGAACAGCTGTAGCAGCAGCAGCAGCAGCAGCAGCAGCAGCAGTAGCAGTAGCAGTAGCAGTAGCAGTAGCACAAGGAAAATCTATTACGTGTAGGAAGTATTAAAGAAGGAGGATCGCAAATTTCTATGTAGCTTTTTCACCCGACCGGTAAGCTCGAAATAAACCTCGGTAGATTTTATTTTAAATTTTATATTGGGTCGTGGAAGAAGGAAGAGGAAAATGGTGGAGGCGGTGGTGGTGGTTGGGGAAGGGATTAAAAAAAATGTTGTCTTATTTTCATATAATAATTGTTTTTTTTTTGGGTCTTTATTTTTCATTTGGTTTTTTTTCCTCGAGATGAGAAAATAACTTTTTTTGTTAGCGAACGAGTATTGAAACTTTTTATTTGTTTGTTTTTTATTTTAGAATGCAAGAGAGTTGTATTGCCCGGCGGATTCGATTAGTATTATTTGAATGAGTTATACGATTTTGTAGCAGTTTGCTGGGAAATTACGAAAAAATATTTTTCCTGATTCGCAATATATTAATTAAATAAATTATAAATATAGTAAGAGAGGATGAAACTTTACGAGGTAATTTTCAGGACGGTTGATTTTATTTTATTTTTTTTCTCACAAATTCGTTTTCCTTTATTCACTATTAGAATGGATAAGAATTCATTGTCATTAGTCGAAAATATGTCTGATTTGAAATAGCGAATTTACGAGTACGCGAGTATGCTCTTATACTTGTGTGACTATTACGATGGGTATGTTCCCGAATTTTATTAGAATTGGATTGAATGTGTAAGGGTGCTGAGAAATTTTTTCATTTTCCTTTTTTTTTTCATCGAGGGGTAATGTATGAGCAGTATTTCCCAACTTGTTACCTCTTTGCGATACGAATATTTTATTTGGAATATTTAATTTTAAATACTAGAATTATCTCTGTGTGTAAATTTTAAATATAAATTATTTTGTGGAAGAAATATTAATTTTTATAGTAATATATATATATAACTTTAATATTTATAGTTTTTATTTAACAAAGTATGGAATCGTAGCTCGTAGATTGAGAAATACTGTTTTACGAGTAATAAAAGAAAAAATTAATGAGAATTAATGAGAATCCTAATAAATATATTTAATAAAATATAATATAATATAATAATGTAATATATAAGCAAAACATATAAAAATATAATAAAATAAGGTTATTGTGTTAATACATGTAGAGTATAATAAATAATTAAATATAAGAGAATAAAGAATACTATTATCCAAAAATTAAAAAATTCTGTGATATAGGAGATAAATAAAAATAAATAAGAACTTTAATTTAATTATATATGTACATATTAGAATTTTATTTTTTATTTCATAAATAAATAGAAAAATAGAATGAGAGAGAGAGAGAGAGAGAAAGAGAGAGAGAGAAAGATGAAAGTAAATGGAACGTTTTCAGGCTCGTTATACTCGCTTCGATAATAATCATCTATCGATAAGTGTGGTATATCGTACATATTCACTATACATATAATATATGTTTATAGGTATATACAATAATTCTGTATATTTTGCAATCGAGGAACGATAATTGCCACAATGAAACCGAAATCGCATGATACTTCTATCGTGGTAACGTTCAATCGGCCATTCTCTCTCCTCCACCACCCCTTTCTTTCAACGAAACGAATACATCTGGCTAATTAATAGGTGTCCCTCATTAATCTATCCTATAGTCAAAGCGTGTATACCCTGCACAATCATATAATACATTATGATATTTCGTATTATACATATAATACATTATCATACAAAAGTATTGAGATCGATAACGTAAATTCACAATCAGAGAGAGAGAGAGAGAGAGAGAGAGAGAGAGAGAGAGAGGGAGAGAGAGAGAGAGAGAGAGAGAAAGAAAGAAATAGAATATTTATTTATAATGAAAAAAAAAGAATGGATGCCTTTAGAAGAATAATCAGAGTCAAATTGATTCGTAAACGAAAACTAACAAATACCATCTTTTATACATTTTGTATTAATTATTATTTTCTTTTCTTTTTTTTTTTTTTTGTTTCCAATTGTTTGCGTTTCATTAAAACTCGACATTATTTTTAATAACATGTTCCGCGTATTCTGGCAATTAGTTTATCGAGTACTTTTTTTTTTTATTATTATTTGAATATTTTTCCATGCCAAAGATGGTACAGTAGGAAAGTTCATTTTGAATAATTTGTTATTAATTGGATGTAAAAGTGTATATAAAAGGATTATGGATATAAAAATATGCTGAAATCTTTTCAATTATCATTCAACTTGTTAATATTTGATGAAGCAGTAATAAATAGTTTTGAAATCGGTTGGTTTTTTATTCGATTATTATTGTAAGATTCGTGAAAAAAAACTGGACCGCTGGACCGACTGGACCGGGACTCGAACCGCGGATCTTTCGCTTTCCGGGCGACTGCTCTTTAACCAATTGAGCTATCCAGGGCCCACCGACCAGTTCCCTTCCACGAATGCTTATCAAGTTTGGCATGGAGGCGCTCGTCCCACATTATGGAAATTAGCAAGAGATTTCAATGTTTTTGGAAGGTAATATATCTATAGATTTGTCCTCTCTCTCTCTCTTTCTCTCTCGTTTTGATTTTATCGGTATTAGGGCTTTTAAATGAAATTACACTTTGAATTAGCTTGTTAGATCAATACGTTTGAATTCTAAATGCATATATAGATGTTTCTCGATAGTTTCATTACTTGTTTCTTTGACTGATGATCTTTGAACTTGTTCAAAGAGAGAGAGAGAGAAAGAGAGAGAAAGAGAGAAAAAGAGAAAGAGAAATTCATAGTTTCTGTTACAAAGTAAATACGTAAATTATAGATTTCTAATTAATTATTTATATATCTTATTTTAATTTTATTGATATTACTGTAATGATAATGTAAATGAAATTGTATTTCCAATGAGATTTGTTACGAGATCAACAAATGATCTCGTAATTATGGTAATACATTAATGTTTAAAATATTTAAATATATTAACAGTTATTTATATTAATAATAATAATAATAATATAAAATAAATTGTAAAATCAATAAATCCAAAAAATCAATATAAATATATTTTTGATAATATTAAAAATGGTATAAATATCGAATAAATTACAAGATAAAATTTTTATTTATTTAATTGATGAGATATTATAGAAGTATATTATTAAATTAATTTTTTTTTACTTATTTTTAGTCCACTGACCTAATTGCCGATACAATTATTAGTATTCTAATTAAAAAATATGTAAATATATTTCAATAATTTGAATAGATATCTCATTAATAATCTTCCTTGTCATGCTCGAAGAGAAGAATAATAAAAGGAAAGAGAGAGAGAGAGAGAGAGAGAGAGAGATTGATAGTTGCATTAAAAAACGAAATAAACAAATAAATAATTGATTTCTATTCAATTACGATATTATCAGATAAGATTAATTCATCTGATGATTAATGAAACGTGTAAATTTTCTTTCGTTTTTTTTTGTCTCTTTTGGACGATAATCTATACCACCCACCTAACCTTGAAAATATTAATTTTCTTATAACAAAAAATATTAAAAAAATGCAGAACAACCCCCTCCCCCTTCTTGTAAAGCAGCTCTTGAATAAGAACATCGTTCGTTGTAACTATCAATATTGTAGTGTACGTCAGAGAAGTCCTCTTTTCTTTTTTACTTTACCTCCTTTTTGTTCTTCTTTCTCTTCTTTCTTTTTTTATCTAGAGGAGAACAGTTCGCGGATGACCGAGCAGAGGATATCAGAGAGAGATGATGAGATACTCGTCGCGAACGTTATCCATCTTTTTTATCTTTTTTTCTCCCTTTTCTTCTTTATTCTTTATTCTTAACTATCATTATTATTATAATTAATATTATTATTATTATCGTCATATCCAATGACCACCCTCAGCAAAAATATTATCATGGTTAACGAGAATAGAAGGACCAGTTCACGGTGAATTTATATCTTCTACTTAGTCATCGTGTAATTGGGTGTAACAAAATAGTACATTGTAACTTGACAAGATTATCTTCTAACCTAAGAGAGGGAGAAAGAGGGAGAGAGGGTAAAAGAAAAAGTATCTTGTCAAGTTTTAACATATCGTCTCGTATCGTTTATTTATGGGGATGTTTCTATTACAATGTGTAAAAGAGTGTGTATTCTATACATATTCTATATTGTTTTTCTTCCCCCTTCCCGTATTATATTCTTAAAAATTTGATGTAATGAATTAATTACTAATTCAATTAATATCATCAAAGTTATGAGATCATGAAAACATTTATCAACAAAACACGAAGAAACTTTATTCCCATTTGTTGAATATAATATTCTAAAATCATCCCCTGTTTGCACGCTATTTTATCATACACACGTCAACCTTGTTTATTTGATACATGTACAAATGATTATAACATAAATTGTTTAGGTGAATTTTGTCTATTTAGAAAAATCAATGAAAATATTATTTCTTTCTATGAACTGTGCGAAATAGGTTTCCAAGTATCAGTATATGATAATTTATGTTTGTAACGTTATAGTCTGTTCAATATATTCTAAAATTATTCTCTCCTTACATGATACTAGCAATCCTATAAGTCTTGTTTAATTGGTACATGTATAAGATAACATTATAAATTGTTTAAATGTATTTTTTTTTCTATTTAGGAAAATCAATGATAATATTATTTTGTTTTATATATAAACTTGTATGTGAGATAGGTTTCTAAGCGCATCAGTTTATGATAACTTATACTTGTAACGTTATAAACGATCATCAAATGTCAATAGTAAGATGAGAATGTGAAACTTTGCTGAATTCAAAGCCCACGATGTTTCTGTATCGTCGTTTCATTAGATACGTAAAAGCAGTTAGACCACTAGTTTCATGATAACGCTTATTGATCAAAGACAAGGACAAGTGGGATGAGGTTAAAGCGTAGAGAGAGGAGGAAGGAAAGGGTAGGAAAACGAAGGGAAGAGAAAAGAGGACTGGTTAGAAGAAAGGAGGGGAGGGGATGAGGTAGAAACATTGGAAGGGAATCGAAATACACATTTTTCATTTTATGATGGACGACGGGAGTTGAACTTTGACGAAAGAAAAATATCAGAGTTAAAATATATAAAAAAATAGAAAAAGGAATAATCGAACGAGAAGTCCCTCAACGAGAGAATTTATTTTTCCGTTCGAAAAAGGTAAGGAATTTTTCTTTCATTTTATTTTATTTTATTTTATTTTATTTTCTCTCAACACTTTTCTACCCTTTCTACCCTTCTATCCTTCAACAAAGATCCCAACGTCAGGAAGTTGGTTTTGTTAGTTGAAGAAGTTGCATTGAAGAACGCGTGGTTCTATTGAAATCAATTTTACAGAAGTACGGGTAAAGGGTTTATTGGTATGTACGTTTTTATATTATCGAAGGAAAATAGGAACGAATTTACGTTGAAAATCATTTCATATTAGTAATAGTAGTGGTTAGTTTAAGAAATATTGATTTTATGATATTAATACCTGCCCATTCATGTTCGTTAAGTTATTATATAAAATAATTACAAAATCAAATAAAATAAAAATAATAATTTATACAAATTTCTAAATTATTAAAAAGATTTTTCTTTTATAAGTTATATATAAAGTCAAATAAATTAAAAAAGTAGAAATGTTGATATACTTGAAATTAAATAATAAAATGATAAAATGTGCTAATTTTTTTTACACACATATACACTTTTGTTTTAGATAATACGTACATATAATATGATCATTATATACCAAGCACTATTACGAAACATTATTATACATATATAATATATTAAATTTATAAAAAGAGAAGAAAAACAAAAAAAAGAAATCTGTCTATATAGGTATATGTATTTTTATCATCCAGGGTATTTAATGGTAACTCGTTCACGTGAAAAGCCAACATAAAATCCTGTCGTTTTCTCGTTCAATCCTGGATTTCAATGGTTCACAATCTATGAGAATCGAACATGATGCTATCCACGTTGTAATTACGATCTCTTTGGTTCGATTCGACAGACGATAAAGTGACGTGCATGACGTTGACATACGAACACACACGCATATACACATCCATACATATATTTACACGTGGAACATTTACGATAGTGAACATACTCACGTATTACGATTGAGTGGATTTTACGATACGTAAGAGGATAGGCTATGATTTAGAAATTTGATGATTTTTGGCAACGATGCAATATTTTTAATCTTTGGAAAAACAAAAATTTTTACCATTTATATTTATTTTATTATATTTGTTTGTTTAAAAATTTCAACGTATTTTTTTTTCTGTTCGATTGATAAACCTAATTAACGTAATCTAAGATTCATTAAATAAATTAGCTTTTGGCAAAAATATCGAATATCTTTTTCATTTTAATTTTTAATTTGCTCATGAAATGAATGTTTTTTAAAATTATCAAATGATATACAGTCATATATACAATGATGATATTTTTGGATTAGGTTTTAATAAACCATTTATCCAAAAGTCTGAGTATATTTGTACATATAATTTTAAGAAAATTCGTATTTTTCAAAGAAATGAGTTAACATGCATCTCGTAATTTGTATATATACATATATTCGTCATTAAAATTAATTTTAAATTAATAATTTTGTTTTTTCTTTAAAATTTGTTTCTATACGTTTATTATTATTATTATTTTTTTTTTTTAAGAATAAACAAATATAAGATTGTAAAGTAACGATTAACATTTCAATTTTGTAGAAGAATATAAACTAAGAATATTAATTTTGAACAAGAATTTGGAAATTGATTTTCAAGTTATAAGCATAAATTATGTATACAACCAATCGAGTTTCGATCAAAACTTGATTTAAATTCTTGTGCCCAATTACCGAAGATATAACCTGTCTCGTTTTACTCAGAGAGATTAATTCAAATTTCTACGATTTAGTATTCCGAATATAGGTATTGACGTGAACATTTATATGCAGATTAGAATCTTCTAAAATATTAGATTAGACGATTTCCTTAACTTTAATCGTTTAAATCGGTGTTTTCCAATGAGAAGAACATTAAGAATATGAATGTTTATAAAATGTAATTAAGAATATTATATAACGATTATTACTTAATTAACATTTATTATTCAAGAATTCATACTTAAATAAGGATTTAAAACAATATTTAATTATCCAACAATCAATTATTTAATCTTATAAAATATTTGTCTCTGTTAAAATATTTTTGTATGTATAAATTTGTTCTTTTATTAAAAACAAAAAAATTTATGTTTATTATTCATAATTAATTATACGTCGAGATTTAGGAAGATTAATGAAGAAAGTAACCAGAAAAACGTTAGGTTTTATATCTTGTAACTTTTCGTAAGATCAGACAATTCGAGTTTTTTTCTTTTTTGCATTATAACAGATAGAGCAGCGTGTTTTCAAGGATGGTTCTAACTTGGATTAACGCGAAGAGTTAAAAAAAAAAAAGATGGATAGATAGAGAAAGAAAGAAAAAGAGAGAAAGGTAGATAGAGTGAGAGAGATGTATAACAGTGAAAAAGCTTTTCGTACGAGACTTTAGAAAAGTCTGTCGTGACTTTAAAATTCGCGTTTAGTAAAGTTTCTTCGTGTTGTTTTCACCAAAGTAGAAGAAGAAGAAGAAGAAGGAGAAGAAGATTTAAACAACTTCGAGATCAAAAAGAAAGTGGAACGGAAAAGAATGTAGAAGATGAAGAAGGTATAGAAGTAGAAGGAAAAAAGGGGCGGGAGAAGGGTCGAAAAATAAAGGAAAAAATACAAGTAAAAATTATAAAATAAAATGAAGAAGAACAGGGTAAATAAAAAAAGGAAAGAAAGAAGTTATTGGATGAGAAAAAGAAGAAAAAGAAAAGATAAAGGGGTAAAATTTACAGAGAGAGTATTTTTTCGCCATTGACGAAAAACTTTTACCAGAATAAAAAGTTCAACAAAAATGGTCGTCCTCCCTTTTTTTCTGTTTTTTGTTTTCTTTCCTTTCTTGGTCGTTATCACTGGGAGACTTCACGAAAGTCAATTCCCCTTGGGCGCACGAAGTGACATATAATATTAACGCGTGCACAGCTGGTGCAAGCTCGTTTCAAGAAATTTCCTTTTCGTACTATATCGTCACTCGAATCGATCCGTAGTAGTAGTAGTAGTAGTAGTAGTAGTAGTAGTAGTAGTAGTAGTAGTAGTAGTAGTAGTAGTAGTAGCAGCAGTAGTAGTAGTAGTAATAGTTTGAACAACCTTGTTGGCCTTCCGTTGCTACTGCAACTTTCTATTACCCCTTTCGTTTATACTACCATTCTCCTACTTTTCATCCCTCATACCATACCCTACCCCGAAAACCCCTTTACCCAACCCCCTTTCTACTCTTATCACCGATATATTTGAAAACAATTTATCGTCATAAAGGAATTTCATTTATGTTCGGAAAGTGTTTTTTGTACATACTCATACACGGACATCCATGCACACACGCACGTACAAACAATTTGCCACATAGTTTGATTATACATCGTTTGGAAGAAAATTATGAGAAAGAATGTATTATTTTCTATTATTTTATGGTGTATTCTTATCGAGATAGAAAATATAAATATAAATATTGACAATTTTGGTAATCATTTAAAGAGATTTTAAATAAATATTGTTATATTAAGTAAGATTAAATTATTGATCGTCATTTATGCGTGTTAATTAAAAATTTCTGAAAATAATTATTGTACGTGAATATAATTAAAATGTTCATATTAATATATTCGATTTAGGATGAATCAAATATTTGAATTGGTGTTAGAAGTTAAATACCATTTTGGATTGTTTGGAATACAAAATTCTCATTCTATTTGTAGAAACACATACACACACGCATACATATATACATACATAAATGTTAGGGTGATTCGAAAAGGGTGTAACGAAGAAGAGGAGCTTTACAAACAAGCTCTCGTCTCTCGATCATTTATTCCAAGCACGTAGATCGTATAGAGTACTCTGGGTTGCATTGTCGTATGGTATAGTAAACGAAGTAGAAAGGGACCGACAGACAGAAACAAAAATAAAAAGAGAGAAAGAGAGAGAGAGAGAGAAAGAAAACGATAATATCGAATGAATAAGAACAGAAATACAGTGGAGTTTAGGAAATTGGAGGAAGAGGTGAGGTGCATAGGGTGTCTAATTACAAGCTTCGTTAATTAGTTACTCGCAACGAAACGTAGGATACGGAAGTATCTTCCGTAGAGATATAACAAAAAGATACAAACAAAAATGATAAATAGACAGATAGAGTATTTCATTGGTTAAATTTAGAACTCTTACTGTAACTCCTGAATCTTCGGATATTCCAGTTTTGAGTATCCGATTAGGATATCCGAATTACTGGTTTACCTCAGGTACCTAAAAGAATGCATAGTAATCATTTTGACTTAACTGTTTGTAATGATCGTATCTGATAATATTATTTATGTATTATTATTTTTATTACTTTTATTATTTTTATCATTATTATTATTTTTACCATTATTATTATTTAATATAATAATACATGAATTTACAAGAATATGAGATATTCAATACTGTGAATGGAGGATGAGGAGAGGAGAGGAGGGGAGGGGTGCGGAATAAATTGTTATAGCGAGTAAGAAGTAGGTCGCAATGATTATGGAATTTTTATATAAAGGTATTCGAACACGGTGGATTGATTTAACGATGGTGTATATATTCAAATATTTCTTTGTATTCGTTTTTACACGGAATTATTTGTAGCCCGTGCAAGTGAAAATTTATTTTGACGAGATGAGATGAGTTTTTTTTCTTCGCTTCTCTTTAAACTATTTGACGATGATAACATTTCAGTAACGTTTGTGAATCGAGCAGGTTAATCAAAAATGAAATTTGTCGTCAGATAAATCGATAGTCCAATATTATATTATATTACTTTGGTAAACTAACAACGATGTTAAATATTATAAAAATCGTAAAAATAAATCTAGTATATTATTGACTCAAGAAAAATTTCAACACTTGAGAGAAAACATCCCCTCAGAATTATTACTCAAATTCTTTAACACTAGGTTACAGGATGTTTTGTTTATATCTATTTTGCCCGTAATATAAATTAATTTGATTCAAACATCTAAATTGATGTTTTATATAAAATAAAATTTTATCTTATTGTTAAGGGAACTTTATTGAAAATAATTTAGATGTATGTAAAACGATAAACATTGAAAATGTGTCAATGTGACTCATATACGTCAAAAGTAAGGAAATTTTGGGAACTCATGAATTGGAGGGGGAAAGGAGTAAATAATTAGCATTCGTATACATTTCCTAATTCTATATATAAAAAAAACCGACATAGATTGTAAAAAAAAACGATTATTTAAGTTTTCCGAAATATAATAATATAGAAATGAAAAAATCGTATTTTATAAATAACTTCAAATTGACGCTCTTCTGCAATCCGATGTTGAAAAAAAAAAGAACAAAAACACAAAAAATTGCAATTACATACATACTTCAAATCCCGGAGTACCTCTATCTCAATAAAGAGGGGATATCAAGTTATAATGAATAATTCGAGTAGTCGGATATCAGTATAGTTAGTTAAGAGTACTAGTTGCAACCGCCGCAAAGATACCTACACCTCTCTTTCACACATCGAAAGCATCCCTTTCTCTCTCTCTCTCTCTCTTTTCCAACCCCCTTCGGTTTCTACCCTCAAAGCTCACACGAGCATACTTCTCCCTCCCTTTTAAACCTCTACCCCCACCCCTTCCCCCCTCTCTCTCTTTATACTTCCCACTCTACTACCCCTTTTCCCTCTTTTTCTCTCTCTCTCTTTATACTTCCCTCTCTACTACCCCTTCTCTTCTTTTCCCTCTCTCTCTCTCTCTCTCTCTCTCTTTCTTTACAACTTCGGCGCGCATCTTCTTCCCTCTCTCCGTTCAACTCATACTGTGGCGGAGAGAGGTACGTTCGCTCATTCAAGCTCAACACACAACGAAAGAGAGATAGAGAGAGAGAGGGAGAGAGAGTGCGGAGTCGACGCGAGCAATACGACGACGACTACGACGACGACTACGACCACGACTACGAACGAGGAGGACGAGGACGAGGAGGACGACGACGACGACGATTCAGTCGCGGCCGATCCGCCACGCTGCGAGCTTTGTCGTCGGCGGTGTCTCTGTTGGTTATAAGCCACCAATCTTTCTTCCGTGTGTTGTCATCGGTAGTCTTGTCTATCTACCTGCTTACCTGCCTGCTTACCTGTCTGTTTGTCTGTCTGTCCGGCTGTCTGTCATCAGCCTAGTTGGCTGACTGACTGGTTGGCTGACTGTTTGGCTGACTGACTGACTGACTGATTGGCTGACTAACTGACTGGCTGATTAGCTGACTTGGTGGTTTTGGCTTTTTACGTGTTTCTTTATCAGTGAGTAGTGTATGTACGCGCGCGCGCGCGAACGCACGCACGCACGCTGCTGATACACCGGAACCAGTGAAAATCTCTCATGATATATTTATTATTTTTATTATATCAATGAGAGGAGGGGGTAACGTCGTTTTCGTCTTCGTCGTTATCAACGTCAACGTTGTCTAATATATTTTGTTGGTTATTTTTTAATTTAAAACTTTTTTTGATAATTATTGCTCGTCGCGTGAAAAAGGTGACTTAAATTTGTTATTTTTCTTCGTCTTGTTCTTTTTTTTCTAACCCCCTTTAATTTTAATTTTTTTTTTTTTTGAGGTTTATTCCATCATTCGAAAGTGCGCGGAACGCGTGATGAGAGAATGGGGAACAATTATTTATTTATTTATTTTTTTTGGGTTCGTTGAATCGTCGTTGATTGATAATAATTTTTGCTAAAGTTTTTATTTATTTTTTATTTTTTATTTATTTGCTTTTTTCACTTTTTTTTATATTCGTTATTTTATTTTATTTCTTCGAAATATTCGATCACCTAGTCGGTCACATTTTACGCGAGAATTATTTCGTCGATCGTGATTATAATGACGACGATGACGATGACGATGACGATGACGACGACTACGACTATGACGACGACGATGACAATGATGACGATGATGATAATAATAATCGTTAAGCGTGATAACGCCCGTTTAAGGAGGCTTTTAAATCCCACGAGGATACATCGAGAAAAGACCTAAAGGTTTTAGTTTGATTCGATTCTGTTGGATTCGAATTCTTTTTTTGTCTTTTTTTTAATATTCGATCTAAATGATAGCGATGACGATGATGATAATGATGTTGATGAATACGATGATGATGATTATTATTATTATTATAAATCAGATTAGATCGTGAAAGGATGAAGAAATTAAACGAGACTAAAGGAGGACAACGTGTTGTCGTTTAAAATGGCGCCAATTTTTATGGGGAAAAGATATTTTCTTCTCTTACACCCCCTCAATCGAGGATAAATCGATTATCGAAGAGTATTCATTTTTGTTTTTCCTTCGAATTTGATAAACGTCAAGATTGTCATTAAAAAAAGGAGAGAAAGAAAAGAAAAGAAAAGAAAAGATGATGTAATTAAAGTTATAGATGAAAGAAAGAAAATAATTTTAATATTCGTATATAAGGATGATTCAAGATAAATTATATATTATGATAAGATATGAGAATGAAGGTGAAAGAAGAGGAAGAACGTTCGATAGACGACGAACGTCATCCTTGCAAGCCATTCGTTGTCTTTGTCGTTGTTGTTGGCGAGTTAGCCAAGCATAGATGATGAGAGAGGCAAGGTTTAACATGTGTGTCGTATGTGTTTCTCACGTTCCTGGGTCAGCGACGATTAATTATCGACAGTGAGAGCTTTTCCAACAGTGACAAGAGAGAAAGAAGAAGAGAAGAGAGAGAGAGAGAGAAAGAGAGAGAGAGAGAGAGAGAAAGAGAGTGAGAGACTACCGCGTGGTGTGTCACTGAAGTTTCTCAGAATACAATAAAAACAAAATATATATACACATAAATAAATAAATAAAAACAATAAATTAATATTAATTATAAGAATCAAAAAATACGAAATGTATCATAATTCTTATAATTATCGTTGTCCTAATCATTATTATTATTATTATTATTTTCTTCATGATATTAATAATTATCGTCGATATTCAATTGAAAAAATTGTGAAAACGTGCGATATAATAAACGCGCGAATTGGGGACGATTTGCGATGATCAGCCGATGCTTCGTCGATCGTTTGTATTTAAGAAGAGGAAGTGGAAGGGGAAGAAGAAGGAGGAGAAGAAGAAGAAGACAGTTTTCTAATCAATAGGTAAATTATTTTATTAAAATTTTCAAATTTCTATATATATATA
>NW_015149018.1:814224-824474 GCF_001465965.1 Polistes dominula
TAATAATAATAATAATAATAATAATAATAATAATAATAATAATAATAATAATAATAATAATAATAATACTAAGAGGAAGAAGAGAAGAAGAAGAAGAAGAAGAAGAAGGGAGAGTTCAAGAGTAACAGAACAAGAACCTGTGTTTTTTGGTATTTTGCTTTCTTATCTCTAACATAATTGTTCATACTTAACTTTAATGAGAATTCATTTTCTGATCTATGACAGTATTAGAGGAAGATATAATTAAAACAGTGTATGTGTATATGAGTTAGAGGAATTCAATTAATAGAAATTCTTCTTCCTTCATTCAACGACCGGAAATCAGAAACAATCGTCACAGTTTTGTTCGTGAGTTTCGCTATTTATTTGTACAAAGTTCTTATTAAATATTTTATATTTTATATATTATATATATATATATATATATGTAATTTGTGTGTGTATGTGTTGAACATATACAGAGTATCCCAGAAATTCTACTAATAAAATAAAAAATACAACATTAATTTAAATATTTATAATTCTTGTTTCTTTTTCTTTTTCGTTATATTAATCTGTATAGTTAGTGTTGTTAAATAAATATAATTTTATCGATTTGGTAGAACAATGTCTTGTAACACATGGTATGTTTACACATAGATAATTTACATATTCCTACAATTATTTATTCTAATTTATATTGTATTCTATATTCTATTTGTATTTATGTACATACAATCGAAGATTGGTTACACATACAACATACGTACACACACATTTATATATGTATATATGTCACATCGTTGATGGAAAGGATCAAGTCAGGTAAACAGATCCTTTTAACGCCTTAGAATTCGATCTTATAGAAGGTAACCTGATTTTCGCCTATGCTCGATTTATTTTTCTTTTACTCCTTAGAGAGAGAGAGAGAGAAAAATCTTTTGAAAGTAGGGTAATTATTTGCTCGTAAGATTGATATTATTTCTTTTTTTTTCAAATCGTATTTGCGATAGAAAAGAATAATAATAATAATAATAATAAAATGAAAAAGAAAGAAGAAAAGAAATGATCAAAATAGGTATTGTAAAAATAATGATAGGAAATGTTTGTTTGTCAGTTTAGTTATAGAATTGTTTTCTTAACCGAAAAATTAGCAATGACAATAAGTTTTGTTATCGTGTCGACACAGTGATTTTCTTTATCGGACTCCATGAAGTTTACCGTCGTTATCACCGATACTCTCACATACTAAACATTGCAAGGATACAAAAGGGGGAAGAGAATAAGAGTTAGAGAGAGAGAGAGAGAGAGAGAGAGAGAGAAAGAGAGAGAAAGAGAGAGAAAGAGAGAGAGAGAGAAAGAGAATGAGACACTTGAATATTCTAAAACGAGATTCTATCGTAGTAACACACGGTATAGTTTCGCGTGACAGCTCGAATAAGTGTTTGCAGTTATTTGTCCGGTCACGTATTACCTATATTTTGTCTGCGGATCGTACTGCAGCCTAGTAGTCTAGCTATCGGTTTGAAAATTCGATCGAAAGAACATCTGTGTGTGCGTTTCAACATCCTACCTATATATTCATCTATCAATCTATCTATCTATCTATCTATCTATCTATCTATCTATCTATCTATCTATTGGGTTGCCCAGATATAGTTCGCGTGAATTGATTTTTTTTTCTTCAAATCGGCAAAAAACTCTTTTCATCCCAATCTAAATATTAAAATCCTATATGTTTGGTTGGAAAATATTTGCCGATTTTAATAAATAAAAAAAAAATTTATTTATAAGAAGTAGAAAAATAAAAATAAAAAAAAAACAAACATCGATCGCGAATTATTATTGGCATGTCGATACTACTACTACTACTACTACGATTGCCAAGTATTCGAATTTATTATAGTGATAACACGTTTCACGTTTGAATGCAAACAGTGTAATAATTATTTTGTTTTCTCATATTTGTTTTTAATGCAATCTTGTACAACAAATGATTTTCAAATTGATTTCTTGTTAATATCGCAAACGTTCGTTCTATTCAATTAATTATCATTAGAATTATGCGATTATTTAAATATTACGGATATAAGAAAAATACGACGAAACTTTCCCCTTTCCTTGTTCCAATTATTCAATAATAATCAAATTGATTCTTATTATTGTCGATTTAATGAAAAAAACAAAATTGTTTTTTAACTGTTTATTGTCAACGAAGGGACGAAATTTCAAGGTAAATCCAATATCTGTTTATCTAAAACGTTTAAATCTAATTTGAAAGGTAACACGAAAAGGTAGAGAATGATTGAACCAAAATTAGATAGAAAGAAATAAAAAGAGAGAAAAAAAGAGATAGGGAGAGAGGGAGAGAGAGTGAGAAGGAAAATGGGACGTGAGTGGTTGATACTCGGGTTAAAGTTCGTTGCCAAAGCTAACATAATTGTCGGTCTCTACTGACACACCACTTCTCTCACCGACGACGCATTTAATTAAAGACCTACTCGAACAGCCCGTAGTTCACTCAGTAGTTCTCTCTCTCTGTCTTTCTCTTTCTCTTTCTCTATCTCTATCTATCTATCTCTCATTCTAGTTCGTTCTGCTTCTCATTTTATTGCACGTCTCAGCAACATTCTTGAACAATCAATGTCTCTTCATTCATTCTCATACCACTGACATCTTCTATCCTTTTCTTTCTTATGTTCATTCGTTCGTTCGTTCTTTTTGTCTTCTTTCCTTTTCTTTCTTTTTCTCTTACATCAGACTATCTTTACCTTCTAGTTACGTTCGATATAACAAGGGCAAGTATGAAACCTTGACACGAGAAGCAAAGGCTTCAAGATCTCTTTCAACTTAAGCCTCGGACTCGGTTTATCATCTTCGAAGGGTCTTATTCTAAATGAAAACGACCAAACACTAACGCGAATATTATCGATTTTTTATTATTATTATTATTATTATTACCGTTATTCATTGTAATGATCTTCTTTTGCTAAGTATATTTTTCTTTTTTCTAGTTTTTTATATTTTTGTGTGCATTTATTTTTTAAATTTGATTTTTAACTCGTTCGATATTTTATATTTTATATAATACGCTATGTATATGGATTTATGTTTGTTTTTTTTCATTAATTTTTCTTTTCAATTTTCTTTTTTTTTGGATTTATACTGCTGCAACATTTACTTTTATATAATTTTTTTTTATCAAAATGGAAATTCTTAGAAACGTCATACTTTTTATTTTTTTTCCACTTACCACAAATTAAATTTTATATAAATGTGTCTTCTTCGTTATTATTAAGAGAAAAAAAAAGAAAAGAAAAATGCAAAATTTGTCGTCTACGAATGAAAAAAGAAAAAATATAAATAAGGAAGATTTGGTAGTTTTTTAATCGTTAAAACATCCATTTGACTAATTAACTCGTGAAAAGTTAGTTAGGCCTCTAGCCAATTATTAGATATTATTATCTATCTATTGCCATCGGGGTCGATCAAAGTTAATTTCGAATGCGATGAAATCTGATTACTGTCCACGTATATCGTACAAGATCGTGATCATACATTACGATCACCGTTTGGTCTGATTGATCTAACAAACGATCGATCATATCTATTCACGTAGAAAATTATTCCGCTTGCGTGTATCTAATGCATAGATGGATTGAATTTTTTTCTTAATTTTTTTTTTTTCAAATTTTTTTATACACATATTGATATAGATGTATCTTTTTCCTTTTCTTATTTGTTCTTCTTCTTCTTTTTCTTCTACCTTGATATAATTGATTGTGAGAATTAGAAAAAGGATAAGAAAAAAAAAATAGAAGAAGAAGAAGAACAACAACAACGTAATGTAGTTTTATAATAGGATCTTTTCATTAAATAAGAAGAGGAAACAGGCTTGAACGATCAACATCCATTTATAAACTATTGATGAAATATCTAAAACCACATGAGTTTGATTAATCGTAATAATTTTATATTAATAATTTTACGTATATAATTACGCTTATTTTTCCTTATTAATTTTTTTTTCAAATACTTTTTTTCCTTCTTTCTTTTTTTTTTTTTTTTTACGTTTTTCAATACTTCAAAATTTTTGTACGCAAAGTTACGTAGAATTAAAACGCACAACAAGTGTATAAACTTAATTTTCTTTTTCTTTTTTTACACGCATAAGACTTTATGAACATGCATGAATATACAGAGTAAATACATTTAATCAACGCACGTGACCATGCATGCATACAAAAAGTACTCGAAGAATGCGAATTTTGAATTTATTTATCATTATGTATGTATGTGTATGAGGGAGGAGGGGGATAGGGGAAAGTAATTGCTAATAATGCTTCGTTGTTAATAAAAATAGTTTAGTTGAAAAATAAGACGAAATTAATTTGAGAGAGAAAATATTTGATCGTATTTTAAACGATGAAAATTAAAAAAAAAAAAAATAAAAAAATAAAGAAGAAAAAGAAACAGATGTGCTTTCTATACAGTCTTACGTTAGTAGTAACGTGACGAGGACCTTTAGTTTTTCCACGAACCGTGTGAAATAATTACCAACGTAGTTGCAATTTATGTCTTTGACGGGAAACTGTTTTGCGATCTATGAGAGAAAACTCGACTAGAGAGAAGAGAAAGACGGAGAAAAAGAGAGAGAGAGAGAGAGAGAGAGGAGAAATGTTTCAACGAACTGTGTAAGTTAAGTGGAACTCACAATCGTTGTAAAAACATTGCGTGACGAACCACCTATTTAAAAAAAAGTAATTTTTGTTAGACATAAGATGCACAAGTGATTCTCTTTATTTTCTTTTTATATATTTCTTTTTTTTTTTTTACTTTTTTACTTTTCTCTTTATCCTTGTGTTTGTATTTTCGTTGAAATAAAACTCTGGAAAAAATTAATGAAACTAATTATAAGAAAAACCGGAAATGAAATAAATAATAAATTATGTATAGTTGTTAATTATGAGTTGTAATCGTTGATTAAATCGTAGTTAGCGTCGATTATTTAAAAATTCTATATTTAATTCTAGACATTATGAAAAAAAACTATTTACCAAGTCTTCGTCGATTAATTTCATTTAATTATTTATACGTATTTCTGTTTTTTCCTTTTTTTTTGTGTGGATCGATTCTGACTCTTAATAATATTTACGTAAATTTTCTTTTTTTTCTTTTTGCGGTTCTATGAAATATACAATGCTATTTTTAAATCAACATTAACTTTTATAAATTGAAAATAAAATTATCCTTGAGTAATAATATTATTTAATTATCTATCATCGATCAATTTTGTTGTAGAATTTTTTCGAAAAAGAAATAAAAAAAAAGAAGGCAAAAAAAATACATTATGCATAAATTAATTATCGATTAATTTCCAGTTTGTTACAAAAGATATAGCATTCGTCGATATGATTACGTGATATGCATGAATACCAGGAAAAATCGAGACCACGACCAGTTTAATTCAAAGATGAGAATTTTCTCACTCTCTCACTCTCTCACTCTCTCTCTCTCTCTCTCTCTCTCTCTCTCTCTCTCTTTCTCTCCACCTTGGATTCCCACCTCCTTCCTATCTTCTCTCTCGTTATATCTTACATTAGTCATTCTCTCAATTACGTTTATTAGTTCCTATATTCATAGTTTCTCGCGTGAGTTATTGTTAACCAGTGCTCTTTGTTTTTATTTTCTTTCTTTCTTATTTTTTTTTATTTCCTTACCTCGTTATCCAGTCAATCGACTAGTGTAGTAAACTTTTTCTGTTCTTTTTTTTTTCCTTTCATTAATTCATTCTACGAATCTCTTCTTGTTTCTTCATCAAAAATACGAATAAATATGGAATAACGTGTCTATTTTTAATAAAAACCATGAATCAATTATTAGTTACGATTTACATTTAGGTTTTGTTTCTTTTTAATTTTTTCTCGGTTTTTTGCTTTTTTCTTTTTTCTTTTTTCTTCTTCTTCTTTTTTTTTATACAAATATGTATAAGTACTTGGGTGGTATAAGGAGAGAGAGAGAGAGAGAGAGAGAGAGAGAGAGAGAGAGAGAAAGAGAGAATAAAAAAATTTTTTTTTCGCGATGTAGAACGCTAGGCACGAAAGAAAGAAGAAAAGAGGTGGAGGAATGAATGGGTTGGTAGAAGGGTGGGAGGTAGGTAGAAGAAGAAAAGAACTGTGTTGGTCGTGACCCAGTGAACTAATTTTACTACTCCCACTGGTACAAATATCTATGTAACGTGGTAAATGAAAAAAAAGGGACAATTCTTAAATATCTTTTTTTTTCTTTTTAAATTTAAATGATTTTAACTACTAAATTTTGATTTGTATTTAAATGTATAAAAAGTAAATAATTAAAAAAATAATTAAAGAATATTGATTAATATTAAATCCAATAATTTGTAATAAGAATATGACACAGTGATAATAAAATGTTTCTCTTATTAGATAATATTTAATATAATAATATGTATATTAAATGTTAAAAAAAATAATTATTAAATTATGATTACACACAATAATTGTTTAAAATGCAGTAATAAAATTATTTAATAATTATTAATTATAATGTATAATATAAATTATATATAATTTCATTTTTCACATAAATTCAATAAAATATCAATATAAATATAATTTTTAAATAATTATTTATTAATTTATTTACTGTGTTACTAAAAATTAATAAGGCACTTGAATAATACTTTTAATAACAATAAAATAATTTGTTAAATTGAATAAAAAAAGAAGAAAAAAAATTCGAAATAAACATTAAAATGAAGAAAATATCCAATTCGAATGGAATAATCCTGATTCTGTGAGTCCATCGTCGTTTGATATTAAAAATGGATTTTTCCTATTTTTATTTGTTCTCTGTGTTTTTCATTTTTTTTTTTCTTTGAAAAGATAGAAAAAAATAGAAAGAGAGAGAGAGAGACATGGTAATGGATCGTTCGACAAGTTTTTAGTCCGAAGTAGTGCATTTGACGTAATGACCGAAATGGGTATGGTTCCACTGGATGGATTCGCGTAATTCAGGATCGTGGCACCCACCACCACCACTACTACCACCACGGGGCGATTTCCAATTACATCTCCGCGAACGAGCGGTCGATTAATCGACGCCGTCGACCGGAAATGAGAAATGCTCGTTTTACTCGTTCGTCGGATTATCATCCATCGTTGGGCATAGCTTTCTTCTGATCTTCGATCGTCATTTCAAAACAGTCAGAGGGTTACTGAAAAAAAAAAGAAAAATAGACAGGAAGAGACTGATTTAACCGATTGTTTTAAAGAAAGGATACCAGGAATTATTTAAAGTAAATAGAAAAAAGAGACCAAAAATAAAAAGAAAATAATTTGCAATTGAATTAATTTAATCCTTGTCAAATTATAGCTTCTTTTTCTTTTTTTAAATATATTTTTACACGTATGAGATTGATCAACTCAAAAATAAAAATTCTATTGAATTCTTGAATCTTTTTTATAAATTAATTTAATAAATTCCGAACTAATTTTTAACGATTTAATACAATTCAAATATACCACCCAATTATTTGCAGTTAATCGATGCACGAACTCCATAAGTTGATGATTAATGAAAATTATTCATTTATAAGAAAAATAAAATCGAGCTAATTTTTCCTTTAAAATTGGATTGCTTGATTGACGTAAAAAAATTGTTAAGGAAATAGGTATTAAGGTTCTTCTACTACTACTACTACTACTACTACTATCAACTACTACAAACTACTACTATTATGACTATATCATGAGTAGAGTAGTTAACAAGAGCCAATTAGGGGTGCGTATTATGCCGCTGGTGCATATAGGATCAACGTCTTGGTCGAGTCGTGCTATTGATCATAGTAAAAGTGGCTCCTTTTACTCTTGAAAGGATTGAAACCTGTTAAATGTTCGTGTAGGTGGATCGTTGGGATCGTAAAAACATGCTCTTCACGTTGACTCTAATAAAATTCATAATCTCTTCCTGAGAGAATAAATAAATTTTAAATAACATATTATTTCTTTTTTCGATATTCAACATCTCAATATTGTTATTTTTATTTCTTTTTACATAAATTCAACGATAAATATTTTACACAACTATCCGTCGAATTATATTTTTTCTTATCAATATTCATTTCTAAAATAGAAAATAATTTAGTGTAATATATTTTTAAAAAATAAAATAATAAATAAAAATTAAAATAAAATAAGAGAGAGAGAGAGAGAGAGAGAGAGAGGAAAGATACAAAAAAGGAATGAAACTGCGAGGGAGGAGGGTTTAATACGATTAGTTACAAATGACGAACATATTTTACTTGTGTACAATAACTACCGGCATGAAATGAAATTTCGGTAGACCGTAAACCTTTTGTTTTTACTATACCAAAGAATATTTGTGTTTATCGAAAAGGGTTGGATGATGATGATGATGATGATGATGATAAGGGTTTATGAAGGGTAGGGGGTGGTTGGTAGATATAATTTATAAATATACGTGATCACCGAAGGGAGTAGATATACTGTATCTCCCGAATTAATCATGGCAATGAGCATGCGTGCTATGCCTTGTTATACCTAGTGCATACCTTTAAACTGTTCATGTACCATGCTCGTACCGTATTTAACGAAACGTGCACGGAACAGTCTCGTTACGTGGATAGAAGTCAAGCGGATGAACGAACATATAATACATGCACATACAAACACACACACACACACATACACACTTTGTACTTAGTACGTACTCTTCGTCACGTTATTGTCAATTCAAACGCAACTTTCGTGTTACTTGCGAGTCTCTAAGAAGAAGAAGCGGAAGATGCTTTTAGGTGCTGACATATATATAGATACATAAGTTCGTAAACACGTGGAAGAGTGAACACATCGGTAATTGTTTGTAAAATTTTCGGATTTAGAAAAGCTTGCTTTTCCTGTCTACTACTTTGAATGATTAAATTCTTTTAAATACATGGATGCATGTTGTGCGATAGTTTAGCAGTTGAAAATTTAATCAAAGATACTATAGAAAATTCGTTAAATTAAATTTTATTAATTACATCGATACTAAACTACCTTCTCTTTCCCCCTCTTCTTTACCCACCGTCTCTTTCATTCACTCACACCTATAATATAACCCTTCGATGATGGAAGTAATTACGCGAATACACGATCGGCTTTTACGCTGCCTCTATACGCTCGTTAATCTTCTTTCAATAAGCCATTATCTTTTACTATGATTAAAATAACAATAAAACATGTATAAAACAGCTCCTATTTATCTATATCCTCTTATTTTTCTTTATTTCTCTTTATTTCTTTATCATTATTTTCTCACACTCGTTCGTACGTACGTTCGCTCATATGTTCGTTCATGTGCATATGTTTACTCTCGGTTAAGAGCGTAGCTTGCCAAAACAAAAACAGCTGAGTGCTATCAATAAACATTGCATTGCAATGTTAATTCGTGGCTATTTTCTGATACTCTTTTTCATTTCATTCTTTATTTCTTTCTTTTCGTTCATGCATACGTGTTTTGTTTGTTGTCATCGATGACCAGGTGTTTCCTAATAATAATAATAATAATAATAATAATAATAATAATAATAATAATAATATTGTAAGATCATTGAAAAAAATTGAATTCAAGTGAATCTATTTGTAGGAGATTTGAATTTTTTAAATCATTGAAAATGTGTAATTTAAATCATTTTGAAATCACCATCGTAAAATTCTGGTCAATATTCTCGTGAAATGTTTTTTTTTTTTTTTAATTTGACGAAGTGATTAATCGATCCGGTAATTATAAAAGATATAACATGTCTACCAATTTCTTTTTACCAGACGATTCCGTATAAACAAACTAAGTAAGTGTTAATTGATTTGTTGTTCTCTTATCTACTTTTTTCTTTATTTTTTTCTTCTTGTTCCCTATTGCTTTTGTTTTCCTTTATACTCTTATCTATACTTTACACCTGTCACGTGATTAATTCGTAACATCATGGGGGATTATTATTACGAAGGGGTAGTAACGTCTCCGGAGAGCAATCCTAAACTTCACTATCAAAATGACAAATCACAGGAGTTGTGTATAGCGTAGCATAGAACAGGATTGTGTGTACTCTTGCATATATACCAGCATGATTCGCATCTACTATATGAAAGACAATAGACCCTTGTATCCGGTATTCTCTACCAAGTATCTGTGTAATATCTTCTATTCTATGCACATTAGAATTAGGATATTAATACACGTAAGATTATATA
>NW_015149018.1:833732-892190 GCF_001465965.1 Polistes dominula
ATATATATTATAATACTTATTATAATTAGAAAGCTTTGAACAATTTTGTAAAATATTGTAACATATAATGCGATCGTTTTCGACAGAAATTAGTGAAATTCCGAGAAAATAGGAAAATGAGAGAGAAAGAGTCAATTTTCGTAATTAATTATTTCTTATGCGTCTTAATTATTTCCTAATTTACAATGTCTGGCTTCATTAGGATATTAAAAAATACCTTGGGTATAATTTAGTTGTGAATATTTAGGAATGAAAATGGGCTACTCATAGTAAGTCCGTCTCTTTGCCGATGTCTTTAGGAAAAGCTTTCCCGAGTGAGACGTTTAGAATTTAATGTTTAAGTAGAGTAGCTCGAGAATACCCAGTTAAGGTTTATATATATGTTTTTACTTTAAATGAAATTTCTTTGGTCTGATATAAAAGAGAGAGAAAAAAAAAGAACAAAAAAAGGGAAAGAGAGAAGAAAAGTGATGCAAACATTTAAATGAAAAAAGAAGGGTAACAAATATACATACATATATGCATAGAAAATAAACAGAATTTTTATAAAAATAAAAAGAGATAAGAAAAAGGGGGGAGATGGGGGGGTACATTATATGAAGGGAATTTTATATAGGGTAAGAGGTGCGAGGTGAACATACATCCAGTTTAATCCTACTAAGATATATTCAAAACAGGTATTAGAAAAAGTACAATAATAGTTTTACAATCTTATGATTTCAACTTAAATAAGCGACTGTGTTCTTACAACTGATAACGACTTATAATACAACTGCGACTGTTACGACTGATGACTAACTACAGCTCCTTTCTTATTTCTTTCCACATATTTTATATCAGAAATGACCTACATCCCTTTGGAGAGGGAAGGAGCTTACGAATCTTATTGACCAATAGCATAAGGATCCACCCCACAGTCCACCGACGGGTACAGCTTATGGCTTTTGGTAATGGAAACTATGCATAAAGAAACTTGATCTAAAATATTAGAATGTTACTTCGTTTAGGGTATCATACGTGCTTATTAGATAGGAATCTGAAACTCCTCAAAGGTTCCGACACTGCACAAAAGGTTTTCATCGTATTAATATATCTCGATAATTCTTAGGTTTGTTTATGGTTTTATGGCCTTCCTAATCTTTTCTTTTAGTCTCTGAATAGAGTTTTCCTTTTCAGAAAATAAAATATAAAGAAAAGAACTGTGAATACTAGTTTTTCGTCAACATCTTCAACACTTAAAACTCTCCTACATATATATGTATATATAATAAAATTGCAATCAATATGTTTAACATCTTTAAAGAATAGAAAAAAAGAGAAAAAGGTAAACTAATGATAGACAAAAGAAAATAGTAAAATCTAGATGCGTGAGGGGACGGAACAATGAGACCATGAACAAAAAATTTGAGAGGAAGGGAGAAAGAGGGTAGGGGTGGGTGTTAAAGAAAACAAAAAAACTACCAGGGAAAGATAAATAATAAAAAAGATGTTTGGGTGAATGAGTCAATGAAAATAAAAAGATTGGTAGAGAAGAAAGGGGGGGGGGAGAGACAAAGAAAAAGATTGAAAGAGAGAGAGAGAGAGAGAGAGAGAGAGAAAGATAGAAATAGGGGGAAGGGGGATGGGTATATAAAGAATGGAAAAGAAAGATAAAAGTCTTTCTTTTTGCCTAATTTGTCAAACTAGCAGCAACCAACCATAGTCGTCGACGTTTCAACGAAAAACTAAATTCAATTTACTAAAATGTCCTGGAATCGGATGAAATCCAATATTTCTTTACGAATGTTGTACGTTTATTTTCAATAACGTGTCGGTCTATTCCGATAATGCTTTTTCGAAAGCTCTAATTCTTTCGAAAGGAAGATAACACAATGAAATAAAATAGGAAAGATAGAAATTAAAAAAATAGCAAAAATAAAATAAAAGTTCAAATTACTTTTCTTCTTAAATAAAAAAATTAATCTTTCGCGAACGTTCTCATTTTCTTTAAAAAAAAAGGAAATACATACACACATATGCATATACCAATTTGTTATTACGATTAATAACTATCTTTAAAAAATTTAATTTAAAAAAGTGTGAGAGAAAGAGAGAGGGATAGCAGGGGAGAGAAATAATTAATTACAAATAATGATTCTTCTTACCCCTGTTAAAATTTCTTTATCTTTTTAATATTAAATATATATATATATATATTAATGGTCATACATTCATATTGTGATTTTTTTTATTTTTGTTGAATAAATCTTAATTATATTAAATAAATATTAAAAATTTTGTAAATAGTAAATAATTTTTTTTTCTATCGTATAAAAGTAATAATTATTGATATGATATTATTTTTAAATGAATATAATGAATATGCGTATTATACTCAACAAGCGCGTAAAAATTGAAACAATAAATCTTTCGAAATGTCACCATATTTATATTGGTGACCTTCTTTTTCGTATAAATCGACGACATTAGGCAAACAAAGGGGCTCGTACCTTTAAAAGGTATTCTTTCCTAATTTTTCATTTCATCTTTTCCTCCTACGCTAACTTTTCTTCTCGTCACGGTTCTCTAATCCAACATTTGGCAAGCAGATTTTTTTTTCTTTTAATTTATTCTTCTTCTATTTTATATGTTCCCCCTTTTTCGAAAGAACAAAAAAGGGAAAGAGAAAAGGAAAGAAAAAAAATGAGTTAATTTATTGTTTCCATATCCTACGCATTATTTTCGCCTAATCTTATTATTTTTCTTTCTTTCTCTCTTTCATTTTTTTTGTTGTTGTTTTTTTTTTCTGAATATCATTCTCCACTCCTACATTTTTAATTGTCACTTGTCTCGGCTACCCTTATTTTCTTCATCTTCTTCATCTTCTTCATCTTCTTTTTTTACTTTATCTTTTACTTTTTCTTATTTTTATTACTTTCTCTAAATATATACCGGTTGATTCACCACCCAAGTGTCCCACTTAAGTTATTTCTAAGTATAACGTTGTATCCTATACTTGATTATCATAAAAACATTTTATACGAAACATTTATACATATTTAACTTAAATGACTGATTTTAGTCACTTTAACTTAAAATAATTAATTAAAACGACAAACACTTGTGTTAATCGTTTTCTACGAAGTTCTTCTTTTTTTTCCTTTTTAATTACTAATATCTCTTTGTACATTTTATTTACAGGATAGTAAAGATTAAATGTTACATTTTATTTTATTTTATTTTTATATGTGAAAAATTGTAATAGGAAAGTTTTATTTTGATTACCAACGTTTATATTCTGCACATTACTTGCACCTAATCATTCCCATTTTCCCTTATTCCCATATTTCTTCATTTTTCTCATACTTTCTGCTTCTGCTAAACACACACACACACACACGCGCGCGAGTACACTTTTCCCTTCCTGATTTTTTGTTCTCATTTATAACAAATTCATTGTCCAATAATAATCAACATTTATCTTCTTTCTCTTTATCTGCTCTTTTTTTAAATCATCAAATGTTATCCCTTTCATCATAGGCGTTTGTAAAATCTTGTTCAAATGAAGTGAAAATAATATTAGTTTGAAACATACTTTATTTTGAAAAAAAAGAGAGAAAAGAAAAAAATCAATCTCTCCTCATTTGCGTCAAATACTTTTTTTCTTTTTTTCCCTTTCTCTTTTTCAAACATATCAACGAACGATATTTCTTTGAAGAAAGATTTTTCTTCTTCTTCTCTTCTTGCTAAAATATCTTTTTCCCTTATCTTTTACTTGCCTCTTTTATTTGTCGTTTTTCTTTTCTCTTTCGTTATATTTATTTCTTTTTTTTTCTTTTTTTATATTCATCCTATAAGAGTTTATCTTTAAAAGAAAATGTCTTCCTCACTTTCTGAGGAATAATAAAAGCGATAAGCTCGCTCGTATATACCAAGTCGCGTACACTTTTGTAAATTAACGTTACTCAACTACCGTATCGAATCTTTTGGATTATCACAACCATTTTGAAAAAAGGTATAGGGGTTTCTCTCTTTTAGAAGTATATATATATATATTTTTTTTTTATTTCACCTCCTCTTCTTCGGTTTTTTTTTTTTCATTCATTCAAAGTAACGATCAGAAGATTTAGATTCTTTGATAAGTTTCCTTCTCTTTTTCTTCATAGAACGTAGTTCATTACCATAATGGAGTATTCGTTCGAGGACAAGCTCTAAGGGCCAAGGATAAGTGATCGTTGAATCATTCGAGAAGAGACCTAAATCTTCCTTAGGTCTATTAAACTGATTTGTTCGATTCATTTTCTTATTTTTTCTTTTTTTTTTGTTTCCTTATCTTTGATCAATTAATTTATTTGATATTTATTTTTCATTGGATTATCCTTTACTCTCGTTTATATTTTTAATTTATTATTTTCAAATTATGTTTTTATAACTTTTTGTATTTATTTTATTTTTAAATAATAGATTAACCCTCTCAATTATTTTATATTGGAAATATTTTCATTTATATAATATCTGAATAAACTAATTACAAAAAACTTGAATATTAATAATTATACACAACAAAATGTCGGCATCATTTATAAATTACATTCCAATATATTTTACAAATTATTATTTATCTATTCGTATTATTTTCATATAATAAAATCAGGCGTATTTAATTATTCACAATTTTCTAATAAAATAATACACATTTTTAAACGTTTCAAATTCCCTTTTGCTTTTCCCCAAATATTTATCGATTATTATTATCATACTTTTCATTTTTAAACTTTTACCCCCATTTTCTCTTTCTCACTCTTTCTCCTTCTTTTTTTTTCTTTTTCTTTTTCTTGCTCAAGACACAAAGTTACCCTGGAGGCATTCCCCGAGTAAAATCTTTGGTCGTGAGTAAAGCCCCCATACATATTTAAAGTCAAGTACCTACTTGAATACATTACCAGCCCTATACATACATACATACATACATACATACATACATATATATATATATACATATATATATATATATATATATATAATATGTAAAAATTTATATACAGTAACCTTTGCCGATAAACGATTCTTTCGTTTTTAAAAGCTTCGAGGTGTCTTTGAAATTTATCCTCACTTTCGAGGTTGTCGCGTCGCCTAATTGTCCCGTCCTGAAATGACGTCGTCTCTTATTAACAATCACCCTCGGGATACTGGGTTTATGAGGGATAAAAGATGAAAACTTAAAGCGTTAAAGGTGAATCGAAATTATTCTGAGATAATAAAAAAAAAAGAAAAAAAAAAAATAGAATATGAATAAAAAGAACACATTTGTCAAATAGTTTGTTTTAGGTTACATTAAAAATTCAAGAAATTTTCTTTACGAATCGAACGAATCAATTATTTTTACCACCGGTATTACTACCCCTTATATACATATGTGTATAAGCGTTGGATTCTGTGTATAAAAATATACCAATGTCAGGTTGTTTCATTTAAAATAGAACGCGTAAAGATGTTTCATTCATTTTTTTCATTCGAAAGTTTTAAAAATAATCTCGATGAACTAATTTAAACGTTAAGAAAATTTAATGATATAAACAACGATTGTCTGGGAAAATTTGTTCGCTTATGTAGAACAAATAAATTTAGTATTTTTTTGTATGTAGTATATAAAAAAAGAAAATGTTAATAATCAAAAACTTTTTGGGTTAACTCGAAATAATAATTAAATGATATATACAACGATTGTCCGAAAAGTTTGTTGACAAATTTTATAGATTAAAAGTAAATGTATTATTTTTATTTATTAACTTTTTAGAATCAACTCGATACAATAATGATTTTTCTTTTTCTCCTTTATAGTTGTAATATCATAATAATAATAATAATAATAATAATAATAATAATAATAATAAAAAGGAAAGTTTTAATTACGTCTTTCACTTCGATCATGCGGACTCGTCTAGTTTCTGTCTAACTCTACTAATACGTGCCAGGTTTGTTTTACGAAGATGAAATACGCGTCGCGATATCAAATTGAGAGAAGAGGCACGTTTCCCCTACAGCAGCAGAAGCTATGACGAATTAATTACACCGGAACGTTCCTCGTTGAGTACAAAATCACGTTGAAATTCCAACATCATATCTATATTCGTTTCACATACACACACGTATATACACATACGCGCGCGAGCGATATATAGTAATATACGTGTGTGTTTGTGTGTATATGTATATTTGTAGTGAAACGCAATGTGTGTTGTCTCTGTCTTTATCAAACTTACTGTTACCTATCACGTTTGTGTGTTACGTGAGACACGAGTTTGTGTAAATTTCGATCTATCGTAAAATTTATTACCAAGTTTCCAATCAAAATCTATCTTCAATCTAACTGACACATATATACATACACACATTATTTTTCCTTCTCAATGATTCAAGAGTTTAAATCTTTGTTTGAAAACTAGAAACATACAGAAATGAAAAGATCTTATTGTTAGTTAACCGATTGGAATTATTCTTTTTCTTAATATTAGAATTTTATTAATTAGATTAACGTGATCATAATTATTATGGTATAAAAATTATATTTCTTAACGGTATTCTAGTTTCCTTATTTCTTAGACATATTTTTTTTATTTTAATCTCAATTCTCCTTGCATCAACTTTCGTCGATTATTTATTTGCTTAAAAAAAAAAAATATAATAAAACAAATAAAACAAAAATAAATAAAATAAAAGTAATAAATAATAATAAAAAGAAAAAAAAATAATAAAATCACGAGACAATCTTAAGATTCAATTATTTATGATTTAATATATTCGAGAGAAGATAAAATACAAAAAAAAGAAGTCAACAGTAAGATCAAAGTATACATTAGATCAATTATAGTATATTCTCATAAATACTATTATGAGTTAATAAATAAATAAATAAATACACTTATCCGATATAACGAATCTCATTAAACTATGAAAAATCAACTTTAGAAAAATTTGGTATGTAAAAGTATGAATAAAACTTGTTTGAACAACGTTGCAATAAAATAACGAAGAAACTTTATTCCCGAGTCAATATTTCTTAGAATCGGAAACATTGGTAGAAGAGGATAGGCTGAGGGGTTGAGTGAGGAGTTGGGAAGGGGTTGGGAAAAGTAATGTATAGTGTCATCGAAAAGAGGAAACAATGCCAAGATCGGTATGATCGAGTGGTATATATCTCTTGGAATGGAATAGAAGTAAGTACGTAACTTACTTACTTACATACTTACATACTTTTACATACTTACATACATACGAAATGGTAGATCTTAACGGTTGCTTCTTACGTAAGGCCGAGGACATTAGTCAATTGTAACGTCTCAAGGTTTCCACATTGCATCCATCTCTCGACGGATACCAACTCTCGACCAATGACCAACTACTACTACTACTACTACTACTATTGCTATACCTATAATGACGACTAACATAAGCGCATAAAAGTACCGGCATTCGTTCGTCCGGTTAACTATGACTGAGAATATTACACGTTCCGCAATAATCATTAAAATTGTCCACAGGCGACCGCGTGTCTCTGCTATTTCGTTTGGAACGCGAATCGTATCCTTCTATTTTTTTTTTTATTTTTTTTTTTTTTTATTATTCTTTCGAAAAGATAATAATTTTTATAAATACATAGAAACGTTATCGAAATTGAATCGATGTAAAAACAAAAAAAAATCAAGGAAATTCGACGATGGTTATGATTGTTTCCCATAGCACGTACGATATGATACGATATGATACGGTACGGGTACGGTGCGGTATGGTTTGCAATTAGTGAAAAACGTTCGAACGATTTTTTTGTAACAGACAAATTCGTTCTCGATTTTTCGGTTGGGATTTTTAATAATACATGCGTCGATTTGTTTTCTTTTTCTCTTTTTTTCTTTTGTTTTCTATTGGTTATAAAAATTTTATTTTATTCGATCTTTCGTTCGATCTTCTATTCGTTTCGTTCTTTTTTTATTATTAGGGTGAGCCAAAAGCTCGTGCGTTTATTGCGTTGTTACGGATAGTGCAATTTTTTATTCGAAGTCAATAAAATTACTTTATATGCAAATGAAATATTAATATAAAACAAAAAGAAACAACCTCACGAACTTTAGGTCCACCTAATAGTTTTTTTAATATTATTTAAATTTATAGAAAAAGAATCTATATAGTGTATTTAAAAAAAAAAATTTTAGAAAAAGAATTTAACTTCGTATTTTTTGTTTCAATGAGAAGACCGGTTTTCCGGTATTATTATGTTTGTAGGTGTTGAGAAACTGTTACAGGTAGGGTTTATCGTTCAAACACATGAGCTTGTTTCGTTCGAATAAATTCAATCAAGATTAGAAATTCAATTAGCAAGTTAGATCGTACCTTAAATGTATCATAACTGGACAAATGACCGACTTTTAATTAGTATTTCAAATTCATTAGTTTTCGTTTGAATACTGAAATGTCTAGAATTTTGTTAAAGACCTGCATTTGAATCGGTTACAGTATGAAACACGGTACATTTAAACTTTATAATTTTATTTAAATAGTTAATATGCTAAAATCAATGGTAATAAATAGAAAAATAAAATATATATATATACACAGGTGTAGAAAGTATTCGTACACTTATTAATTTGAAATAAAATGTGAAATTGTAGTTTATTAACTAATTTCTTATAAACAATGAATTTGTACATATTCTTGAGAGTTTCTACAATAGATATAAAAAAATAAAAAATAATTTTTTTGTATATTACTTTTAAATAAAATACAAAATTTTATAAATGATTTAAAATAATAAAAATGATACCATAATATAAATAATATAAATATAATAATCAATCAGTAAAATTTAATAATAAAAATATCAGGATGTACCTATAAATTTGACAAGTTTGAAGTTTTGAAAAGTTTCAAATTACAAATTCAATTTTGTTTGCATTTGTATGCATTAAAAAAATAGCCATTTATTGGCAAAATAAATTGTATACAGATTATCAATAAACGTATTAACAAAACATATCGATGAAAGTGTGTGTGCGTGATGAATGAGATGTATCTATAATATTATATTTATTAAATCAAAGATATGACATGATTGCAAAGTGCAATCTGCATTGCAGGTATCGAAGAAAGGACATGAATTTCGATTTTCCAATTACTGCGTACTTCGCTAATACGATTTTATGGTCGTTGGAGATGGAGTAACGTTGAGGAAAGAGCAAATATACAATCTCTCTCTTTCTCTCTCTCTTGTAGCTTCTGTTTCGCTCTTTTACTCTTGTCTGCAGACACCCGACAAAATTAACATTCGAGATTGGACGTCGTTGTGGCTGTAGCTAGAACAGAACTACGAACTTTCATAATCTGTTATTCTGAAGTGGCAGCGGCAACGATTTAGCGAAAACAAACTCCTTTACCGACTGTAAAGGCTTATGGTTCACCGCGATATGTATGCTTCTACAACACGACGGATGCCATTTATTATTATCTTCCACTACTACTACTACTACTAACATTAAACGACCTCGTAATTTCCTTTAAAACGTTACGTTTTACTTCTAAACGAATCTCTCTTGAAAAAAAGAAAAAAAAAAACAAAAAAAAAGAACAAAAAACTTGTTTAACCTACTTTGAACCCAATCGCAAAATCGTACGAATCATTTATTTCATTAAAAAAAAATTCTTTATATTTCTTTTTCTTCTTTCAATTTTTTTTCAGAATTCAAAATAAAACGAACAAATGTGTTGTATGAACAATATATATTATTTTACATTTTATACAACGTAAACTTAATTTAATTAAAATATAATATGTGACGTGTTATTTTGTACATAGTTCTATCGAAATTTAATTATTCGTAGGAGTACATCAAAGAAATCGTTGAATTCACGTGAAAGAATAAAAGAATGATACATTTCAACACGTCGAACAAATTTCATCCGACGTTTCCCGCTTTATTAACTTTTACCCTTGTTAACGTTTGCGACAGGAAAGCCAACGGCCATGGATGGCATGCTGCAACTATACTATAAGGGCTTTTTTATACATACCCACTCACACGCAAACACACACATACAAAATATACGCATACTAGTAGTCATACATTTATCTCTCTTACAAATACATATACATATATATAGATATGAGTTATCATGCATCAACTTCTCTTTATACTCACATACATGTACGAGTGATGTTACTCGCTCACACATAGGTAAAATTCCGAAACACAGTGGAATTTAGTTCACTATAGAATTGCAAAAGTCCGATATTTGAAAATTTCGTTGGATTTCGTTCGATCAGAGGAGGAATAGTCTACGCGTTTCATTAACGTTTTCGATGAGGTTTGTCGACGCATTGAACGGATCCAGTCGAACGAACTGAAATTTTTTTTTTATTCCCTCTCTCTCTCTTTCTCTTTCTCTCTTTGTCGATATTTCCTAGTAATAGTCGCAGTTGGTTGGAGGCTTGAAACCTCTCGGAGGTTACCGACAGTATTGGTAATTCGATTCTCACCAAGCTACTACACAGAGGTTTAGACTAGATATCGAAAAATTCGTCCATTAGAGCGAATCGAGTAAAGTTTAACACTCGATGTAGGTCTAAGGTCCGATGCATCTCCCCTATTTTTCTTTTTCTGTAAATTTTTTTCTTTTTTTTTTCAATTTTTGTTTTTGTATTTTGTTGTGTGTGTACAATTCATCGATTTATTCAACATTCGATCAAATTATTTTCATCATTCGCGATTTATGATTATCAATACCAATACCCTGGTGTTTTTTCGAAGGTAACGTTTACTTGAGAGCCACATGTAGACCCCCCGAGGGGCTCACGAACAAACCTTACATTAATGCCGGTCACTGATAACTCCAATTTGTTAAAATCGTTGATTTTTGTTGCGGTTCAATGATTTTATGAATTCTCTTTATTTTTAGATCATTTATTTTTATTATTTTATTACGTCGTATCATAAGGCTTTTTTTCTAAATAATTACATTTGTTAAGATTTTATTTTTTAATTTCTATTTTTTTTATTTGTTACTAATGCTTCTATTTTTAAAAAGATTTAACCAACAATTTATCTTATTTGTCGAAATATTCGTAAGTTAAAGATAATATCGTAATGTGTCATTTTGTAGAAAATTTAACTTCGAACGGCTAATTTTGTCATCTACCAAAGTTCATTTCTTTCTCCTTTTCTCTCTTTCCATTTTTTTATATCGTATTTTTGTTCTCTTTCTAATTATGATCTCTATAATGTCAAACCAAAGTAGAATACCTGAAATAATTATGAAAATAATGACCGTACGATTGTCGTTTCTAATTAAAAACGATTCGAAACGTTCTGGAATAAATGGTAACGCTGTACTACGGTAACAGAACGGTACGATACAGTACAATACGATACGGAAAAGTTTAATTATCGAAATTGACTCGCAAATTTGTATGGAAAACTCGAAATGTTTCCTAATTGTTCCTTAACTTTTAACTATGTTATCGGTTCGAAGAAAAAGAGAAAGATAGATAAATAGATTAGATAGACAAATGATAGCTAGATAGGTAGATAAATAGATAAGAAAGTAATTGAATATACGTTTTATTGATGTAAACTTAATTAACAATTAAATGTATCATGATCTATCGAATGATTTGGTTCTTCCTTGGAAATTAACATTTATTACCTTACATTAAAATTATTTAATTGTTTCTAATAATATTTTTTCTTTCATATTAAACAATTATTTACCTTAATTTTTTAAATTAATTAAAATTAAAACTATCTTTTGTTGGAGTAAATTAATTTCAAGTCTATACTGCACAACTAGTTTTAAATAATTTATTCTAAAAATATACACTTTTGATTATAGTATAAATAAATATATATAAAAAATATTAGAAACCCTGTGTAAGACCGGGGTAAAAATAGAATAGTCTTACAGTAATCTCTGCTTGTCGTAAAAGGCGACTAAAAGGGAAACCCCATGAATGTATAATAGTAAACAAAAATTATACATTCATGTACATTAAATACTAGATTTCATTTGATGTAAAATATAAATTATTCATCAAAGTAAAAATCTCAATAATTTCCAATTAACAACTAATGAATGATTAAAAAAAAAAAGAAATAAATAAATAATGATAAACATTTAAATATAAAAGTTACAAAACTGTAAGTAATAAAATTAAATTTAACTTAAACCTATCGAAATTTAAAAAAATATTTTTCTAAATTCACAATACAAAAAAAAAACCAATAATTCATCATCATTTATTAATAGAAAAAAAAATTTATCTTTGTAAATACCGATCATTTAACCGGTCACGGTATAAATAGTTATTAAACTATCTTAATCATTGAGAAAGATGAGTAGGAAAATTAAACGAATCTATGAAAAGCAACATACGTAACCTATAATTTGAACTTACTGATGGATCTATTTATCTTCCTAGATCATGTTTTCTACCAATAGAAATCCTTGAACTCGAGAAGTGTATGGGAAAAGAAGAAAAAAAGAAAAAAAAATATATAAACCTTGAACCGCGTTTATGCGATGGATGCAATTAAATTGCATTCAAGTGAATGCACGTGCCAACTTGTATATACCAATCCAACCATCCATCCTTCCATCCATCCTTCCATCCATCCATGCATTCGTACATGCGCACACACACACACACACACACACACACACACACACACACACACACACACACACACATGTATAAACATTTAACATATTTGTATATGCATAACATAACATTTAACATTTCTGAGAGATGACTTATGAAGAGTAACTTAATTAAATGATATATCGGTGATTAAAACAAACAGAGTAATATAAGAGGAATATTTTAGAGGGGGTTGAAATGTATACATAAATACAAATATATAAACATGCATTCATTTACATACATATTTATGTATATATATATAAATGCATATATTGCTTTTCGGAGAGACGCAGATGCGCGAGACAGTTGCGTCAATCGATTTAAAGGAGAGTGCATCGTAAGAGGACAACTTCCGGCTGGTTGCTCAAACAAGAAATAAATACGTTTTCATCATCAAAGGATTAATAATAATAATAATAATAATAATAATAATACTAACAATAATAATACTGATTCTTATCACATGAAAAAAAGAATAGCTATTAAATTTTGATTAACAAAAATACTTTTAGTTAAATAATATTTTTGAATGAATTAAATTGTGTTGAATTTTAATATATTTAATGGTTTGACTTAAATATTAAGTTCAAATTAAAATATTTGAATAGAAATTTATACTAATATAAATATAATAGTGAAACGTATGGATAATACGTAAAATGTTATTAAAATATTTTAATTGTATAATATTTGAATTAATTAGTTGTTAAATGTATTTTTGCTATTGATCATAATATCGATTCTATTCTAATGAAAATGTTTCATTTAGATTTGTGTTTATATTTTAATATATTAAATTATAATTAAAAGAAATATATTATAATATTGTAATAATTTATTGTATTTATAATTAATTTGTCATACATTTTAATGATATTTTATAATCTACATAATTGAATATAACATATCTCAAGTAACAGGAGTAACTCATCATAAATTAATTATCAAGATTCGTACGAAGTATTTAACACGCATATCAACTTACACTGAAATATTAGAATAAACTGAAACATTTTAATTTCGTTAAATGAATACTTTTTTTATTCACATTTGACTTATTTTATTTAAAGTTTTCGTTACAATACTGAAAATGAAGTAGTCAAATTTATTATTTCAGATATTATCAATATTTAATTATGTGTATTTACTAGAAAAAAACAATTTTCTTAATAAATTTAACTCAATATCATTAAATAATAAATAATAATATAACAAAATTTAAAAAAATTTGATCAACTTCTTTTATCATATATTTCGATAATCGATTAATCTAATACTTATGTCATAGACATTATACAATGATATTTTTCATCTTTTTATTAAAAATTTACTAATAATTTTTACACATACATATCTATATATAAAATATAAAGAAAATAATATTTACAAGTACTGTAAAAAAAATAATAAATATAATCAAAATCAACGTTTACTACAACAATCATCGAATTGATATAAATAAATAAATGAATTTTATTATAATGAATTTCATTATAATAAAAATAACTTAGTAGAATTTTCTTTTCAAATATTTATTTTATCGATTAGTTTTAAATGAGTGATTCATGTATCTTCCTCGTCCTCTGGCTTGGTTTTCATTTGACGACAACACCAAGAACGAATCGCAAGATTTTGGCACCCTTTACGTTGTGCTTGAATTCATCTCAAGATGCATACGACGTTACTCTTTCTTTCTCTCTCTCTCTCTCTCTCTCTCTCTTTCTTACTTATTTACTTTTTCTTTCTTTCTTTATCTTTCTCTTTTCATCTGTCTCTTTCTGTATCTCTTTCAGGCACGCATTCACGATGTTCGACCGATCGAAGGTCAGTGTCGCAATCGTGCAATGCCGCCCAGCCATATTATTTACGGAAAGCACTAGAGTATTTTAAAACTAACGAGGACGAGCCTTGTGTTAATCCGACACACACTAAATCGAATCTTCTTCTTCAATAATTTTCTTTTAAGTATTTTTTAGAAAACAAAATATATAAATATATATATTTTTTTTTAAGACTTTTTTTCAAAAGGATTTATAGGACTATTACGAAATATGTTGGTTTAATTATATACATATATTTATATTTATATTTTTATTGTTATTTTGTGTACACCATATATATCTATATATGCATAGACATTTTTTATTTAAAATTTAAAAATAGATATTATATATATAGTATGAAATCAAATCTTTGAGTATATCAAAATTTATTGTTATACTTGCTATGTAATTATTTTCGTATGTTAATTATTTTTCTTTTTTTTTTTCTTACTTACAATTAGTGTTCAATTTTTGTTCGAAATATTTTATATAGTTTTGTTGATAAATAATATAACTGATCATATTTTTACACATTCTATAACATTTTTTTTCTTTTTTTCAAAAATATGTAAATTCATTCATTTCTTATTATAGCGATTAAAAATAATTCGATATTAAAAGAATATTATTTAAGGTACAGAATATTAATATGAAATTTTATAAATTTTCATTTTAATAGTAAACAGAATTTAAATAAGAATCTTATTATATACTTCATATAATAAAGAAATAATTTAATAAAGAAAAACTAATTTATTAAATTTATCTCCCACGCATACACATACAGAAAATATTATCAACATGTTTTGTTAGTCACAATTTTATAGGACATAATATACGTGTCTATTTTCTAAATATCCATTAAATGAATTAATAATTAACAATTAAGGGAGATAATTAAAATAATAATAACGTATAAAATGAAAGTAAAGAGAATAAAAGGACAGTTTTTATACGGAAAAAAATGGATCCTGAAAACACATCAAAAAAATGAAAAACTCATTATGGAGAAATTTGAAATTTCGTAGGATTATGGAGTTGCTCATAAATAGCATAAATGCTATTGTGCTTGGTTAGCCATTTCTGGTTGACCATTGAATGTGCACGTTCATTGTTTGCACTTGTTCCTAACGTTGTAACGTAGTAGTGTAACGCTGTTAAAATTCAAACACGTGTAATAGTAACGCTCGGTGGCACCATTATGTTCTTAACAAAGAACACCATAGAGCTCTGGCATTGGGTTATTCGACGAAGATGCATACAGTTAGCATTATCAACATTATTCAGCAACTATTGGCTTCTAGTTATCAATGAGATTATTTTATTTTCTTTTATTTATTTTATCTTTGATCTCGACTTTGTATCAAAAATGAAAAGATGAATTTTTTAAGTTAAACTACAAAAAAATTTTTTTTTAAGTTATTAAAAAGAATAAATACAATTGAAAATTATAAATGTGCATTAATTAAAAGAAAATAATAAAATATATTTTTATTTATTTTTTGTTTTGGTTCTTTTAAAATGATCTTCATTTGAATTAAGCTTGAAACTGAATATCCTCGAATTAAATAGAACAAATTAATTAAACCGAAAACAGTGAACGAAGCTGGTATCATGTTCGAAATACGTGTCATGTTAAATAAAAAATAAAAAGAAACTAGCACCACGAATATGTTTGTTAAATGAAAATTTAAGTATAATCCAAATGTTATGTTTTCTTGGATGAAAATACGAAATTCTTAGAATACGATTACGTTAAATTCGTTTAAGAGAAACTCGTAAATATGGTTGACAATTTTTTGACGTAATTCGTCAAATAAGAGGACAAGTGGTAGGTAGTAGTAGTAGTAGTAGTAATAGGTGGTTTGTTTCTTTCTTCAATGTGTGTATAATGCACGTTAGTTTTGCCAATTGACTCGAATAAAATTCATCGACTGTTAAATGTATGTGTGTGTGTATGTATGTATGAATATTTCAGTGCCAAAGAAGCACCACCACCATTACCATCAATGTGCATGCACATTGACCAAATTAGCATGTGAGTTGAGTTTAACAAATAGGAAAAACGTTGTTTCGGGAAAATGTTGATAAAAAAAATCTCTATTATTTAAAATACGATACAATGTTGTATAGTTCACAGATAAAGCACCTAGTCTTTTAATTATTTTTTGTTTTTTGTTTTTTGTTTTTTTTAATAACTATCTTATCTCTTTCACTTGGAAACATAAGAAATATTGTTTAGTAAATTGTTATTTTTATTATCTTTTCTTTTTCTGTTTTTCTTTTTTTTTTTAAAGAACAATACATGCACGTATTCATACACGTGTGTATACATGTATATGCATTTTAACATTTAGCCGACCGATCAGGTAGACTACCCATTTCAATGTAAGTCGGTGCCAGACAAAACCGGGAAGATTTACCCACTTTAAAGTAAATTGGTGCCCGACCTATCAAAAAGATCTCCCACGTTGTTATTAGCAACACGTTTCCTTTTTTTATGAGTTGTTCACTACTGGCAAACTGTTTCTATAATAAAATCCATCAATTTAGTTTGGCTTGCTCGAGCGTGGTGAAAATGTATAGTTCGCTTCGCGCGCGTGGTCAGCTAAGTGTTAAATATAGTTCTTTAATTAAATTTAATTATTATATGATACAAATTTTTATTATTTTACTTATATTTAATTAACATTTTGTATTTCAATGAGAAACACTGTATGCACACGGTTCGAAAGTATGCATTTACATATACATATATATAAAAAAAATTGTATAATGTATAATTATCGTGCAAAATTTATGTAACGTTTCTTACTTCTTTAAACTTTTTTCTTTCTTTTTTGTTTTAATACTTTTCTGTAAATTCACATACAAACAAGAAATACATAGACGTATAAAAATACATTTATAGATAAATTACATAGGTTATAATAGTTATCGTAAGTTGGTGGTCTATTTATAGAAGAAATAACATGAACGCAGGTAGATAAGTATAATATATCTATATGTAAGAAGAAACTACCTTGAAATTTAACGATCGAACTTTATATATATATGCTACATACACGAATAAGAAGAGTTCACGTTTGATGATGATAGTAAAATTGTTTTAGATTTAGCCTAAATTTTCTAACTTAACTTATCTTTCTCATTCTATTTCTTACTATGATTCTCATAGTGAAGAAGGTAAGAGATAGTAGGAGGAGTAGATGGAGGTGGTGGTGGTAGGAGTAGAAGAAAAGTAGGTAGGCGAGGAAAGGAAATTAAAGGCTGGGTTTAGAATAAAATTATGCAAAGTCCGAAGATTAACAGGGTTGTCAACGTTTTAGCGATAAATCTGGACACAGGAATTCCGTGCTTGCTTGTTATACCCGTCATTATTATTCCTACCGAGCTCTCATTACCGAGTTGCTTCAGTTGGAATTTCAGTTGGATTTTCGTATAAGTGTGAAATTCACACACAAACACACCTATACACATATATTCTTTGTCTCTCTAATAATTCACATTTACACACACATACATACACACAGATAGAATAGTCGTGCTGTGGCAGACCAGTTGCTACTGATGATCCCAGTAGAAACCATTTTCTACGTTAAATGATGACAAAAGGAAGGAAATATTTCGTGACGGGTAAACGCTTTTGTTGTTAATTTTGAATACCCGTTAAATTTCTCGCTTCCTACCTAGCCAGTTATATATATTTCTTTTTCATATTTTTAGTTTTTTTTTGAGGGGGTATATAATTGGAACAATTAATAGTAACGTTTAACGAGGATACGAGGATTTAGCAAAAAAAAAAGAAAAGAAGAAAGGAAGTTCTATAACGAGCACTGACGGACGGGAATTGAAATTTGATGTTCGATGAATATTACGGTGAGAAAAAAAAGAAAAAATAATAAAATGGGAATTTATATGCAAGGCGTGTTAATTTATAAAATTTATAAAATTTATATACTCGTTCGAACGCGATTAAACAAAATGTCCTTAAGGGATGAAAGAATGTACTTTAACGAGCATAAAAAAAAAAAAAGATAAAAACGAAATATTAATTCTACGTATTATTATTATTATTACAAAAAAGAAAGGAGAAAAGAAATGAAGAATGAAGGGAGAGGGTGAACGCGTGATTACAATTCATATTTATTTTAATCGTAAAGCATAAATATTTTAAAAGCAAAAAAAAATATTAATTGATAAATTATTATAATGATTATCTTTGATAAGTTAAGAACTAAATCTTAAAAAAGAGAATTTAAATATAAGAAAAGTTTTGATTTCGATTAATATTTACACGTAGAATCACGTACCACGTCTTTTAACTTTACCATCCTTTTAGGTTTCGGTGTTGAACATACAAAGTTTGTGAGTGATATAAGTAAAGATACAAAAATATCAAAGGGGGATAAAACACGTAGATATACTTTTTCATCTTTCTCTCTTTCTCTCTTACTCGCAAACTCCTTCGTCTTTCATCCCTAAACTTTTTCATTTTATCTTTCTCACGAACCTTCCCTTGGGGGAAAAAAAAAGGAAGAAGAAAAGAAAAAAGCATCGACCTATACTACGCGTATCCTAAATCTCGAAGAACTAGTAGGCCCCTATCTAAAAAAAAAAAAAAAGTAGTCTGCAAAAGTATACTAATTAATCGAATAAAAATTCTTTTTTTAGTTCATTTATTTCTTTCGTTCTTTTTTTCATCGTAAAAAATCATTCCGATTTGTACGAAATTAGGATTATTTGTGGGTTTTTTCTATGTAAGTCACGTAACAGCAGACACACCGGCAACGTTTGTTTGGTTGGCAAGAAAAGTTGTGTTCTCTTAGGAAGAAATGAAGTTGATAGTTATTACTAAAATCCCTAAGGTAACTGCTGCTTCTACTACTTCGAAATTGTTTAGGAACTTAATCAAACTTTAGAAATCATCCTCGTTTAAAAGAATCATGAGTAAAAGCTATACATTTCTCTTCTCTCTCTCTCTTTATTTTCTGTTTCTCAATTGCCAGACGATGAACAATTAAATTTACCATGAACTGATCCTGAAGTGACTAATTTTTAATATCAAATTAAGATTTTGCCCTTTAATATTAAAATAACTTAAACCAGGTTCTAAATTATTATCGATCAAATTAAATAAATTATATATATATATATGTTAATTACATTAATTTTTGTATTATACATAAATAATCTTTTTCATCTTCATAAATAATATAATTTTTGTATTATTTCCTTTTTTTATATGTATTGAATAATATTACACGATAAAATATTTTTCGTTATTAAAAAATCAAATAATATCCGACCAATTACAACGAGCAAAAATGATTGGCTAAATTTCCTATCGCGAATAAAAAGAAATAAAACAAAAAATATATATTTTACCTAATCAATATATATTGAGTGAATTTAATTTAACATTCGGGTTTATAGTAAAGTAATAATCAAGTATATTATAGTTGGCAAATTAGTTTTAACTTTATCATTTAAATCAGCCACGAATTGTACGCACATACAAACTCGTCAGAGATCCCCAATCGACGACGATGATGACGACGACAACAACAATCACCAACGACTACGACTACGAAAACGACAACAACTACGAGATCATTTTCACGGATAAACGAAAAGTTTCTATCGTTTATTATGTAACTCGTTTCTAACTACTACTACTACTACCACCACCACTATTACTATCACTATTACCCACCCACCACCTCTATTAACTTACTTTTGTATAACGAAAGAGAGAGAGCTTACATAGTACGTGAACCGATATTCCGAGACAGGAACATTTCCGTTTGCAGCTAGTACTCGAAGCAAACTCATGCGGCAGGTTGGTTGCTGGGTATAGTACTTTTGCATTTTCAAAATAGGATAACTCGAAACTTTAACTTTGTTTCCCCTTTTATCGTAATATATTACGACAAAAGCTAAACTGGAACATTGTGAATATATTTATTTTCAAACCTTCTTTTCTTCCATTACCACCCCCTACCACCCCTACTACCACCATCCAAATTGCATTTTTTCTTTCTTTATCCCTTCTTCCATTTTTTCTAGTTCTTTTCTTTGGATCAAAGTACTCGTAATTAAAAAATCGTTTAATATATTTAATTGTAGAAAATAATGTAATAATTCTTTTATCGATGTTTCGAAAAGAAGAGGAGGTGGGGAAGAAAGAAAGTGAAAAATTCATTTATTTAATTTGAGAATAATTAAAATTAAAAAGCTTCGTGTATTTTCGTTTTTCTTTTCACGGGGATTTTTTACTTTTATTTTTATTTAAAAATAATTATTCCTCTTATTGTGGGAGATAAAAGGCGGTTAAGGGAATATATATATATATATATATATATATATTAAATGGTTTATATCAATTTTCTTGTTATTGTTATTATAATAATAAATAGAAGGAAAAATATTGAAAATCCTTTTTCCATTCTCAAACCATTGCTTTCATCATAAAAGATATAAATAATTGATTCAATGTATTTGATGTTGAAAAATATACTGAAGTATCCAATCGATATCATCCTTTTCAATCTGATCGATATATATATGAAAATGGTTATGAAACATGGTGAATTCTATTTGCTTCGAGGTTTTCTTTAAAAAATGAGTACTCTCATTGATGGTAAAGGAGGAGGAATGGAGGGATTGGAAGAAGAAGAGGAGGAAGGGAAAGGGAAAGGGAAAGGGAAAGGGAAGATGGAAATACTTGAAAGCATACATCAAGACCGTCTCTCGAGATTCCAGAAAGATTTTTCTTTTAAGGTGTGTACACTTATGAGTGCAAGTTTGAATTCAAATATTTCTTGGTTAAGCGAGTTTTGGAAATTTTGGTTACTTATTTTATCCAATAAAAATTAATATTATTTCTTAAATGATTAAATAATTAAATAATCGTAGATAGAAAAAAGTATCGTAGTAAAATCGATGATTTTAATACAATATTTATAGGAATTTTAGAATGTTTGAATCATTAATTTATTATTTTATTTTAGGATAAATGTTTCTCACGAATAAAAATAGAATATAAAATAGAAAATTTAATCGAGAAAATTTATTTATTTGTAGAATATGATAAGGACATATTGAATTTTCATTATGACAATACTATCTTGGAAAAATTAGAATTTATATTTTATATAAAAAAAATTTTCTTATATTGTTAAATAAAATTTGATTTTTAAAACGTACAACAGAATGTTCCTTGCAAAGAAACAAAAATTACGCTCACACGAGAAAAATAAAAAGAAACATTCATTATTTTGGAATTTTATTCGTACTACTCTAACAAAATGTTGAATTTTCTTATAAAACATTACCACACACACACCACTATCTACGAAAACAAAAAAAAAAAAGAAGAAAAAGAAAATGACGTGAATTTTATTCACGAATAAAATTAAGTTCTCGTACGTAAACCCCCACTTCTATCCTTAAAGAAATATTTAATTTTCTTATTACACGTAATAATCATCACCATATTGAAACAACAACGAAAAATAAAAGAAGAAAAACAAAGAAATGACTATTTCATTCTCCAATGAAAATTTTATCCCAAAAACATATAAAAAGATATTATGTTAGTCCCTTCCCCCTACCCCCTCCTCCTCCACCATATATATGTAACAATAAGAAAAGAAGAACTTGTCCTCATCGATTTCAAGTTGTAACAGATATATCGGATGCATATATACATCTACACATAGATGTACACTAATGTAAGAGAATATTTGAACGTCAGCACTCTCGAAGCCGAAAGCTTGTTTTTCTAGTCGAGGTTTCAGTCTTGTTTAGTTTCCGTCGATAACAGTAGGGCAAATATACGTGCAGGTATGTGTATACCTTACTCCTGTGAAACACTTTATTGGTTTACGTCCTGAGAAAACACTGTTTGTCTCTGATATTTCCATAAATTTCCATAAAACGAGATCTTCCTAAATTTTATCTAAATTGTTCCCTTTACCCTACGTCTATTCCCTTTCCTTCAAATACAATTTTTTTTATTTCTCATATCTAAAAAGTATTATTCTCAAACTTTTCAATTGTTTCATTCATATGTATGTCCCCCCTGGAACAGTTAAACGAAATTGAATACGTGTTACCAAAAAAAAAAAAACAACAAAAAAAAGGTTAAAGATTGAGAAAAGAGTTGGGGAAGATGGAAAAATAACAACAACAAAAATTCCTCTTTCCTTTCAATTCCATAAATAAAATTTCGACAGAAAATAGAAAACAAAATGAATGTGCGTGTTGACCAAGAATCAATTCGTCTTTGACCTTCGAGTGTTAAACGTCGCGTGCTGTAAAACTCTGGTTTGTTTGTAATGGTGTTCGTCACTGCATTGCTGCGATGATTAATTTAAGATCTTTCGTGAGGTAAGAAAATATTTACTGCCCAGTTATTATGGTATTTCGCGGTTTTGACCAAGGCCATATAAAGTGACGACAACTAACGATCATAATATATATTTTCTGGATATAAATATATACATTTTATTGCTCATTTTTACTATATAAGTGTACGTAATCATATTTAATTGGATCCTCTCTTTTTCTCACATCGGTTCCTAGAATTTTGTAAGTGTTCTTTTTTTCTATGTTTGATTAATGATAAAAATATAAAATAATAATAATAATATTAGCAACAAGGAAGGTTACGTTATCAGATTTATGAATGCAATGTTAAATTATGAAAAAGAAATATTTTTAGAAATGAAAAGAATATATTTTGATAATAAATAAATTTATGTTATAATAATAATAATTATTGTCAATTTTTTTTGATAATTTGTATTTGAAATTATTTAGTAAAGTAGAAGTATTGATATTACTTTATAATATAGTTTTTATATTATTTATATAGGTAGCTGTATATATAATATCATCTTTCAACGTTAGTGTATTTTTTATATTATTAAAGTGTTAAATATTCCACGTTTTTGTATACTTATGTAATATTTAATTAAAGTATTTCCAGTTAACATTATTTATTATCACTTTTAGATCTCATAAAATATATTTAATAGTACAATAATTATACTACGTTAATAATATGATAATAAATCATAAAGTAAAAACGATTAAATGATGAGAAAAAAGAAAAAAGAATAGAAATAAGAAAATGAACGAAAACTTCTCTCATTCGCATTTTATCATCCTATTATTAGTTTGGAAAAGTACTAAGCAGAGTTCTTGTATACGAGGGAAAGAGATTTACGTACGAAAGTAGAAAGTCCTTTCATTAGGCAGACGCAGGAGAAGGGTTTAGCAATGCTCGGACCAATACGATTACTTCACCTTGTTAAAAGAAAAAAAAAACGAAAGAGCATTCTTTTTCAATAACTTTTACTATCAAAAACTTCATATTTATACGGTTTATTTCTATCACTAAAACCATTAATTAATAATAAACTTAATAACTGTTTCCTTCTAATATTATTCCAAATAAATGTAATAATATTCGTTTTAGTTATTTAGTTTTACATATTAAAACATATTATTTAAAAGTATTGAAAAATCTTAAGATTATTTAAATAAACAAAAAAAAACATCAAATCAAATATTACAAACAAAGTATAATAAAATTAATTATAGAAATAAAATATTTAGAAAAAAGTGTCTACGCTCTTATGGATGATTTGTTTAGAATTAAAATAATAGATATACACAAGTTTATTAAAATTATTTAAAAAAAAAACAATATCAAATAACTGTTTGCCTAATTAATTCATTTACCTATGAAACATTTCTTAGTATTTTATTATTCATGAAAAAGTGAAGGAAGATTAATTAAATCACAATTGAGTCAAATATTTTTGACTAAACTTTTAACGAATTTGTATATCAAAAGTTTAGATTATTTGTCATACGTAAATAAATGAAAACGATTCAACTTTTAATTCTCAAAAGAAAAGAAAAGAAAAGCATTTAAAAGTTCATTGACACCAACAACAAGAAGAAGCAATTAAACGATACGAATTTCGAAATAAAACGAAGAGAATGAAACAACGAAGAGACAAATGTTATCCAACATTCGTTCCATATTTTTGAATAACAAAAGTCGTATTTAGCATATTAAAACGCGTGTCTCGTGTATTTTAACTCTTAGATGAGCCAATTTCTTTCTTTCCTTCTTTAATTGCTTTTCACGAATCTGAAATTAGTTGAAACGTTGGTTAACGAGAATCCCCACCCAGATTCTCAGCATAATTTAGTACCAACCATTTTGCGCTAAGAACTTTAACTCAAAGTATTCCGAGAAAAATCAAAGAACTACTTGTAGTACAATTTTAAATTAAAAAGAAAAAAAATATCAAAAAATTAACGTAAAAAGAAAAAAGTTTTACCAACTTGATGGAAATAGAAGAAGAAGAAGAAGAAAAAGAAAAGCTCAAAAGAAAAAAAAAAGGAATAAGAATTTTCTTTGAATAACATGAATAAATTACCCCCACCACACCCCTGTGTCTCCATCCCCTTTAATAATAAATAATATCAGGAACATTCTCGCGAATATTTCACGAACATTTATCCAACATTTACGAACATTTATTCACAGACGTTTAGAAATTATTCTTTTTTTTCTTTTTTCCTTTTCGATTTCATTTCACGAACATTTAACGAAAATTTACGAACATTTATTCATGGAAAATTTTGAAATTTCTTTTCTTTTTTCTTTTCGATTTCATTTGCGAACATTTGACGAATACAATGAATTATTTAATTTTCGTTCATTTACGAACAAGAATGTATTAGAGAATTTTTTTTCTTTTTTTTCTTTTTCTTGTCTTTCCTCCGATGATAAAGGGATGATCATGAAGATTGAATATGGATGGCGAAGAAAATAATTTATAGATTTATTAGATCCTTAAGTTAGATACGCGTAAAATGAAACGACGCCGTGTGACCCCAATTCAAAGTTTCATTGCTTTATATAAGTTCCGATATCAGCAGCAGCAACAGCAACAACAACGATGATATTCTCCAACAGATAAAAGTTTCTCCCGTCTCTTGTTCTTTTTAACTTACCTTATACCACTCAACCCCAAACATAGAGCATCCCAACACCACCAACCAACAACATTCACTCGAGAGTCCTTTTTATACCACTACCTTTCACGTTTTTATATCATGAGAACAACCGCGAGTATGGTCGATATCTCGATAGAATCTGATATCCAAGAGAAAAAAATAACAAAAAGAAAACAAAAAAAAAAAATAAATCCGCTATTCCATACCAGATTAAAACTTTTTTCCTTCTTTACTTTTTCTGTGTTTTTTTTTTGTCTTTTCTTTTTTCCCATCGTTAACTATTCTATCGAATAATAAAGATAATATTATCTTAAAAATTTTGATTTAACGACTTAAGACAAAAGTTTGAGGAAAAAAAGTATTATATTTAAAGAAAAAAAAAAAAAAAAAAGAAAGAAGAAAATTAATTAGAAGAATCTATATCAAAAAAGAAAAAAAACATTTTGTTTTTTTAAACGAAGAGGATGATATTATGAAGAAAATTTCGTAAGAATGTAAATAAGGATAAGAGAAAAATATTATACTTTTTTAGACTTTTTTTTTTAAATTAAAATTCAATCAAATACCTCTTGAAACAGATTAGTATTTTATCTTGCATTATTTCGCGAGAACGATTTTTATCAAATATTAAAAAAGAATGGTTGAAAATATTAAATCTCTTTCTTTGTTCTCTTTTTATTTTTGTCCTTTTCTCTCTCTCTCTCTCTCTTTCTATTTCAATTCGTTAGCGCATGATTTTTGACGAGCTTTGAAAAAGTCATGAATAAAAAAGCGAATGACGTTCGAATGTCACGAAATTCAACATGGTAATTTTATTGTGTATTATTACAACTGGTATAACGTTAATTTCTGCAGTGTTCATTACATGAGTGCCGTTTTCATTTAGTTTATGAAAAATTAACTAAAGCGAAACAACAGATTTCTTTTATATATGTATATATACATATACTCACTTTTTCTAGATCATTTTCAAATATGCAAGCAACTTTTATATTTATCAGAATTATAGTATTACTGTAAATTTATTAATGCATAACCTGTGTGTCCAGTAATCATTGACTTAATATTTAATTTTATATAAAAAAAAGAGAATTATAGTTTTTAATTTATCATGTAAAACATTTAAACGTGAAAAAATTTTTATTCGTATTTTCGTACCAAAGTGAAAACAACATTTTTTTTTGTTTCACATTTTGATATTTATTTTTAATTGAATGAACATTTATTTAAATGATCATTAGGTGTATTAAATAATTGTAATAAAAATCTTGTTTTTATTTTTTAAGTATACCTTGAGAGTGCATAAGACTATTTTATATTTAAAATTGAAAAAAAAAAGAAACTTTTTTGCTGTAAATCTTCTTAAAAGAATGAGATGAAAAAATAAAAAATATTGAATGAAATCCTTAGAGATTTTTGCATCGAATAGTTTAATGTAATACATATATACCTGGACCCGTTAAATCACGATAGAAAAGTGGAAAAACGTGTATTCTATGGAGAAACGAGTATATTGGTCATGAATTATGTAGATATTCCAGTGACACAGGAATCAAAAAACGAAAAATAGTAGAGAATGAATGAAAGAAATGAAGACTTGATTGGAATGATTTTCTTGGTTTTTTTTTTTTTTATTTGTATAATAATGAAACTTTCATCTCCATAATCAACTGAAAATTCATACAATATTTTCAATCTAAAATTTTATCTTTTATTAATATTATAATTCAACAAATGTCTTATACAAAATTTTGTCGAATCAATTTTTAAATAATAACACTTCGAACATTTAATATAAACTATCAATCCTCAGTCAGCAAAAAAAAATAGTTACAAATTATCGATTTAATTTTATTACTATTTTTAATCGAACAAATATTAATATTTATTAAAAATCATGATTTTAACATAAATCGTTAGAAAAGTCAGACGATGTAATAATATATATAGTAAAGGTTATTTAATTTAAACTGTAAATTTTGATTTCCCACTAGGGTATAATGCACACTACTCAAACAACCAGTTCTACTATTGATGAATCCAAAAGCGTAAAATTGATAATAGCAATCGGCCGATCGTGGATACGTTAACAACTTCAAAGTAATTAAATAGTAATTAGGTTATCCGTTGTTCTATATGGATATGTATTATACCTACATACGTTTTACATATAGGAATATCACTTACACAAGTGTAAACCTGTTATATGTATATACGTGCACGCGAGACATTCGAAAAGTTACGTAATCGGGGCTTTGGATTTTAGGTTGGAAAAAAAGAGAATAGGTATTCTCTATCCTTGAACAATAGCAATGAATATTCATTTAAGATGAATGCTGAGTTAGTAACTTTGCTTTTTATCTGCCCTTTTATTATTTTCTATCTTTCTTTCTTTCTTTCGTTCGTTCGTTCGTTCGTTCGTTCTTTCTTTCTTTTACTTTTTTTTTTTTTTTTTTGATTATTATTCGAGAGACATTTTTTTCCCCCAAAATTTAGAAAAGAGAAAGGTCAACTTTGTTTTTTTTTCTTGTCACTCGTTCCCTCGTTCATTCTTATTTGATTTTATTTTAATTTATTTTTTTTTTATTTCCTCTTTTTTCCTTTAAAAATGTCTAAAGGTTAAAAAGCACGTGAGTGCGTGACTGAAGTAAAACGGTAGTTCGTGGATTTGATCTAAAAATAATTTTTCATTGGATAATTTTCGACTATGCCTATGTTTAGAAACAAGTTTGAAATATAAATGCGAACGATTAGGTTTATATTTTATTTTTATTTCAAATTATATTTTTTCTTTATTCTCTTTTTAAGATTGAAAGTAGTAGATGTGTGGCGAGTATTATCCGTGTTAACGATAGTTTCTGTATGCACGTATATATATATATATATCGATTTAGTAGTTTCGTATGTGCGCAAATTCCACATAGTTGAGAGATAAATTTTCTGAGATTATTTTAGATAGGATTAATCTCGGGAGATATTATCGCGACATTAATGACGGAGATTTACGTTTAATAGTCAATGATATTTTCCATATTTATGTACAAAATATATACTAAATTATTAAGAAAATTTACGTTGATTTATAAATAAATAAATATTCTATTTAAAGTTCTTTTCAACATAATATAATGTATATACATATATGCGTTTAATATTATTAATATTGAATTTTGTTCTATAAAAAATAAATCGTTAATCAAATTTTCCCAAAATAATTTTATTATTATTTTATTAATAAATTATAAATCGCGTAGCAACGATTAAAAATAAGAAATAATCGATTATCGAATCTTATAATTTTTTTTACATATATATAAAAATAAATGGAATTATAAATTTATCTAGCAAACCCTGACGCACAAACCGTGACGAAATTATGCCAATGATTACACCTGACACATAAATTTATATTAAAACGAATAGAAATGGGTTAACGTAAGATAGATAAATGTATATTAAGGAACTAGATAGGATATTTTCAACGTGAAATATAATATCTATTTTCTATCAACCTAAATACTAATCGAATCGAGTCATGTTGAATAAAAAAGAAGAGAAGGAAATTCCGAGTTGTTTCTAGAATGAACCCGAGTAAAGGCGAGTATAAAGAGAATAAGAGAAAGAGAGAATAAGAGAGAATAAGAGAGAGTGAGAGAGGAGGCTGATTGCGAGTACACAGGGACGAGCCTGTTCCCGTACCCAGGATCGATATGGATTTGCACGGAGTCGGGAGGCTCGTAGAGCTCGTCGGGATATATGCTAAATTAGCGACGATACAAAACGCCCCTCGTCGCTCGAGGAAATGCGAGAAATTCTCATTACGGATCTGTACGGACTGCTCGTTTACGGGAATACGGAAAAAGTCAAAGAAAAAAAAAAAAGAATAAAAGAGATTACTAAGAAGAAGAAGAAGAAGAAGAAGAAGAAGAAGAAGAAGAAGAAATAGAAGAAATAAACCAAAGATAAAGAGAAAGAAAGAAGAAAAAATAACAACAACAAAAATAAAAAGGATTATTATTAATGAGAGGAAAAAGAAAAACTAGGGTGTTAAATGATAGAAATAAAAAAAAAAAGAAAGAATATATACGGGGATGAAGTTAAATTCAAGGAAGATAATGATTGGGGAAAAGGAAAGGAAGAAATATTCGAGAAGAAAAAAAATGAATGACGATGAACGAAAAAATATTTTTCTCGTAGAATCAGAAGAAGGGTAAGACGAATAATATAAAATAAGAAGAAGAAGAAGAAGAAGTTAACGAAAGAAAGAAAGAAAAAAAGAAAAAAAAAAGTTCGTCAATGAATCTTCCAGATTCCGTGAGGTAGTATGCCCTTGGCCAACCTAAACGTTGAGAATTCTACTTATATTTCATCTTGTTCTTCGTCTCTTTTTTCTATCTCTTTCTCTTTCTATCTTATTCTGTCTCTCAAGTCTCGTTCTTCCAGTAGTTCGACGAGACCGGATGCGTACGATTTTCATGCTCTTACGAACCCGTTACGTGACTTGATTCTTCTTACACCGAATGAAAAAAAGGACGAACTTCTACTACTTCTTCTCTTTCTCTCTCTTTTGTTTTTGTCTTTCTATCTTATTTTTTATCTATTATATAATATATATTATGATCAATCTAGTGAATATGGTAATTCTATAAAAATCCTCAAGACGATATATATTTTGAACATGTTTTTCATAAATTGCTTAGAGGATTTTGATCAATCTAAAATATATGCTTAAATGAGTTGTGTTTATAATTTGAAGGAGAAGGGAAAGGGAAAAGCAAAGTGATCTTAAACTCTTGTAAGTGAAACTAACCTAAGGAAATTTAAACATTTGTACACTATGTTTGTTTAAAGTTAATCTTGAAAATGTACTTTAATAAATGTTTATCCGTTAAGATTGCTTCGAGGCTTTTATTCATCAAAGTTAGAATTGCGTCAGGATTTTTTTCTTAGCAAAGTCAGAGCTTCGTTATAGTTTTTTTTTTTTTTTTTTAATTTGATGTTCTTCTTAACATAATGAAACTGTGCAACATGTATAACTTAAGTATGTATTTTGTATTGACTAAAACCCTTGAAGCATTCTAAGTATAGGTTAATCGAATAATGTACTAAAAACATGTTCAAAATATACAATGCTTAATCTTAGTTAACATTGTATAGAATGTGTGTGTGTATGTGCTTGGATTGTGTATATCAACCTTATTTTCTTATATATATATTTAATATATAAAATATAATATATTTTATATTATATTTTAAATGTTTTTATATAATATACTTTATATTATTTTTATTTTATATTACCTATATATAATTATCTTTATATCTCTTTTTTCCCACATTTGATGTGTTTTTATAAAGAACAAATTTGTGCACAGGGATTTTCTTGTATTTTATCGATCTAAAAACGTAACTGTAGATCAAAGATAAAAAGAAAGAGGATCTTTGGATTAGCTGCTGTTGTACCTGGTAAATACTCCTTCATTAGTTTTATCTTTTCGATCTATTTATTTTTCCTAATTAAACGTTTCTCAGTTTGTTCAAAGCTACTGCTTTCTTCCTCTCTCTCTCTCTGTTTTTCTCTTGTTCTATTTCTTTCTTCATTAATATGTCTTTGTTCTACCTTCCCCTACAATGAGAGAAACCTTGTACGTTCGTTATTTCCAACGGAAAATCAAAAATTAAATCACCTTGTTACATGGATTAAATATTTTCTCTCGTATTTGTTCAACATATCGGATAAAGTATCATTTCTAATTACTATCGGTTTAATTATCTGACGTATCAATACTAATACAAGAATTAAAATTATCTAGATGATAATTATCAATAGTGTTTTTATTTGTGTGTGTCATAAAAAAGAAAATTGATAATTTTTAAATTAATTTATTTCTATTGTTCTTTTCTTTTAATTTTTTTTTTCAAACAAAACACAAAAATTCTTATCTTATCAATACGTGCAATCGTAGAATTAATTATAAATTGAATTTATTTTATAATTTTGTTGTCTTTTTCCTTTTCCATAAAATAATTATTTGATAATCATCGTTACACAAATATTATGTAGAAAATTTTTGTTCTTTTCGTTTAAATCTAAATATAACTACTTTTTTTTTTATAAAATTTAAATTTAACAAGTTACGTTAACGAGATTGTGTATAGTTTTCTTAAAAAAAAAAAAAAATCTTATTTCGAACAATTTGTGTTGTTTCTATTATTTTCTATGATTCTCGATAGAGTACCTTAGCTTTCGTAAAAAGATAAATCATCAAACGACGGAAAATAAAATAAAGTTAAATAAAATAAAATGAAACGCAGTTTTCCGACTCTTGGAAAATGACGTGACTTTTCTCTCTCTCTTCTTCTCTCTTTCTCTCTTTTTCTATCTCCTTGACGTTCCTATTCTACTTCTAATTCTTTACGTGCCATCGCGGAATGCGAATAAAGAAGACGCGACAGAACGGGTATGCTTTTCCTTCAACGACGAGTCGCGTCGCATTTTAACCATTTTCTATCTCTCACTCTCTTTCTCTCTCTCTTACTTTTCCTATATCTTTTATTTCTTCAAATGATATGTAATCTCAAGCATTTTTATTTTTCGAGAGATGCAACCTAATGTTATTTAAATTTTTTTTATTTCATTTCATTTCATTTCATTTCATTTCATTTCATTTTATATTATATTATTTTATTTTATTTTATTTTATTTTATTTTATTTTACTGCTCGTTTTTGTTTGTTTGTCACATTATGTTGCTTTCAGTAATTACTCTTTATTTAAGTACCAATCGTCTCCTTCTTTCGTATGTATTTGTGTCATCATAAAATACATAAAATATGTCATAATTTAAATGTTAATTAGTACACGAGTTAGACGTATTTATAAAATATTTGTATTTTATATTATATTTTTTCGTCGCATTACATATTTTGTTTGTTAAATTTTTTATCTCTAATTTTTTATTCTTTCTTTTTTCTACGTTATTGTAAATAACTTGATATTTCGAACGACTTATTTTGCTATGTTAATTATTCGTAAACGTCAGTAATTTGAAATATTTCTTACTGAAATTTAAACAACGTTATCGTTAAAATACCAAATGAAGAGATAATACGTATTTATATTAATGAAACTTTTAATTTGGCACCTGTATTATTTTCGATAGAATACTTTTAACTCGTGTTCATTTATTCGAGTGATATTTTTGTCAGGTAACAGATATAAAGTACAGAAAAAAAATTTGTACCCTCAAATAAAAAATTAAACTCCCTCCCAAAACCTAAAAAACAAATCGTATAATTTGAATCAAAAATATTTTACCATCTAATTCTTCGTTCGATCTTCCAAATAATTCGATATATAAAAAAAAGGTGATACTTTTTGTTGCTTTAAATATAAAATAAACCCAAAAAATAAATATTAAATTTATTCCTTTAAAAATCCTACGCTTATGATACGAATCTCGTTGGGATCATATTTTCTTGTGTATATTTTCTCGATTTCAAGGTAAAATCGAAAAAGCTAAAAATTTTCGAAGAAAAGTCAAAAACTCGGCTTTAAAATTTTACCCGATAAATTTAAAAGTAAAAATCTCTATTACACTCACGACGTACTTTAACTTCTAAATTATGGCTATCTCTCGAAAGAAACGAGACCTCCTTCAGTCTCAATTCGATATTTGATTCTATCGATATCGATCTATATATACTTATCTCACAGTACGATTCCACTCAGGTCATCCTACTCGCTAAGTTTTTCGTTTCTTTTCTTTCCTTTCCTTTCCTTTCCATTCCTTATTTTTTTCTTTTAAATGGAAACTTGAGAGTGGCTTACGTTTTTTTAAATCGAGAAAACCCGAATAATATATTATACTGAAACTACTACCTAGTTTTTTTCTCATTCTCTTTTGCGTTCTATTAAAAATTCAGCTTAACTTTAAGAATTTTTGAGAACGATTTTGCTTCATACTCTTTTGAATTATATCCGCAGTAATACTTGGAATCTCATTATAGAAGTTTTCTTTTTATTTTTTTTTTTTTCAAGCAACGCGCATTTAATTATTACACTTTTGCTTTAAAATGTATCTATCTACATATGTTCAAAGGATAACGTATTAATGGTATTATGTAGAATGAAATTCTAAACTATTGGCTATTGTTCAAAGGTTGTCACGTTAAGTTTAATAAACTCTATTAATTGTTACAATGATTTATTGATAATAGATACGAGAGAAGATTACAAATTATTATGATATTTAATTGGCCGATAAATTTGTCTAAATTTTTACCGTATTATTTAATTATATTTTTTAGTATTGAATTTCTTAAAATATTACTATCATATTTTTAATATGAAATATATTTTTATAAACAATCATCTTCCAAGCAATGATTTAACAAATTGTATGTGTAAAAATAAGTCAAAGAATAAAGAAGAAATAATTTTACGTTCAAACAACCCTTCTTCTCCTGTCGTACTAGTGTTTTTCTAGTTGGTTTAACTAATAAAGATATTAACCTAATTTATTTAGTAATTAAATGATAGGGGTGAGCTAATCTTTTGGTCTAACCAAAACAGATTCTTTTAAAATGGTCATTCTATTCAAGTCGAAGATAATTTTCAATTTGTAAAAAAATTATAATTTCTTTTATTTAACTTAATGACATACTTGAAACCATTTTTATTTTTATTACAATTAGTATTATTTGTTATTCTTTGTTTCGTTTTTCTTTTTTTATTAAATTAAATTTAAGTTTATAAAACTTTTTCATTGAAAGATTATACTTCAAAAAAAAAAAAACAATAAAAGAAAAAAAGTGTATTTTATCCGCTAAAGGATATTCCTAATTGTATAATATTATTTTAATATCTGTAAGAACCAAAGTTAATATCCTAATGAAATTCTACGAAAACATTTAGTAATAATAATTCATTTTGAATCACTCTATATATCCTGTTCTTTAATCGTGCTGCAGTAAATAGGCAATAAAACTAACCATTATATATTTTATAGTACCATATATATATATACAAGTATACATAACGAATTGCACTAGCGTTCTCTATTATGTGAACATATTTCATATTTCTCTAGATTATTTTTTTTATTTATATATTTATATATATTTTTTTTTATGACACGGTATAACAGAAGCCAGTAGTGTATGAAAATACCCCACTTGCGATAGCATCGATTAGGAGAGAAAAGAGATAGTAAAAGCAATATCATTTTATATAATATCATGTGAACGTTTCTCGCACGATATCCAAGATAATGCATCATCTTTCATAAAATGTGGTTTGAAGATGATGCTTTTTGAATAGTACTTGAAAAGATAAATCGAATGAAAACAAAACAAATGTCTTTACATTTAGTATCGTGTAGTTACTCCATTTTTCCCCCTTTTTTTTTCTTATTACTACAAAATTTTATAAATAAAAATTTTCTACGCGTCGGAATCGAATTTTACTTGAATACATTTATTTGTCCGCCCTTCGTCTGTCTCCGTCTATATGTTTATTTCATTTTGATAGAAACGTAAAATTTTATATAAGATCGTTATCTCAAGATAAATTTGATATTTTGTGAACTTTACGTGTGCCACTCGTAGATTTTATATTCCATCATTGGAATCGTGAAAATTCAATTTCAAGATTGAAAGATGTTTTAGAGTTGAGTTCATTGAACCTTATTCATCCTTCTCTCTCTCTCTCTCTCTCTCTTTCTCACTCTTTTTATCTATCTATCTATCTATCTATTTATCTATCTAGGTATCTATCTTTTTCTTTCTTTCTTTTTATTCGTGAAATTGCATGCTGAATACGATGCAAACAAGTTCGGATTTTGTAGTACTAGTAATACTAGGAGCTGTTGAGATATTTTTGAAAAATCTACATCTTTTCCCATTTTCTTTTTACGCATATGTGTATACGTACATATGTGTATTATTTGTATATGTTGGTAGACGTATAAGAAGGTGATTTATATATATATATAATTCTTAGTAGAATTTAATAATATTTTTTTTTCGATTTATATTTCAATGCAAATTTTTCAACGTTTTAATAGAAAATTTAAATCACAGTTATTGTTGATTATCATCATTCTTTACAATGAAACATTTTTATAGAAGTTGCAATTATTTTTTACGATAACACGATAATATTTTACTATAACTTATTATTACAGGTACAATGGGAGAGTAAAGATTTATTTTCAGTTAGAAATAGTATAAATAAATTTATTTCAACATTTAACTGGTGATATATTTTTTAAAAATAACTCATACAAATATTCACTTGCATTAGAACGTTTTACTATGTGTTTTATTATTATTATTAAATATGAAAATAAGACATCATAATTTACGTGAAACAAACTTAAATGTATTTTTATTAAGAAAAAAAGCATTTAACTTTATCAAATTTAATTCTATCAAGACTTATTTAAATTAACTTCAAACAAATTAAATTTATACAACATTTTCTCAACAAATATTCTCACACATGTTACATAATACATTCGTTTGCATTTTAAATATCATACTCCACATTATTAATATAAACACGAAATAAAATTACATTAAAATATACTTATAAAACGTATCTTCAATAAATAAATATAAAATAAAATATTACATCTACATTGTTATAGAAATCGACCTAAAAACAAATGTATCTCCATAGATATTCGTACGAATATCATGCATATTGGCTAATAATTCTTACCACGAAACCCATCATCCTTTTTCTTCATTATAATAATAAACGAGGAACAATGAAAAATAACAAGAAATAAATAAAGAAAGAAAAATAGAGAGAAATAGTGTATGGGGGGTGTGCATATATTTTATAAGAAAAAACATTGGCTTATATAAACACACACACACATTTATATACACACTTATACAGGAGAAAAAGAGGTGTATCACCTTTTTATTTCTCCCACTATTCGATGAAGCGTGCTTATCGTCTTACCCGACGTTTTCTATAACAAACCGAGGGCCGAAGGGGTAATCGACCTAAATTTACCGGGAAAAACAGCGGATTGTAAATTACGCGCACAGGATGAGTGTACTTGACACGGCCCTGTCCCGTCAGACCGACCACGCTAGATGAAGAGAGAAAGAGACCGCGTTATTCAAGGTTACCTGCTCTTCCGCTGCGTCCTCGTTTCGAGTGGTGACAACCGAGAGAAACTGTCGCGAAGATATAAAAGCCTTCAAGAGTGAAATGTATATGCAAAACTCTCTTTCTCTTTAACGTACACAAATACACAATCGTCCTCTCATTTGTATACATACAGAGACATACACAAAAACACATATACGTTCAAACGAATATTTCAAAAGATGTCCGCATGAGAGATTATCGAATTTTCTTCGAATTATTTTTCGAACAAAACTCTCCTCTCCTGTCTTATCTTATTTTTTATTTTATTTTTAAACGATATTTTATATAATAAAAGATAATAAAAATAAATTGATGAAGGAGAAGTTTTGATCTATTTGAATTAATTAGGTTGTTAAAGAAGAAAAAAATGTCCTTTGAAGTTTTCGAAAATGTTTTCAAATTGAATTAAAAGAAATTCGTTTTTGCAAGTGTAAAAGCTTTTAAAAAGATTTTAAATAATTGCTTGTTAATCGATCTTAGCGTTCGGTGTTAGTACAGTAAATAGAATCAAATAGATAGAGAAGGCGGGTTTTAATTCGAAGAGGATTTCGTTAACCTCTTCTTACCCTTTTTGGTCTGTCTTTTCGATCAATAGGATTTGTCAGAGAAAGAGAGAGAGAGGTTGTACAAATTAATTGAGATAAGTTTTATTTCTCGTTTCAGATTATAAGAAGAAGAAGAGAAAGAAAAAGAAGATGATGAGGATCGGTCTAATGTTAAGTTACCATGACGTAAGATTTAATAGTTTATAGTTAAACTGGTTAAGAAAAAAATAAAATAAAATAAATAAAAAGTCATAGTGTTGAAGAAGGAGAAGAAGATAGAAAGAAAGAAAGTAAGCAAGAAAATAAGCAAGCAAGTAAGAGAAGGAGGTTTTTTTGGTGATAGAATGACGACGCTAACGACAGCGTCGGATCGTCCGGAGGGCTCGTTGGTAGGCGTGACGTCAGTCCTGGACTTAGCCTCAAGTGGTAACATCAGTTTTGTTAACAATGAGAACAAGGAGTCCATAAAGGAGGATCCTTGGCCAGACTTGTCCTTAACTATATTGAAAGGTTGCGTATTAGGTTGGATAATAGTGATGGCCGTGTTCGGTAATTTATTGGTAATGGTGTCGGTAATGCGTCATAGAAAATTACGTATTATAACGAATTATTTCGTAGTGTCATTGGCACTGGCAGATATGCTCGTGGCAATGTTTGCAATGACATTTAACGCTAGCGTACAAATCAAAGGTAAATGGCTCTTCGGTTATTTTATGTGCGACGTATGGAACTCTTTGGACGTGTATTTCAGTACGAGTTCGATTTTACACTTGATGTGCATATCCGTCGATCGTTATTACGCGATAGTTAAGCCACTGAAGTATCCCATCAAGATGACTAAGAGAGTGGTCGCGTGTATGTTGCTCGCTTGTTGGATATCACCGGCTATCATTTCATTCGTACCGATATTCAACGATTGGTATACAACTGTAGAAGATAGCGTACATCGACAGGATCATCCGGACGATTGTGTTTTTCGCGTTAACAAAGGTTACGCAATTGTATCCTCGAGTATTTCTTTTTGGATACCGTGCACCATTATGATGCTTACTTATTATTCTATATTCAAAGAGGCAAATCGTCAAGAAAAACAAATGCACAGTCGTTTAGGTAACGCAATGTTATTAAGCCATAGGCCAAGTAAAGATTTGAACAATCTCAATGGCGAACTGAATAGCGCCGGTTCATCTAAAACATTAACGCTTAACGAGATTAGCACGGACCAATTGCATACTCCTACAAAAGACAAGAACATGATGAAAATGAAGAGAGAACACAAAGCTGCTAGGACATTAGGAATCATCATGGGAACGTTTATACTCTGCTGGTTACCATTCTTTCTATGGTACATTATTTTCATAGCTAATCAAAAACAACAAATACATTTATCAATTTAAATTAGATAGATCATTGAATTTCGTTTACAAATTTCTCACATTTAAATTCTTAACAAACTTGTCTTAACCAAGAAAAAGTCTTGTTTAAAAAAAAATATCAATCGAACAAAATCAAACGTTAATTCTCAATGCTCAAAAATACCGAATAACAGGATACCGATTAATTTAAATGAAAGAGATGACATTTAACAAAATACGTTATAATTAATTATTAATATAAAAGAAAAAAAAAGGATAGGTATTTCTGATAATCTATTTTATAGGTACGTCATAACAGCACTCTGCCGTACGTGTCCCTGTCCGAATATCGTCATAGCAATCCTCTTTTGGATAGGATACGCAAACTCGGCGTTAAATCCGCTGATATACGCGTACTTCAATCGTGACTTTCGGGAAGCTTTCAAGAACACCCTACAGTGCGCCTTTTGTTCACTCTGCAGGCGGCAGCCTTCCGATCTCGAAGCGTTAAACTTCCGCCGGCCGTCCCTAAGGTACGATCTGGTCTGACACTTCGAGGTATGCACTTCGTTCTCTCTTTCTCTATCTCTATCTCTCTTTTTTATCTATCTGTCTCTTTCTATCTTTCTATTTTTCTATAACTCTTGGCCCATTTCCATTTCTAGCTAGACACCTCATTGCTCAGTGTGTTTTTTCTCTTTCTTATACGTTTCTTTCTTTTTCTTTTTTTTTTCTTTTCTCTTCCTTTGAAAATTTTTTCCTTTTAGTAGCCCTTTTTCTTCTTCTTCTAGCACACATTCAAAGCTTTCGTTTTTAGATTTTACCGAGAGACAAACGTCGGCATGGAAAAGCCTTCTTTTTACTATCTCTCTCTCACTTTTTATCTATCTCTATTTTTCTATATCTTTCTCTGTCTGCCTGTCTGTCTGTCTGTTTGTTTGTCTGTCTTTCTTTCTTTGTTCGTTCATTCGTTCCTGTTAGACATTGGCACCTGCTTGCAACATCAGAATCAGAAGGAGAGAGCAAACGAACGTGTTTAAATGGACGAGAAAAAAAATCTCGTTTCGTGTCACATTTTTCTTATACCAACAAACCCTAACCTTTACTAACTGCCCTCCACTCCCTTTACTCTTCCAACCCTCCTCTACTCATTAACCCTGTTAGTCCTCCCGACCGCTGTGTCAGGGATGATACGAAAGTTCTGTCACGTCGAAGTATTTGTAAAAAATCGCACTTCACTTTTTATTTTTCTTTATTATGTTTCTTTTCTTTTTCTTTGGTTTCTTTTTTGTTGTATTTTTTTCATTGCGTACTTTTGAATAGTTAATTTGCAATACATTTCGAATAAAACGAAACTTTGATCTATTCGTCGAGGCTCGTTTCTTTTTTACGTATCCTATTTTATAATTTTGTATTTCTTATTTTTTCAACACCAACCCTATTTCTTTCTTTTTTGTGTTTTGTCGTTTTTGTGGAAATATCGGACATTTTTTTGGGGTAATCTCTTTTTTGTTTTTATTTTAGTCGTATGGACCACGTGTGTGTATTATCTGTGTGTACCATTTGAAAATCGTCGAAGAAATAATATACGGGGTACAATACCTCCTCTTTTGATTTTAGGATAAACGACAGGACTTTTGAGTCAGCCGAATACACGGAAAGGGTATGAAAGATACACTCTATCAAACTGAATTAACAGCGTCAGGTACTGTGGATATAATGCAATGCACATCCTCCCCCCTGACCACACCCTCCCTTCTTCGTTTATTAATTCTATCGTATATTTGTATATATATTGAATATATTATAGTATATAAAGGATGTCCCCCCTCAGTTTCCCACCCCTTCACAAAATTTGACCAGCATATTCCATATAAGTAAAATGATTAACAAATTATTTTCCCTAATTTTTACTTATAGAATATAATGGTAAAATTTTGTGAGAGAGGAAGGAAAAAGTTAATCTAAAAAATTGACTAATATATTTAATAATATAAATATAAATATATGTAAATGTATATATTTATATATATTTATTAATATAATTAAATATGAATGTATAAAAGTAAAGAGAAAATCTCGACGGATTTGTTACTCACGAAAAATAAATGAATTTTTTCAGGCCTATCCATGTCGCACAAACACATAAATATTATAAATATGTAGTATACAAAATGCATGCTTAAAATCTCATAAAAAAGAAGTAAAAGAAAAAACTATATTTTAATATACTCTGCATAATTAAATTGCAATGATCGCATAATCATTACGCTGCTATCATTATTTACTATTACTATTACTATTTTTCACGCTATTTCTAATATCTTCTATCCGCTCTATTAAATACTTTTTTTCTAATTCGCCTAAATGTTTAAATGTTTATACCTTTTTATAAAAAAAAAAAAAAACGAATCAATCAATTGAAATTTTTAAAAAATTGTCAAACCAGACACGAAGGATCCACATGAGAACGTTGAAATAAAAATCAAAATAAAAATACAAACAATATCCTGAATAAAAAGTACTTTTCATTGATAGATCAATGATCCGTTTATTACAGGTACGATGATCGAACGAAGAGCATATACACGGAAACTTACATCATCAAACACAACGATCGTCGGAGATCGAGCGAATTCGGCAGCAGCCTTTGAGAGACTCTTTAAACTGACCCCTTTTTGACAGGTCAAACGATATCTTCTGCTGTGTTCCACGAAGAAAAAGAAAAGAAAACGAACAAAAGAAAGAAAAAACAAAGAAAAAGAAAATCATTCAACCGATTCATAAAGAAATACACCCAACTTCGTGAAACGAAACATTCAAAATAAACCAAAATTTATCGAAAGAAAAACGAGATAGTGGGAGGGTCGATGATTGAATAAAAAAAATAAATTTAAAAATTTGCGCTAAACCGAAAGATTGAAATAAAACAAAACGAAAAGAAGAAAAAGAAGAAAGAAAAAAAAAATAGAAAAATTGATATCGAAAAAAAGTAATAAAAAATGATCGTGATGAATGTATAAGAAAATTTACAAAGATGATCTCGAATAGATTATTTTTGCCTTTCTATCTATCTCCCTCTCTCTCTCTCTCTCTCTCTCTCTCTTTTTCTCTCTAATCTTTTAATCTAATTCTAATAATGTAAAATGGAAGATAGAGAAGAAGAATATTATAGATAATATCATACACTTCTTTAATCGAACATTTTGTTCCCTAAAAGCGTTACCCCTTTTACTAAGGCCTCTTATGTGTTTGTAAAAGAGTGAGTGAGACAGATAGAAAAAGATATATATATATATATATATATATATATATATATATATATATATATATAGAGAGAGAGAGAGAGAGAAGGATAGAAAGCTTTACGCGCGTTTTAATGAAACACGATAAAAGCAAGGAAGCAAGACGAGCCTTAACGTAGTTTCGTTTATTACTTTCCCCTACGTTCGACGTCCTTTGATTCACCTACCCCATCTTCTTCTCCTCCTCCTCCGTCAGCTCTTTCCATCCAACTTTCATCCCCCCTTGCCTTTAATCGTAATTGACGTTCAAAAAACGTTTTTTCATCTCTGCCAATTGCAATCGATAACTCGATTGTCGAAGAGAGCTCGTCGAACAAAGGCTACAAAAATGAAATGCGCGAATAGAAAGAAAGAATGAAAGTGTATGAGAGAGAAAGAGAGAAAGAATAATAGATAAAAAAAAGGGATAGAAATGGTGTTAGAGAGAGAGAGAGAGAGAGAGAGAGAGAAAGTGAGAGTGGTGGTGAGGATAGGAATAAAGTAGGTAATTGTAGGGAAGAAGATGATGAGATTCGAATGCAAGATAAATGGCGAGTATCATGGCCTAAAAAAAATCTATATACATATATGTATGCATATATATATATATATAGATTAACGTTATATCCTTTACAAGAAACATATTCGCTTTTCAAATGATACTAAACCGGTGCTAAAGTTTCATTCACGAGGGATTAGAAATTTAGAAAATGTCTACGTAAGTGCGTGGGTATATGTGTGTGGGTGAAATTCTGAGAGAGAGAGAGAGAGGGAGAGAAAAAGATAGGAAGAGAAAAGGAGAGAGAAGTTTCATATAATATCAAAGGAAACTTATGTTTCTATATTTAAGATTTAAAGATATTATATCCAATCTTTTATTTAATATTAATTAATATAGAAAAAGAGATAAGAAATGAGAAATAGATGATTACATAACGTTTGAAATGTTCCTTAGAAAAGATTAATTAATGTTTTACTATTTGTGCAGTAAAATTGTATTTTCTTTCTTTCTTTCTTTCTCACTCTCTTTCTTTTTCTTACTTTTATTTGAAATCTTTGAATGCTCTCAAACAATTTCCATCAAATGCATCATAATTAATTCATATTACTAAGTTTTTCAATAAATAAAACGTGATACATGATTATTTAATCAAATGAATGTTTAGTATTTATAAAAATATATATCTCTCTCTCTCTTTCTCTTTCTTGTTTTTCTTTTTATTATTTCTAAATTTTAAAATTACGTTTTAAACAATTTATTTATTCATTCGTTGATTCTATCGGATTTATTTCGTGTTTATTTTATTTTTCTCTTGTTCTTTATTTATATTATATGAAATGCGATGAGAAATTAGCATAATAATTCTTTAACGAAGTGATCCAACACAATAAACGATACTAATCACACCAAAAAGAATAAGATTGCAAAGATCAATTTGAAGGGAAAGCAAATCGTTCTAATCTCGTTAAATAATTTCTTCAATGCCGTGCGATTATTGCTCGATCGATATTCGTACAACACGCGATTAGAAGTGTATATAATAATCAGTATGTTTGTAAGAGCGCGTATGTGTTTCTGTGTGTTTGTGTGTAAACATTTATTGGCGCGTAAGCATGTGATAAATCAAAATGTAGCGATATTACATATTTTTACATAATTCTATTTATTATTATTATTATTATTTTTGCTGTTGTTGTTATTATTACTGTTATTAGTTATCACTATAAATTCGCTATATAAAATATACTTTTTTTTACACCTTTAAGGCTGACTAGTGTAAAAAATAATCGCTATATTAATTAATAATCCCTAATAATCCATTCGTATCTTATTTTTCGTTTCTTTAATATTATTTGCTTGTAACATGTATATATATATGTATATATGCATACATTTATTCTCAATTACGTGTATTTATATTTGTATAATATATATGCATATATGCATATGTTAATTTGTTAATAAGTGTATATATTATTATTATTATTGCCATTATTATTATTATTATTATTATTATTATTATTTTAATTATTACTATTATTATTAATATTATTATTATTATTAATACATATTTATTTATATCAATCGTTGTACGTATTTGTATAATATTTCGTATAAATCTCACGTTTAATGAGATGTTTGTAATTACGTTATTTACAAAAGTGTGTGTGTTTCTGTGTATGTGCGAGAGAAATAGTAGTGAAAAAAAGTAATTGGGGCGGAGTCAAAAGTTTCGTTCGTATTTTAATGGAAAAGTGAACCCCCAATCAAGATTTTCTTGTTTTCTTTTTACACACACATTTCGTATCAAGTATTCTAAAAAAAATAAATGGTTTAAAAAATTGTTTTTATGCTCGATATTTAGTTCCTTATCGATTATCATAACTGCTTAATAACACGTGCCGTGTTTTGATCAAATTTTTTTTCCGTCATTTCATTAACTTTCGAGGTCGATCAGACCAGAACTTTTGTATCGTTGACATTTTAATTTTCAGACTGAAAACGCACGAAACCAGCTTTATCATCCAGTGTAGCACCTATACTGATCTACATCGCATCGTGTTCATTAAAAATCATAAATTTTTTTTTTTATCAGCCTTACTGACATTCTTCCCTTGTTTTTTTTTTTATTGTTTTTTTGTAATTAAATTTCCAAACGTATCGAATGAACAAAAGATATATATATATATATATATATCGAAACTTTTTGTTTATAATTGTACTCTACGACGTATTAAATTTTAAATGCAATCGAGCGTTGCCAGATCCGATTAGTATTTGTCATAGTTATGCGATTCCTATAACTTACGAAAAATACGAAGAAACTTTTTCACCGAACCCCTCACTTCCCCAAAATATATAACATAAATGTATTATTCGTCGTCGATCACAGAAGAGAACTGATTAATGATGCAATAAAGTAAATATTATAACGGCTTTTTAAAGACGTTCCTTAGGTAGGTGTATAAATAAAAATTAAATTTTAAAAAAAGGAAAAAAAAATAAACAACAACCCAAAAAAAAGAGATGACAAGCGAAATCATGCATGTTGTTTTAAAAACACGTAAAAACACGAACAAGTCCTTCGTAAGATCGTGATCAAACTTTTTTTTTCTATTAATTTATTATTATCTTAACTATAATGTAGAAATATTTGTAATATAAATGATTCGTGAATTAATCGTTTCTTTAATTATCATTATTATTATTATTATTATTATTATTATTATTATTATTATTATTAAAAATTTTGTCTAGAAGTAATATTTTGGCCTCTTACGATTTAATTTAATTAATTTAATTAATAATGTGTGTTGCATAAACATACCTTCGAAAATAAAATCGTTTTTGTCGTAATATTGTTTCTAATGTAAATCGTGTACTCGAATTAAAATATGTGCTCCTGTATATATATATATGTATATTTGAGTGAACGAACGAACGAACGAATGAATGAATGAATGAATGAGTGAGTGATAAAAAAAGAAAAAAGGGAAAGGAAAATACGTTAGTCGCGTTATTTGAAATTGACTGTAAATACACCGCGTGATGCGATAAGTATGAAAATTATCGTCTATGTAATTAAAAAAGAAAGAGAAAAAAAGAAAATAAAAAACAATTAAAAGGAAAGAAAATAATATAAAATAAAAGAAAAACCAAGAGGGAAGAAAGAAGAAAAAAGGCAAGGATAACAAAAAAAAAATAAAACAAAAAATAATAAAAAAAGAGATTAATCTCGATTGGTTGATCGTATACGAGCAATATATATATACATATATCGATATTAAAAAAAAAAAAAGAAAAAAATACTCGAAAGTTGACAGTGATTACTCGCTTAATCGATGTTCAAACTTATATAATAATTTATTAGGTAAATAAATATTTGTTGACATATATTATATTATTTATTTATATAATTTTATTCGCGAATATTCCTAACGCTCGTTCATTTGCAATCATTGTAACTGTGATATATGTATGTTTGTGAAGATGTGTTGTACATATATCAATCAGTTGAACGCGCGTTGCATTAGTCGCATTGAAGAGAAAGAGAAAAAGTGAGAATGAGTGAGAGAGAAAGAGGGACTCGTAAAAGGAAGGAGCGTGGAGAGTTTTATGATCTCTTTAAAAGAAGAGTGCAGTTATACTATATCGGTTTAAACATTGCTCTGGGGCACATATGCGTTGGCATAATACAACGCCCGTTTGACAGCATTAGGATGACTACTTGCTGACCGTGAAACCAGACGAGTTCAATGTACAGACCTGTCGGTTATTATATATATACACACATTCTACTATTATATATTTTATTAGATATGTTATATATTTATTTATTCCTTTTTTCTGTTACTTTATTGTTATTATTATTATTATTATTATTATTATTATTATTATTATTATTATTATTATTATTATTATTATTATTATTATTATTATTATATCGATATGTATCATCTAAAAAAAAATATGTGTATGATGTGTCTCTTTTAATACATCAAATGCATAATAAATGTTTTTAAACTTATTATTTTCCTTTAAAAAACAATGCTAAAACAAATATTATGAAACATATTTTATTCTACGTTATCGACCAAGTTAAATTTTTCACGCATAATTATTCACTGTTTAGTTTGTATTATCGTCATTTACAGATATCTTGTATATTATATAGAAATTATACCAATGTGTGTCATCACTCATAATTTTGTTTTCGTATGAAGTTATCCTAATGCGTTTAGAAAATATAATAGGAATATGTCTAAACGAAAAAAAAAGAAGAAAAAAAAATTAGAGAACAAAGTACAACAACAATTATTTCACAAACGTCGTATAAGTTTACATAATATTTTCAGTATTATTTTTAAAACATTCTCATTTCAAAACGAATCGCATCGATTAAAAAAAAATGGAAATCTAATATAAAAAAGCAAGAAAAGTAATTGCTGCTAACTTCGAAGAAAATAAAAAAAAAAGAATAAAGTATTAACATTTTCTGGTTGAAACAAAAAAAAAAGAAAATAAAGAAAAAAACACTTCTACACGTTTAATCGCAAAACGAGTCGTATTGTCAACGCCGCATAATTACTACGTAAGAAAGTATTCAACTAACTATATGATGTTACGTATTAAAAGACGTAACAAAAATATACAGAATAAAAAAGAAAAAAAAATGCGCGTGTACACAGATAAAAATAAAATCAAATAAAATAAATATTATAGTAAATCGATCTACGTGAACATTTTGTCGAATAATAATTGAATGAATAAAACAATGTGTGATATAAATTATTATTCGCGAGAGAAATGAAACTTGGCAATAAAATCAAAAAGAGAGAAAGAGAAAGAGAGATACATTCACAGGGGTTCTAACAAAGAGAGGATAGATAGATAGATAAATAAGTGGATAGATAAATTGATAAATAGAGAACCACACAGTGATAGTCAGTGTACGAGAGATAGTAAGAGTGAGTGAGAGAGAGAAAGAGAAAATAGTTAAATCGGACTGAAACTTGGGTGTGATGATATCGGATATGACCATTGTGTGTAAAGATAAATGACACACAACTTACATATACATACGTACACACACATATATACAAATATATATATATAACATATGAATGTATATTCAACGATCCGTAAAGTCATGTACCTCGACGAGGGACGTAGTAGAAGGAAACGAATTATATGTCGGAGGATCATTCGCGCGAATAAATCCACGTTAACAATTACGTCCTTCGATATAATATATATATATAAATACTATACACATTAATTATTATATTTCATATAAATGAATTCACATATACGTATATTAGAACGTATAAATATTAAAATAAATGTGTGTACGTGTAATCTTGTAATCTCATAACTCAATATAATATCATTTATGTAAAGTTCATACGCGTACGTTTTGGTATATACGTGTGTTAAATAAACAATAATTAAAAATGAAAAATATTCCAATAAATTTTCACGAGTTAAAACAATTGAGAAATTTTATTTAAAAGAGAAAGAAAGAAAAACAAAGAAATAAAATTCATAATAAAATATAAAATGACATATTAAAGTATTAAAATAAACTGATGATGATAATGTTAATGACGATGATGACGATGATGATTATGACGAAGGAATAAAATCGCGACATTAACAAAGTGTTTAATTATACCGTCTCGATATTAAAAATAATATTTAACGACTCGTTGATGATTAATTCGTTTAAAGTTAGATGCATGTAACGTGCCGTATCCAACGTGGAAAAATGTCGAAAAATTGCCAGGGCAAGGGAAAAAAAAGTAAAAAGAGAGAGAGAGAGAGAGAGCGAGAGAAAGGGAATGAAATGCAAAAAATAGAAATAAAAGAAGAAAAAAAATTCTCTCTACGACACGCGTGTATGTATATTTTGTAGAGGATGTTTCAAAAGTTGCTTTATCGAGATGAAAAAATTTAAATAATAATAACTTTAATTATTAAATAATATTACAACAATATTCGAGATAAATTAAAACGATGATCATAACAGGAGGATTAAAATTTAGACAATAAGTAAACAACACGCAATTAATCCGATTAATTAAAAAAAAAAACCTGATCGTTGTAATCAGAGTGATCTCAATTTGTTGTTAACATATTGAATTTAAAATTAATACCAATTTTATTATTTTATTTGAACCTATGGCAATTCAATTTATTTATCAATCGTTGTTGCAAACGAATTTGCATTTATTATTAAGTCAATTAATTGACGTTGCTTAGCGTATGAATTCAAAAAGGGTTATAATACAAGTTTTTTTGGGTTAGTATTGTTAACAAAAAACGTGATCCTAAAATAATATAATTTCGAATATTCATTCGTGTTAAATTTTATTTATCGGTACTATGAATTGACTTTTGAAACAATCAGTATTTATATAAATATGTATAAAGTGTTCTCACTAAGGCACGCTTTTACCGATGATCGTTAGGTCAGAAAGGGTTAACTTAATAATATCATCGTCTAAATTTAAATCATTCTTGCATGGGCGCAGTTCGCGGCCGTGTCTAATCATCGATCGTTTTGCAATACCAAATGTATCATTTCTTTTTTTTTTTTTAAATAAAACAAAAAAAAACTTATGATCGATTTTACGCAAGTGTATGTTTGAAACAACACAACAAAACGGAAAATAATAATCTTTAAATACAAAAGAGAGAGAAATAAGAAATAAAAATAAAAACGGGAAAATATAAGTTGAATAAATCAAGTCGTGATAAAAAATAAAAAGAAGGAAAAGATAAATAAAAAAAGAAAAAAAAACATGCAAAAAATTACCAATGTCAGAATATATTTCATTGAACGAACAATTATTATTATTATTATTATTATTATTATTATTATTATTATTATTATTATTGGAACATTTGTACGAGTATACCGAATACATTACATACAGATGTGTTGTATTTTAAACCAGAAATCTGTATAATACCGAGAAGCAATAATAATGATCGTTTAAAAAAAAAAAGGGAGAACAATAAAAAGAATAATAATAATAATGAAAAAAATAAAGAAAAAGAATTAAAATATAAAATAGGTCGAAGTAAAAGGATAGAGGGGAGGAGTTTGGGGAAGGAAAAAAAATTATTACCAAAAAAACAAAACAAAAAACAAAAATAACCTAGCCTCTCGTTTATTGTCCTAAGGGGCCAAAAATGCTGTAAAATTTTAACTGCGATCGATATTTTATTTTCTCTCTCTCTCTCTCTCTCTCTCTCTCTCTCTCATTCTCTCTCTCTCTTTTGATACTTTATTTTTCGTTCACATTCGAGCTTACGTATTTTTATGTGCGAATGTGTATACTACATTTTTTACATATGTAAACGTACATATGCAATTTAGACGTATAAAAAAAAAAAGAAAAAAATGTTAGAAAATAAATCATTTTAAAATGGTAAAGGGTTACTGTGAATTTGTATTAGTTTGAAAAAATGAATGTCAGTGCATATAAGTCTTCGCGTATGTGTAAATTATTAAAAAAAAAGATTCAAAGGATACGAAATATCTTGTATTTTATTCGTTCGTTCGTTTCTTCGATGAAACATTAAACTAATAAATTAATATTCATTGCCGTTACTCAAGGCAAAATTCATTTTCTTGGCTTTTTAGTTCATAAACTTCACCTAAGGTAATCAAGAAAAAGATAAAAGAAAAAAAATATGTAGAATAGAAAAAAGAAGAAGAAGAAGAAGAACAAAAACAACAACAATAACAAAGACGACGAGGACGATGACGACGACGACGACGACGTCGACGACGACGATGACGAGAATTGAAAAAAAGGAAATTTGCGTCTGGGGTTCAAGTAGAGAAGCTCGATCGATCGAAGTTTTAGTTTTGTAAAAAAAAAAACAGAAAACATAAGTAAAGAATCGTGTACGTGATTTCAACATTTTTATTCATAACAAAATAGAAATTCGTCGTTTATATTATCGTTATTATTACTATTATTATTATTATTTATTATATTTCTTATTATATTTTTAGAAATAATCTTCAACAAGACGATATTCAATATTAAAAGAAAAGGAAAGAATTTTCAATGTCGAATAAACCCATCATGATGATGGTGGTGTTCACGTTTGTACGTATTTTTCTTTATTTTTTTGTTGTTTTTACTTTTTTCCTATTTATTATTTATCTTTCGTTGTAATTTTATAATAAAGTTAATTCACGAAGATAACTTAGTTAATTGAACGAGTAATTTATAAAATAAATCAATCATTACAAATCAGAAAGTTTGATAAAATCCGTTCTACTCGATTGCACGTAATTAATTTGCGGAAAAAGAGAGAGAGAGAAGGGGTAAATGTTTGTGAGTGAGAGAAAGAGAGAGAGAAAGAGAGAAAGAATGAGTGAAAGAAAACTTTGAATGCGAGTCGATGTACCAATAAACTCGAAGGAAGTACCAAATTGCGAATAATTGATCGAACATGCTGTTAACGTATAGTCGAGACTTGTTTTAAAAGCAATAAATAAATATACACATAAACACACACATATATATACGTATTTACTCGAGAAGTAAAACGCCAACATATTTTGTAGCTTAAACAATTAGGAAAGTTGATGCTGATGAAATGATGTCAGAAAGAACGATAGAGAGAAAGAAAAAGATTAATAAAATAATAATAATAATAATAATAATAATAATAATAATAATAATAATAATAATAATAATAATAATAATAATATTAATAATAATAATAATAATAAAAAGAAACAAGAGGCGTAAAATAAAAAAATAAAAAATAAAAGAGAAGAAGATGAAAGAAAAAAGTAATAATAATAACAATAATAAAAATAATGATAATGATAATAATAATTAAAATCGTAGATCCTCGTACTTAGATCGGTGTAATAGAATAATAATAATAGTAATAATAACAACAAAAGTAATGATGAAAATAAAAAAAGAAAAGTAAAAAGAAGAAGAAGAATACGTAGCAATATTTCACTGGGAAAGACACGTTTGAATGATTAATATTATCGATCATCGATTATCCTATCATTCATTTCTAATATTCATCAAAGCTAAATTAATTATCTGTATCTATATTGAAGTATTATATATTAATAATATAAAAGAGACTCTTTAAGTGTCTAAAAATGATGTTGCTGTTAATATTAAAAATAAATTATTCACACATACACACACAAAAATTATAAGAAGAAGAAAAAGAAGAAAAAATAAAAGTGAATGTTATCACGTCTGTGTATAAAGGTTGTAACGTGGGATAGATAACTGGGTTTGATGGTATCAGGATATTAAGGATTTTCAGATAATAAAAAAAAAAAAGGAAGATGGAAAAGAAATCCTCTAAACTGCTTTGCTCTTATCATTCTCATTCACCCTTTCTTTCTCCTCTTTCCCCTTTCTCTCTTTCTCTCTCTTTCTCTCTCTCTCTCTCTCTTTATTTTCTTTTTATTTGTCTATTTTTTATGTTTTCGCTCAACAATTCGACTTTTCAGCAACAACAACGGCTGAGAAGAAAAAAAACACTTAATGTATTTTTCTTCTCCCCTTTTCTTTTCTTCTTTTTTTTTCGTTTATTACAGTAAAGGGTAGTAAGGTAATATTTGAGAAAGAAAAGGGTGGTTGAGGTTTCACCTAGGATAAAAGAGAAAGAGAGAGAGAGAAAAAGATTAAGATTATTAATGCGAAAAACGTCGTAAAAAACTAAAACAAAAATATAAAAGAGAAATAAGAATAAAAGAATAAAATAATAAAGTAAATAAAGTAAAAAACTCGCGATGTCGTCGTAATCCTAAGGACAAAAGCCAAAAGTTAGAACCAAAAAAAATAAAAAAAAAAAGGGAAAAAATGAAAAATAGTGGAGATCATTTTTCATGATCGTTCATGATCCCTAAAAAAAAAAGATCACACGTTGACGGCATCGATTCTTTACGAACAGGATCTGCTTTTCTTGAGCTCTTTATTTTAAGTAACGAGAGAAAAATCTAATAAAATGCCATCTTCTTGAGGTGACAACGACAATTTGTCGAACACCTTGGTTCTTTCCTTTCTCTCTCTCTCTCTCTCTCTCTCTCTCTCTAACACACACACACACAAACACATACATACACTTTATTTCTTTCTCTTTTACTCTCCTTTTTTTTCTTCATATATTTTTTTCACCTTCTACTTTTCGTTATATATTTTATTTTATTTTATCATTATTTATAATATCGTCAGGACGAACGAGGGATAAAAAGAATTCAAAAAGCCCTTTTTTCAAGATCCTTTAACATGTTCGTATTAACATAATTAATATTATACATAATTAATAAAAAGTATATAATACTTTTATTCTATATAAGTATTATAAATACTACATTTATATTTATATTGCTAATTTTACATCAAGTTTTCTCTATAAAAAATTTCAATTTTTTATTTTTTATTTAATTCGAACAAGAAGAATATCACTTGTGTCTTGAATAGCGGAGGGCTCCCTCTCACCCTTGTACAGAAACATATCCATCACCGAAAATATGGATAACGTTGCGAAGAACGTGTTAACAAGCAGATAATAAAAGGTAGTAATAGTAGTAGTAGTATTACTTACTTGCTATAAAAAGAACAATAGATTTTTTTTTAATATTAACGTTATACTAACGAGAATGAAAAATAAGGAGAGAGAGAGAAATTTAGGAAAATAAAAAGCATCAAATTTAACTGTGATGATACACCAAAAGTTTAGCATACTCTGTCTATCGTCAACCCTTTCCTCCTCCATACACGCACATATAAATATATATATATATAACTTAATACTATTGCATATGCAAACAACAAACATCCCTATTCATACATACATACATACGTGTTAATAATGTCTATTTCGCACAAATGAAATAAACAGTAAAAAAAAAAATGGCTTTTGTTGGTAGCTTGAAAAGCAAAAGTAATAATAAAAAATAAATAAAATAAAAGGAAAAAAAAATAAATGCAAAAACGAAAGCAAATACATGTTGCATACATAAATACATGCATATATTCATATACATATATACATACATTCATACGTATTCTGTGTAGAAGGCGGGAATGAGTCTGACGTATATATTATATCTATATAATATTATATTAATTGTAAGAAAATTTTTAAATAATAAATGATCTAGACAATCAGGATACGACGTAGTCGGATTTTTCTGCCGACCGAACAAACTTTCGTCTTCATCATTTTCTCTATTTTATTCTATTGCATACACAATAATAATAATAATAATAATAATAATAATAATAATAATAATAATAATAATAATAATAATAATAATAATAATAANATAATAATAATAATAATAATAATAATAATAATAATAATAATAACAATAATAATAATAATAGTAATATAATATCCGAATATACGATCAACAATAATACTAATGATAATACTTATGATAATTATATAAATAAAATAGGGGTATGAATGATAATTTAACGATAATTAATTATAATAATAATAATGATAATGATCAATAAGTATCACATGATAAGCGATAATTAAAATGATGAATGTCTTGTATATAGTGAATGTATAATAATATAATATAAATTATCATTGTATAGCAATCGTGATAAATAGTAAAGAGACAATTATGCCATTGTATTTTAAATGTTCACACTATTTCTTTCTGTTATAAAAAAATATATGTATATACATAAATTTAATCGAATGATGATTGGTCGAAATAATATAATAAAGGATTCTTTTTGAAAATGTCTCGAATATATGCGAGTAGTAATCAACAATAATCTCGAAGAAAAACATGTGTTTGTGTTTTGTATTATTTGTTCGTTTCATTTGGTATTATATATAAAAAGGGTAGAAAGAGATAAGAGAGAAAGAGAGAGAAAGAAAGAAAAAAGTTTGGAAAATTTGCTGGGATAAGGATAAACATTTTATTTGCTACTGGATTACCGTCCTATATTTTTCACTATATCCAATAGGATGTACTTCGTAAAAAAATAAAATAAACAAGAAAGAAAGAGATAAAAATGGGGACCGGGAGTTGGGGTAGAGGTTGGACGGAAAAAGATAATAAAATGTTTGCAACGAAATAAAAGATACTAGGTGCTAACTTTCCCGAGAGAATCAAACACAGAGAGATAGAGATGGAGAGAGAGAGAGAGAGAGAGAGAGAGAGAGAGAGAGAGAGAGAGAGAGAGAGAGAGAGAAATATACCATTTCTATCGATTGTTTATGCAGTTCTCGCTAGATAAAAGAAACTTTTTTGGCACAGGCTAATTCTCGATCGTTAAATTTATTCTCGTTAATACAACCTCTCATCTTTTTACAACGTTATTTTCACTTTCTTTCCTCTTCTCCTTCTACTTCTTCTATAATATTTTTGTGTTTTGTTTATTATATCTATCGTACTTTCCTCTTTTCTTAAAAAGGGATTGAAATTTCGTAAGGTTTCAAAAGAATCCACAATTATAAAGACTTTCATTTGATGTTAATCTTTCTTTTTTTATTTAGTTTTCCCCAATCAAAGTAAATTCTACCCTTTTTCTATATATACACCACGTATATATATATATATATTTGTGTATGCACGCGCGCCCGAGTGTGTGTGTTATTTTTTTCCCCGTGTACATATGTGTGTACGTATCTTTCTGTCTTTCTCTTACAAACGGAATGAACCAGTATACGCGAACGAAATTCCTAAATACGAATGGCCTGGTCCTGGCAAAGCCGTTGCGCATTGCAGCAACCCCAATACAAGCACCACCACCCCTTGAAGCAGCATGTACCTAATGCAGTGGTGGTAGGATAGGGGTTATACTGTGCATCATGTTGCTACGGGCCAGTTACGAGCGTGGTAATCGTCTCTCTTCTTTATATTTATATTTTTTTCTCTCTATCTTTTTTACATTAAACAATTGTTACATTATTTATATTATACGAACAACGCATGTGCTTCCTTTTCATCCTAATAAAAAATAGTAAGTATGTGTATATATATATATTTTTCTGTACAATCAATAAATAATGAGGTATGAATTTTATCTATTGGACTGAAAAAAAAATAAAAAACTGCGATGCGGAGGATCTTCCTATTAAAATTATGAGCTCATATTTGGTGAGAATTATTTTAAGGTGTCTAGCAACCCATTTTTCCGTGGCACTTGAAAAAAAAAAGTCATTTTTTTGACCCACCCTAATATATATATAATATTTAATTTTTAAAATTTATTTACACGATTTGATTTGAGAGGTAGGAGGAGAAAAAGAGGTGGTATTTTATATTACATTTTAATTCAATTTATTTAGAATTCTTTTCTACGAATTTGTTCATTTTTAATTTTTTTACTTTTTTTTTTGTATATATACTCAATGTTGAATACAAAAAACCCACTCCTCATTCTTTAATTCTAATGAATGAAACAGTAGGTAAGGGTTTTTTTCTTTTCTTTTATTATAAAATGTAATACTTGTTATTGTATCTTGATGAGAATGGATTATTAATAATTTTTTTTTTTAATCTTATTTCGGATGAAAAATTTTAATTATCGTATAGATTTTTTATTCCATGTCGATTATGAACATCGACGAAGCTTCCTATTCATTTTATTGAATGGATTGATATGAGAGATTTTTTTGTTGTTAAAATATTAAACGTATGGTAGGATATTATATTTTGCTGAATTCAAACTTATTAACATTAATTAATTTATTTTTAATTTTCTTTTAACGAGAATCATTCTAATTGAATGCTAAAAATATAAAAAAAAAAGATCATTTTATATTACTTCATCTTTATGAATGGAATGATAAAATGGGATTTTTTAAATTTTACCAATAAAAAAATATCTTACTTAATCACTGCATCTTTTAAATTTCAGACTTAATTATTATTATTAATGAATTGAAATATCACTTTGAAAAGAATTCAAGGCTTATCGTGAAAACGAACGAGCTTTAATTGTCGAATGTAAAATTATGATTTTTCTAATAATATAAGAAGTGATAAAAAAGAAAAAAAAAAGAAAAAAAGGTAAGTGTACGATATTATATCGTAAATGATATTCACCCCAAAAACTTTAAAAAAGAAGTTTTTCCAGAAAAAAATTGCATTTATATTTGCTATATAAAATTGTAAACAAAATATATGACTATATAAATGCATTGATACACAGCATTTTAAAAAAACAGCCATTTAGGGTACTCAAATAAAAAACAAAAACAAAAATACTTGATATTAAATTACACGATGATCATCTGCAACAAAAAGAAAACAATATTTATTTTTAATTATAAAATCATTGTAAAATAACTTGACATATTAAATTGAAAATTATAATTGCGAATTGGACGATTACTCCGTCAGAATTGCGTCAAGGTTTTTTCAGAGTTACGTCAGTATTCTTTTCCCAGCAAAGGTAGATAGGGTTGCGTCAAGATTTTGTCCCAGCAAAAGGTAAGGTGTCGTCAGGATGGCATCAGAGCTGCGTCAATGTTGCGTCAAGGTTTTTTTTTCTTTCTTATTTTAAAGGAAATAAGATATAAATAAGAAAATAATTTAAAATAGGGATATTACTAATAAGAGAATATTTTTAATCAGATTCTTTTTTTTATCTTATTGTTTCGTTTATTGTTTGTTTTTGTTTTTTTTATTTGTATCATTTCGTATGTAATTTTATCTCTTAATATAAAATTAGATGAGAGAGATCGTTTGCTTAGTATGCGTACCATCTAAATAGACTTGGCATCGAAGGGAACTTGTTTATCTATAATTATCTTTCATAGGCGCCTATCATTATCCGTGTTTCCACTTTATTATCCTATTTTTAGCGTGTACGCCATATTTCTGCCTTGTGTCTACTACTTTTGTACGAACTAACGTTATTAACAGTTTAATCATCTTCCATCTCTTTTTACTATTTATCCTTCAAGCAAGATACTATTAAAAATTTCTAAACAAATGTAATTTCACAAATTTAATTAATTATTATTTTCCTTATATTTAATTATTATAATAATTATTATATTAGGTCGAGAGAGTCATAAATAACTTCCGTTTTTTATGAGACAAAGAATGGTGTTTCTGTCACTAATAAGTGCAGGGCACTTTTCATGGAGTTTTTTTTTGTACTCTTTGTATCTGTTGGACGTGTATCTATTGAATTTCGCTCCAATATTACCTTTAAAAGGTTCGTCAAAGTTGGAAAGACGTCCTGCGCTTGGTTCGTCTTTTAAGGTCGTATCTCCAGAACGGAATTTTACAAACTAATTTCTGACTGCCCTATCAGTTATCAATCCTGCACTATATATACTGTATATTTTTTTAGCTGCCACTTTAGTGCTATTGCCTTGTTTAAATTCCTAAAGCATTACATGTCGATTATGCACTTTTTACTATCCATTTCAGAAGTTAAGGAAAATGGTTAAATGTAACATTGACTACATAAAACAGTTGACAGAAGACTAACTGAATCCTCATCTATACAGTGATATATATATATAATTTTTTATTACAATTATAAAAATAATAACAATAGTAATAATTATAATAATAATACTGATAGTAATAATGATGATGTTCATGAATAAATTGAAATGAAAATCATTAGTTTGAGTTAGTCGAATTGAATAGAGTGGAATTAAATCGAATCTAATTTGGAAAACGTTTGAGGAAGTTTGCTAGTTGGTCGAAGTCGATTGTCGTTCGATTATTGAACGCCACGCAAATCGTAATTGGATCTTTAATGGTCGAAGAAGTTGTGCACCGATCGACTGTGCTATTCATCGACAAAGTTACCTGTGTGTGCTAGTCGTTATCAATGTGCATCAAACTCATATATATATGAGTACTTAGAGACACATACATACACACACGTCGCATCCTCTTGTCGTTGTCATTGCTGGATCCGTTGGCTTTTATGAATTTGAAGATTCAATTACAAAACGATCGTTCGAGAATTGAAACCGGTTTGCTGATCTCGCAATTTCCTTCTTGTCCTTTATAAGACGACCACTCGTATCCTCTATTCCACCTTTTTTAATCGAAATTA
>NW_015149018.1:892478-934935 GCF_001465965.1 Polistes dominula
TATTATTATTATTATTATTATTATTATTATTATTATTATTAATATGGAAACTTCAATTTGTGCTTTTGTATTATATAAGAAATTTTTAAAATTAACGCGTAAATAGTATTTATTTATTACTTTAATACAATTTCTCCACTTCTTTTTTTATTCGCGTTATTATTATTTATTATTAATATATTTTCTCCCTCGTCAAATATGACGTCATAATTAAAACAAACCTAGTTATATGGAAATTACGAATATACAGAGGGAAATTGAGTGAATTTAAAAGATATATAATATTTAATATAATAGCTTTAATCTGTAGATTTGTGTGTGTGTGTGTGTGTGTATGTGCATTTGTAATTTCGTAAAAGCTTTCTACTAGTTTTGTCCAAACAAAGTGTAAAATGTTATATAATTGATTCATAGTGTAACCAACTTTACAATTTTCTTCTCTTTCTCTCTTGTTCGTTTAAAGCCTTCTAGACTAGAATGTTTTATAGCTAATATTTCCACAAGTTAAATAGCCTAAACTTTACATAGAGATCATAAGGATACAAAATTTCATCTTGATTGGACCAAGTTAGTACGTACTTAGGTGTTTTTACAAAATTGCAAGCCTACAAATTCAAGCTTTTATATTAATGAAAAACATAGAAAGTTCTAAAAAGTTTCTTATTTATTCAAACAATCCCATATTTTTATAATTAAAATAATAAAAACTTCTTTTTTGCACGTATATGTAGATTATCAAGCATCTATTTAATTGTGATTAAATAAAAAGTATGGTAATAAAAAAAAAAAAATCAATTACGATGCAACAAGTTCGTCTACGTTCGACAAATCGATTAGCCAGGAAAATATGAAGAAACTTTTTAACTTTACGACCCAATTAAATGAAACTTATTTTTATTATTATTATTATTATTATTTTAATCATAAATTTAACCAAAACTATTTTATAACAATAATAATTGAAACACGAGTATAACTAAAGGTAACATTTAGAAAATGCATTATGAAATACAGATTTAATTGAATTATAATGATGCACGCACGTGTGTTATACTTTGCAGGACGTATAATATACAGGGTGAGTAAAAATTAACCGAACACCAATATATGAAATATGTAAATCCTCTGTTGGATTTAAAGATATGAAGTATGTTTATAATAAAAATGATTTCGAAATACGAGCATGATTATCGTAATATTATTTTTATTTATTTAAATAAAATTCATCCTGTAAGATCTGTGTTGGTTTTATTTCATACTTTTTCGTGTGGTCATACATTTTTAAATCGTATAAATAAATAGGGTACTCGTATAAACGGTCAAACCATTTTTAAGTAGTACTACGTATACACATACATATATACATAAGAATCTCTTCTCTTAGAGATGAAATTATAAGACGTGCTTTCTCGGTTTCTCTTGGCAAGATAAGCACAAAATCCCGATCCAATTAAACGTGGATTGTATTACGGATAGGTAAGTAAGACCGATCGATAAAGGGCAATTCTTGCGAAACTACCTTAACCATAATTTTCTTTTTCACTCTTTCTATATTTCTTCTACTCTTAAAACACGATAAGGGCTACTTTAAAATGTCTCGAACATAAGTATTATAATTTTTGAAAGAATTATTTATTTTTTAATTATCGTACTTATACGATCGATTGGATAAACTTTGTTCGCGTTGAGAAAAAGGGAGAAATCGAAAAAAGATTTTTTTTTTATATTAATTCATTTCAAAAAACGCAATATTATTCATCTCTTGTATTAACTTAATCATATTTTTTATTTTTTATTCGAGAAAAGATAACGCTTTTTCTTATTTATTATACTTTAATTTAATTTTCTCTTTTTGTTTCATCCACTTTTAAAATTTATTTTCCCCTTTTCTTTCTACAAATCCAACATTTTATTGGAGAACGGAAGAACGGTTCTTGCGAGAATTCTTTTTATCTTTTTTTACTTACTTTATGTCTATCCAATTTAATATGTTCTATCGAAGCGGGTAAATGGGTATCAGTAGTTCATTAAAATTTTATCTTAAAGCCACTCTATATATATATATATTATAAACCTTTGTAGTTTTCTGGAGTGTCTGTCTACATCTCAGAAGAAAAATGTACGACGTTTCTTCTACAAACGAGAGCAAGGAGAATAAAATGAAGAAATTGTTTTTAGAATTTTTATTCGTAAATTAAGGAAAAGTTAGATTTTCATAATTGAATCTATTATTTGTCAGTTGAAAATATTTCTATGAAATTATTACTAAATAATTTACAACACTTTCTTGATAATTATTAATGATGTGAAAAGTTCTTTAGAATGAGGATGATTTGAAAAAATAAAACACTGCAGCGATGCAGCGGCCACGATACTGTGTGTGTTTGTGTGCGACTGCATACTACGAACCGTGGACTCATATAATTTTGATACTAAACCTGGTTGTAGGTAGGAACGATAGAAGGGTAGAAGAATAAACAGAGATAAGTGTGTAGGCGACAAAAGAATAAGGTACAAACGAACCGACGGTCAAAATAAAAAATCATAACGGTGCTTTTATATATATATATATATAGATGGTATATATGGTAACAATATTATAATAAATAAATTTTACAATTATCTTAATCTTTATACTCTGCATTCGTCTTATTCTCTCGAAACTTAGTTTTTTGAAGGTTTTCTGAGTTTTTTAAGACTCTTTGTGCGGTGCGTTGAAGAACATAACATAAATATACACATGATTTTAAGTCATGAATCGTTCTCCAAAAAAATTATGAACAACTTTTTAATCCTTTATTATTTTTACGACGATCATTAAATGTCTAACATTAATTAATTTCAATTTTTAACTATTTACTTTTCATATAAGATACTAAATATTATTCTAAAAATATATATTCTAGAATATATATAGAATATATATTCTAATATATTCTAATAATATATATATTATAATTAAAAAATAAAAATTTTTATATCTTTATTTATAAAAATATTACGCCTATAAGTATGCAACCCTCTAGATCCTCTTGAAAATGTTGCTTGAGAGCGCTATCTGTTGGGACGGATTTTTTTTCAGTCTAAACTGTTTATACATGCATGTATTAAGGGTTGCCTATGTTTCGGGCAGAAAAAAATTCCGTCCCAACAGATGGCGCTCGCAAGCAACATTTTCAAAGTGTATCTGGAGGGTTACGCATTTTTAAAATTATTAAATAAATAATTAGAAAAAAGTACAAAATAATATTATAATAATATTATAAAATAAATTATCCTACTCCTGATTACTATGCATTCGTCTAATTCTCTCGAAACTTGATTTATTAAAGATTTCACTTTTAACTTGTGTGATCTGCATACATATCTTTTTTTTTTTATTTATCTACGGTACGATAAATCAAATACTTTTAATATTTTTTTATGAAACTAATGATTTTGCTTGCATCTACGGCAAAATTCGTCAATGATTTATAATATTTTCCTACACGTGTATCTACGGTATAATTTGTCAATGATTTGTAAAGTATTTATAAAGTATGTACTATAATATGAATATATAATACAATAACATTATGCAATAGTGTAAATTTATTTTGAATACGTTTTAAATGGGCAGCTATGGAAATACGTTATGAAATGCGGATGCTATATAAAAACCGGTTTTATTATTTACAGCAAAAGGTCATCCACGTTTTAGTTCACGTTTTAAGAATCTACAAATTTATTCTCAAGAAACATTCACTGAAAAACGATAATACCTGTTTTTTTACTCATAGCATATATTTTCCATCGAAACCAAATAAATTTTATCGATAAATAAAAAAAAGAAAAAATAAAAAATATCATGCGTGCAGATCACACTTGTTAGAAGTGAAACCTTCTTAAAACCAAGCTTCGAGAAAATGAGTCGAATGCAGAGTATCAGGAGTAAGATAATTGTAGGGTTTATTTACTACAATATAAAAAAAAATGTCATGTGATTGATTTTCAAAATAGTTCCATAAGTTTACAAAAAAATTAGTCAACGATCGAGGACTCAAGTATTTTTTTAAAAATTTCAAAAATAGGCACGGACGAAATTATTGATGCTGTAGTTGAAATCGGCTATCATCATGTCAAGGACTGTACAAAGAGCAAATGTAAACCTGTTTCGCCTAAAGGAAAATTACGCCCAATTAATTTTTAACTCAGGAATGCGATAAACCTTTGCATTAACCACTTGCGTTACAAGCGTCGAGATGTCTTAGTTTCAAAACTGCGCGTAACGTGTACACCACGTCGATAGGCGTTTATTACAAAAATGAATATGAGGTGGTCTATACGTCGTGTAACAACGTACTCTTGCTAAAATTTGTATAAAACTGTAACAGTATTTTAACGTGATTCTACATCTGAACATTTGAAAGACTTAAAAAAAAACTTAATAAAATATACTTTCACTTATCCGCTAATGTCCTAAAAATCGAATAGTCTGTAATTTTTATATTTTAATAAAAAAAAAAAAAAAACAATTGTTACAAAAATACTTTTAGTTTGATAGTATGAATATTATTATACAATAAATTTAATTTTTTTCTCGTATTTTCGTATTGTAGCGAGCAATAGATTAATGGTTACTGTAAAAGTTATGGTGATAGTAGAAGCGATGAATTTTAGGTAGGGATGAATTTTAAGAAAGGACGGCAGTCTATTTAATCTTCGGCAATCTAAAAAAAGTTTTACTTCAGTTTGGATTGTGTGATTACTTTTTAATTGTATCTAATTCTTTTACGTTCGTCGAGGATTATTAATTAAGTATAGTCGCTCGTTTATATTTTCAGTTTAAATATTTATATAATTATTATTTTCTATTATTTTGCAATATTTTTGTTATTCCAATTGTATAACAAAAAAGACATTTTTTAAAAAAGAGAAAATAGACGGAGAAGTAGATATTTTTTAACTAATATTATAGAGGAGTAAAAAAAAATTCAACAAAATTAACTAGAACAGCATAACACAGTAAAAATGGCACGTTCAGGATTTCAATTTCTCCAGTATTTTGCAGTATTTATTTTGTTTTTTAATTATTGTACGGCAAAGGAAACGAAAGAATGGAGAATACATACATTGCCAGTATATGCAATGCTAGCATATTCAGAAATTTTAAACTCAACTGAATGTGGCAAAGAACTTACAGAATTTCGACAAGCCATTGATCAATACTTATTATGGAGTTTAAAAGGTAAGTGAAAGCTATGAAAAATAATTTTTATTATTTGAGATTTTAAATATTATTGAAAATCTCATCATAAGCCGCACATAAAAATTAAATTCGATAAACAAAAGGATGAATTTTTTATTTTATTCCTTTTTGTCAAGTAATCGACGCTAGCGGCGAACCCACGCCAGGATTCATTTATGGAAATAATTATTGGTTGGGTAGCAAAGACCAGTGCGAGGATGTAGGAAATAGAAATCCTTTTATGTTATCGGAAGAGATGCTACAAAACAATTCAAAATTTCGTCATATCGAAGATGAATTTCCACCTTTTGAAGTGAAATTCTTTGTAGCTAATTTTCGACATAACAGCACTTTACAATATCACTTTGTAATACCTGACGAAGTAAGTTTCTATCAAAAATTAAATAAGTGATTTTAGAAATTTAATCAAATCTTTTAATTTTCTTTTATAGGATTTAATAATATTAGGTATGTGCTTACCAGCATCATGTTCGAAAGATCAACTTTTTATTCTTTTAGAAGTCTTGATGAGAAATAGAACTCTTTTCAAAGGCGAACTATATTCAGCCGACTTCTCATTGGTTGAAGTAAGAGATCTTATCGATGACCATGTCTGGTTGTTAAGTGGAATATTCATCACAATGACGTATATAAACAATTCTTTTATAATTAACAATAGTTCATTATGAAATATACAATATAATTATATATATATATTGTTGTTTTTGTTCTTTTTTAGAATAATAGTCACATTTACAATCCTATTAGTGATAATAGGAACAACCTACGATGTTCTGATAAACCAAAAACGGGTAAAGAAACATTATAGGTACATTCAAGACTGTGACAATCTTCAAGCGATAGGTAAGTTTATTTCATAATTTGTAACACTTCTTTTTTTAACATACTTTTGCGATAGTATCATTTCATAAAAAATCCTTTCTACATACCCTATCATCGCATGAGGTACAATTTCTATATGTTCCTGTAGTCTATACAGGACTTTTGCAAACTAGAGATACTTGTGTAGGTGACTAGTAACAAAACGTTGGTTATAGTTATTAGTTATTGATAAACAAATAATTATTTAATATCATAATGTATATTATTTTAGATTATCCACAAACGCAAAACGATAATGATAATAGAACGATGACAAACGATAATGATGAAATAGAAAAATTAAAAGACCACAGCTTTTTTTGTAAAATACTCCTAGCTTTCTCCGCATATTCGAACTCGAAAATAATATTTAGAATGGAATTGGATAATAATAATGTACTGGTTATACACGGATTAAGATTTTTTACAATGATATGGATAATTATGATACACACATTCTTTTATTCGAGAAATTATTATGGTAAATTACTAATTATTATGATTTTATTTAATTTGTATTAATACAAAAGATTTCATTTAAATTGATTATGATTTTCTTTATTATTTTACTTACAATCTATCATGTTTATTTAAAGACAATAAATCAGCTTTTACAAGAAAATTAGAGGGTTTTTTCGAACAAATGATATTCAATGGATCCGTTTCATGTGATACATTCTTATGTTTTGGTGGTTATCTTATCACTTACTTGTATTTAAAGAAAGAAATGGGCAAAAGTATACGTAAACCATATAATTATTTACATATAATTAAATTATATTTTCTCTTTCTCCTAAAAAGGTTTATGAGGTAAGACAATTTTTATTAATGCTAAATTTTTAAAATATCAGGAATAATTTATGCATAAGTTTAATTATAAAAATGATATGAGAAATTTCGTTATATCAATAATAGAGTAATATTTTTGTTAACCTGTATATTAGTTGTTCGTAAATATGATCCTTTGTTTTGAAGACCCGTATATGCCTGGACAATAAAATAAAGTAGTAAAAAAAACTTGTTTAAAAAAAAAACAAATAAAATATACCTGTTACGGGTAATTGCAGAAAATGGCATTCTCATGTAATATGACAAGTCGTCCTCTATCTTAAACTTCAAAAAAAAAAATTATTTTATTACAATATTGTGTCTTAATATTAACGCTTTAAAATAAAAATTAATAGTTTAACGAAAACAAATAAAACAGAAAACTTCTTTCACTTTGGAAGTCATTAATATTTATTTTCTGTTAATATTTTCAATATTTGTTTAAACCACAGAATTAAAAATTAAAGAAATATGTTTATCATATCGAACTTTTAAAAACGGAGTATTAAGGGTTTATTATAACTCAAAATGAAAAATATAATAATTTTACATACATCTCATTTATTTTTTGCTACTTCTGCTATTTTAGATTGACACCTACTTACATGATAATAATAGGATTATTGCAAATAAATATAAAGTGGTACAGTAAAACTTCCCTCTTTTCCATAACGGAACGTAACCACGAAAATTGTCAAAATTATTGGTGGAGAAACCTTCTTTATATTCAAAATTTCTTTAGTTTACAGGATATGGTATAAACGATTTCAATAGTTTTAGCATAAAACATACTATTAGGTATAACATTTCTGATCAATATTAATCTTTGCAGTGTATGAATTGGAGTTGGTACTTAGCAATCGACATGCAATACTTCGTGATTTTAATTTTCCTGTTAATCTTATCTTCAATGTAAATATCTGTACTTTATAATTAACATATTTGTATATAAAAAAAAATTTTAAAGCTTAAACAAAAACATAAGTAAACATAATTTTATTCCAGGTACTTCAAAGTAGCAGCCAGTTTGTTGGGTCTGTTGTTTACCTCATTGTTAATCTTAACAATCTATTTAGCCTACATTTATGATTCTGTTGCAACGTAAATATCAATAATAATAATTATACATCTGATAAAATTTCGCACTTTCATTATTAGCGACTTACATATTAGTCGACCATGTAATAACTAGTATATACAACTGGTCAATCAATTAATAGTTTTATTCAGCAATCAATATTTACAAGCGAATTTTAATAGAATGATACTTTTTACAAAATACGCTGTAATGAAAGTGTTGATTAATCAAATAAATTAACGTTTTATTGAATTATAGATTGGACAGTCAATACAATCTTTCAAGAGTAATGTACTATTCACCATTCGTTAGAATAGGACCTTATTTCGTTGGTGTAATTACTGCATATATTGTTTTTAAATTAAACAATAAATTAAATTGCAATAAGGTAAACAGATTAAACTAATCGTTTGTTGCTTCAAACATTTTTTATGATCACAAATTCTTATCGATGATATTAATGTTTATTTTAATGTTAATAATTGATTTTAGAAAATAATATTACTGTTTTGGATACTCGGCAGTTTATGTAATTTATTAATAATATTTGGATTATATAAAAATAGAATGTCAGTTCTACCTTCTGCTTTCTACATTGGTCTCGGTAGAACTATATGGGCAATTGGTATAGCATGGATAATTATAGCATGTTCTACAAATAATGGAGGTATAAATAAATATTTGATTCGATTTTTTAATTAGATAATATTACTTACTAATCGTTATTGATTAAAAAATTTTATATTTTAGGTATAGTGAATCTTATTCTTTCGTGGAAAGTTTGGAAACCATTTAGTAAATTAACTTATTTAGCCTATCTTTTACATCCCATTCTTATAGTTTCCTTTAACCTTTTAAGTAAATCTTCCCTGCACTTTGAACCTCTACCAAACGTATGTATTATACTATCTTGTTTGATTATATAGATAGATTAATATGAAATTTAATTAAATATCATTATATTGTTTTGTTTTCTTTTTTAGGGACTTTCTGGTTTAGGATACGTAATTATAACTTACATATGTTCTTACGTTGTTTCGTTGATGTTTGAAATGCCGTACGCTTTCTTGTTGAAGGAGTTGATGAGCAAAAGAACATGATTCTTTTTTTTTCACTTTTTCGATAGTATTTTTACATTGCAAGATCACAAAGAAACTACAATCATTACTATGATACATAATTTACTTTAAACCATTATTTATATTTTAGCTAGTAAGTCTGTTGTACTAGTTAATAAGTCTGTGTTAGCTACCAAGTGTACATTCAGTTTTTAATACTAAGTTTTAATGTAGTGTAATTAATATTTTTATTTAACTAATATGCGATAATTTTTGCTTTAAGTACTGAAAATAAGTCTTGTTTGTCTTTTGCTTAGTTTACTGAAATTTAGATTGCTGAATATTTATCATAAAAACTGAAAATAGCGGTAACCTGTCTTTTATGCGAATTACTGAAAATAGTTTCAATTGGTTTTATATATACTAGTGATTAAATATTACTCTTTGTTTAACTGTTCTACCGCGAAAAAATTTGACGTTACAATATACTAAAAATTTGGAATATCAAGGAAACTATACTTACAAATATTAAAATAGACAAATGAAAACCAAGTTCCTATTAATTTAGTTTTTTTCTTTGTTCTATCTTAAACGAAATGCGTGGATAGACCTTGAAAGATTTAGGTCATTCGTTATGAATATTGTAATATATATACTATAATTATGAAAATAAATAATGCTACATACTTGTAGCGAGTTTAAAAAAATTAATATTTTTTTTTAAATAACATACACTGATAATTGTCTAATTAATACGAATTATTAAGTTTTTCTAACCATCGATTGATGAGTGATTCAACTTTTTTCACATTTGCCACACATATAGTGTTTCAAGAAAGTACATACAGTGTTGTACGAAGATTTTTTGAAAGAAACCGTGTTATAAGATACCGTGTTGTAGGAGGGCTACCTGTATATGCAATGTAATTATTTGTACCGATAACTATATATATATATATATATGTAGGAACATTACCTACAATTTTACTTACCGACAGTTTTATTTTATCATAAATTCTCTGCGCGTTTTCAAAAACTGTTTTACCATGCGTAATGAAATCGTTTTTATCGACGTATCTCTAATACGCACCTTCATGAATCTACGTTTAGTTTTCATCAGATACAAACATAACCTCTTTGTGCTGAGCATAAGAAAACTAAATACCAGGTAAAGAATAATAACAAATAATAAAAATGTCAGAAGATAAAAAAGATAATTCAACGTTGTCTGAATTGTTTGAAAATGCATTTAAATTATTCAATAATATTAATAAAACAGATGAGCCAACTAATGCACCAAAAGTACAGGTAATTAAAATAATTAAATATATAATATTATTACTGTTTTTTAAATCTCATATAAAAAATATTCATGTTTAAATTAATTATACCCGTTTAGTCTGACATTAAGAAGGCAATGAACATGTTTGAAAATTTAACAAGATTTGTATCTGTGGTAGACATGTTTAGCGAAAATGAAACTGTCGATGAAATAGCAACGGAACATCTCAAGTATCTTTTATTACCAGCTCTTCTTGGTACTCTAATTACTAAAATATGTGGTACCAATGACAGAATGCATCTGATCAAAGTAGCGGAGATCTACTTTGTTGATTTTCTAAAAAGACTTAAAGCTTACGGTATTACAGACATAAATATTCCTGAAGAAAAATCAGAACAAGAAAATGGTAGTTCTAACGCCAGAGTCAAAAGTAATGCTGAGATGATTACGGAAATGGTAATTTTTAATTTTATTATTTAACTTCAATAACAATCAATATAGATAGATTATTTACTTATTGATCATTTATATTCTCTAGGTTTCTTGTAGAAATACAAAATTACAAAGATACCAAGAACAAAAGGAATTAGAGTCTCGTTTAGACACATTGCAAAAAAACTTGGATAATCCAAACATTGATGATGAAACTAAAAGGGAATATTTTATGGCACTTTTAAAATTATACGTAATACAAACAATTGATGAATTGAGTTCGATAGCAGCGGAGAAACCTATATTGGAATATATGCAAAAGATGGGCCCTTCAGAAACCATGACGAATCGTTCTTCGCAGAAATTCAAATCATCTGCTAGTAAACTTCAACCAATTATTATCACACGAAATGAACTCCAAAAGAAAGTTTACGGTGCTGGATATCCAAGTCTTCCAGTTTTAACGGTTCAAGAGTTTTACGATCAAAGAGTTAAGGAAGGAGAGTAAGTATCGGATTCTTTTTTCTAAAAAAAATAAAAATAAATTAAACCTAATTGAAAACTGACTGAATTCTTTTCTTTTACAGTTGGCCTGATCAATCGCAACGTAATCAAATTAATTCTAAATGTCTTCAAGATATAGCTAGCAGCGATGACAATGAAAATACACAAGAAGACATTGAAAATATAGAAAAGGAAGAAAAAATAGAACAGGATGACCCAGAACTTTTGGAACGAACTCGTGCTATGGATGAATACAAGGATACGCATCATCGAGGATGGGGAAATCGTGCGAATAGAAGTTAAATCCAAAATCACATGTATTAGTATAGATAATACAAAAGAATAAAATTATATAAGTAATAAATAATTAACTACAATATGTTATGCATTGCATTATACTGAGTTATAATATTTTATGTTGCAGATTATTGTATATTATATTGTATTATATCGTGTAATAATTAATATGATTAGATAAATATCTGTAGAAATTACAAAACATAAAGTATTTCGTACATTTTAATGAAAGCAACAATAAAAATATTAATCGTAACTATTTATTAATTGAACAATTGTATATTCATTAATTTATTCAAAAATAATATTAAATAACATTTGTCCATTGAAATTTACTTTGTAGTTTTCTAATCGATAAAGTAGGAATCCTGAAATCATGGTGTTTTGTGTATTGTTCATGGAAAGAAGTAATATCATATTAAGTATTCAAGATTGGGAAAGTTATTGTGCCTATTGTACCCGATAATGTTTCATGTAAGACGAATTTCTTTTCATTTAATTAAATAATTATTATAATAATTTGTGATTTATGAAAATATTTGATCAAACATGATAAAATATATTTCTTACCTCTCAATAGTACAATTAACATTTTTAAAAATTTATTTGTATGTATTTTTAAATATTTTCTTATTTCACTAGAAAAACGTGAAATAAATATTTAATAATAAATTATGAAATACTAATTATATATACAAAGAATTTGTATAATTTAATACATTTAGGTTAGATCAAGTTCCTATATTTTTGTAAACTGTATAAAATATAATGGCAATATATTAAATGTATTTTAATTATTTATTTCTATTTGGATACTTCAAATAGTATTAGCATTAATTAATATTCTTTATATTTGACTAAAACATTTAGTTTATAGTCGTTGAATTTTAATATTATGCCTATTAGCATCAATGACCCAAAGATCTAAACTTTTGAAACTATTATTACCTATTTATAAGTCCATAAGATTTGAATTTGAAGTATTTAACTATTATTTAATAAATGTTTTTAGATGTTACATATTCTTGATTGTAAATAACAGATTTCATATCTAATTTTAGAAGTTATAACAAGACTTGCATTTAACTGAATCATGAGATCCTTCGTATAAAAAAAATTAGTTGCGGACTAAACTCTAGAGATAAGCAATCACGCTCATTACATGTAGCATTTATTATTTGGTAGATGTTGCAATCTCCAACCAAAATTGTTTCATTGCGATGACCTGACCCAATCATTAAAAGGAGAATAATGATAGCAAAAGTCATAATGTTTTGATAAACTTACATGATATATTCTCATGTAAAATATTTAAGAAGAAAAGCCACATGAATAATTCAGTCAGTAGCAAATTATCAATCTTAAGTTGATCGAGTTTGGAATAAGAAAAGGGGGAAAAAAATGATCGATTGAAAGTGCGTTTCAACATGTTACCAAGATTAAGAAGAATATGTCGTTTTTATACGATAGTTATCACCGTTGTAATAATTATTGGAATATTCATAGTTTGGTCTAAAAATAAAGAAAAATCTGACAAACGGTCTAATGATTTTGTTCCTTTACGGTATGTAATATTCTTTTTCAATATTAAACATTATTTGATTATATATTATTATATATTGATTATAATTATTTGATTATAATTAAATAATTATTCTTATTTATTTCTAGTCTTTTAAATGATCAAAAAGATTATTTGGATCGTCAAGGTATTCATGTGGTAGTCGGTCATTACATAGGAGATTCTGTAGACCCACTGAAATCTCCTAACATAACTAAAGGTGAGTAAAATATTTTCATCCTTATCTAAGACCATGAACAATTACATATAATATAAATATTTTTTCTTTCAGAAATTATTAATAAAAATATGTTTAATCCTCGACCATTTGAAGGAAGAAATGGAGAGCCAGTAATAATACCGTCTAAGGATTTTTTTAAAATGCAACAACTCTATCAAATAAATCGTTTTAATTTAATGGCAAGCGATAGAATACCATTGAATCGTTCTTTACCCGATGTAAGAAAAAGAAGGTAAGCTATAAATTGTAATATGTATTTGTATAATCCTATCATTGTCTTTAAAATATTTTTATTTACTGATAGATGTATTGCGAGGTATAAAGATGTAGTTGATCTTCCAAGAACGTCAATAATTATAGTATTTCATAATGAAGCGTGGAGTACGTTATTAAGGACAGTTCATAGTGTCATTAACAGATCGCCTAAAGAATTATTGGAAGAAATAATACTTGTTGATGACAACAGCGATAGAGGTAATAATTAAAAATGATCGTTTTAAATATGCATGATAACATTTATCAAACATGTTTGTTACAGAGTTTTTAAAAAATTCATTGGATGAATACGTAAACACTTTAAGCATTACAACTCGAGTACTTCGTTCAGAAAAGCGGATAGGATTGGTAAATGCAAGACTTTTAGGAGCGAAGGAAGCTAAAGGTGAAGTTTTGACTTTTCTCGACGCCCATTGCGAATGTACGGTTGGTAGGTAAGCTTTTGAATTTGATTGGGTTAGTTTTCAAAAGTTATTCAAATTATAATAATATATAGCCTAATTAAATTATTTGATTTTTAGGATGGTTAGAGCCGTTATTGGAAGCAGTATCAAAAAATAGGACTCGCGTTGTGTCTCCTGTTATTGATATAATCAATGACGATACGTTCAGTTATACACGGTACGTTTTATTTATAAAAATCTATTAACAATCATTCTTACTAATTAATATTTACTTTTTATATAGATCATTGGAACTACATTGGGGTGCATTCAATTGGGATTTGCATTTCCGTTGGTTAGCATTGAATGGCCGATTATTGAAAGAAAGACGCGAGAACATGGTTGAACCCTTCAGAACACCAGCAATGGCTGGTGGATTATTTTCCATGAATAGAGATTATTTCTTTGAATTGGGCAGCTACGACGATCAAATGCGAATTTGGGGTGGAGAAAATTTAGAACTTTCGTTTCGCGTTTGGCAATGTGGCGGTAGTATAGAAATAGCACCATGTTCTCATGTTGGTCATCTTTTCCGAAAATCATCACCCTACACGTTTCCTGGTGGTGTCGGTGAAATACTTTATGGAAATCTTGCCAGAGTGGCTTTAGTCTGGATGGACGAGTGGGCAGAATTTTATTTCAAATTTAATCCTGGTTAGTAATACAATTATACTTTATATGTACTTACCTAATTTTGTATATTAATTGACAATTAATATTATTTTGTAGAGGCAGCTAGAATGAGAGACAAACAACAAATTCGATCAAGATTAGCGTTGCGAGAAGAATTAAAATGTAAGAATTTTGAATGGTACTTGGATAACGTTTGGCCCGAACATTTCTTTCCGAAGGACGATAGATTTTTTGGCAAGGTATTAAATTAGATTTTATTTACTTTTTCGTTACTAGTGACCGATATATAAGGTCATAGGTTACTAGACCACATATATAGTATATACAAGCTAATTTATATGGAAAAATAATACTTGTGTTATGATTGTAACTAAAGGGTTGATTATTTATATTATAATTATATTTTATTTGATGTATAATTAAAGGGAATTATTTTTGTACGCAGATGATACACGTAGCTACGAAGAAATGCATCATGCGTCCTCTGTCAAAAGCTTCGTATTCGCAACCTTCGGCTTATGCCGTTCTCGAACCGTGCTTACAACATTCGATACTCGCTCAAATGTTCGTCATGACTAAAAGTGGCGTGGTAATGACGGACGAAAGCGTTTGCTTGGATGCACCTGAGCATGATACGTTACATACAAGGCCAAGAGTAAAGATAATGGCTTGTAATGGTCTCGACAAACAAAAATGGCGATACGATGAAAAGGTAAGAATAATGAATAAATTATAATATATAATATATTTAATTTCTTTTTTTTTCTTTCTAATATTTCAAAATAATGTAGACTAATAAATCATTGACCTGCATTTAATATAATGATTTATTTGTATTTTTTATTCTTATTAATTTTTATTTTATTGTTCAGAAAAAAATACTTTTACATACGTCTTCCGAAATGTGTCTTCAATACATGAACGATACGCAAGAGGGTCTTGTAATAGCTGATTGTAATGGAAACATTGAACAACAATGGTCATTAGAATCCGTCCCGTGGAAATAATCAGTATTTTCGCACAAATTAATATTAAACAATGTATACTTTCTCTTCTAACCAGGGGACACTAACTTATATAGACAAAATATACGAATCTTTGATAATATTTTTATTACATAGCTATTCTTTTTTTGAATAATAACTTTTAAGTTACTAACATAAGACTGACTTTCTTATAAGAAACAAAATGATTAAAAGGATTTTGATATATTATTGGAATATTTACATCTTTTACGATGTAATAAAAGATGTATATACATCTGTTTACGATGATTATGTGATGTCTTTATTGTTAAACAAATCATTGACCATTTGTTATAATGTAATAAATCCCTTTATCCCTCCCCTCAAAATATGACAATAACCATTAACTCGAATGGACTAAATTTTTATATCCTTTTTATTCATTTGTATCAATCATTTAAATTCATTCCTACCAGTTACAATAAATTAGTTCGTTTCACGATACTACAGGGTTCTAAGTATCAAGGATAAAAATATGAAAGCGTGACGCGTTTACCATTTATAAAAAATAAAAAAACAGAACATTTCCGTGTCATCGAGTCTCAACATCGCGTGAATCTCATCGATGATCAGACAAATGATGCGTCCGTGAGAAAAAGAAGAAAGATCACTGTGCAGCATCGAAGGTAGCAATTACAACGTCCTTTTGTACGAAAGAAAACATCGCGTTCTCATATATTGAGTCGGATAAAAAGTTTTCTCGAATTTTCCCGATAAATCGTATAAAATTGATAATAATTAAATCAATCGTATCTATCAACACTCGCGATACTATCGATATGGAACTTAAACGTCAAGCATAAAACAATTTTAAAAATCATTCATAAAAATTTGAAACAAGATTATATCAGCCTGTTTATTATTACTATTATTATTATTATTATTATTATTATTATTATTATTATTATTATTATTATTATTATTATTATTATTATTATTATTTCGTAAACATCTAAATATAAGAAATTTTTTTATATTATTTTTATAATATTTAAAAGTCCGTGATTTAGAATAAAATTTGTATTTTGTAAAAAAAGTATAGAATATTTTTGTTTCAAATTATTAAATCAACAGGATTAAAGGGTAAATAAAAACAAAGTAATATTTATCGAAGGACAACTCACGAACTATCCTCGATGACATCGTTATCCTTTTCTAAAGAGGAATTGTTTAAACTTGATCTACTAATTACATGATTAATTTATTTGAACAAAAAGAAAAATAAGACGCAGCTATGACGCGAGTGCGTGCGTGCATGCGTGCGCTGTTTCTCGTTTAAAAAGAGGAAGAGGACATTTGAGACTAAAAGATCTCTTAGTAAAGTTATTTTGAGATAGAGAATAGATGTTATTTTCAAAGCGATGCATCTATACGTCAGTTAACGATCGTAATGGCGTTCTTCGATATCTGGGTCAAAGTCACGTCCTCGTCGAGGCCAAAGAGCCACTTAGCCCGAGGCCTATTTTCCCTGTCTCCGCGTAATTCCGATCACAAGTTCGGACCAACTTTGGCAGAGATCCTTGCTCATCTCTCTCTCTAACGTGTTTTATAAAAAGATACTGAATGATTCATAAATTAATGGTTATCATGTGTTATTAATATTTAAATATAATATTTAAATACAATATTTATAATTGTTAAGATATTCATTATTCATCTATGATTGTATTTTCGATGTAATAATTATTATATATTGCGTTAAAATTTATTTGTATTAAAAAAAAAGACATGGTGGTTATAATTACCGTTCAATTTGAACAAACAAAACTCATCAATACCAACTCGTATATATTCGTTTATTTATTTATTTATTTATTATTTATCGCAGTCATGTAAATTCATCTCCATTTATTAATGAAAACATGATGGTAACAATGATATATATGTTGTATATATTTTTTTCTTTATTTCATTTGCGTGAATTAATATCATCCCCTATATTTTACTTATGAATTATTCAATCGTACGAATAAAATTTTCCTTGATAATTAGAAAAAAAAAATAAATTGAGATAACATGTGGTTTGTCCAGTTGTTGTAAAAGTAGAAATTGTTGTCTCGGGGACATCTCTGTTCTTAGGATTTATCAGGACGGTCACGTCTCCCGTCAACGGACGTTTGCGGACCGTTCCGGTTCTCACACACCTTTGTGACCCTGGTTTAACCGTGCACGCGTAATATTATTTCTTTTTTTCCCACATTAATCGTATCTTCAACCGTTCGTGTCAAGTGTCAAGGAGAGTGGTTGATTTTTTTCTTCAAATCATTTCTTTTTAGTATAAAATAGTTCTTTTTTTTTCAAATGAAATTAACAAAAGGGGATGGAGAAGACAAGTATGAGCTTTTTATTCTTTTTTTTTTCTTTTTTTCTTTTTTTCTTTTAATAGAAAAATACGACGATTCTTAAAACGAGTGTCACTATATTTATATATATATATTTTTTTTCTTTGAGACATGTATATATATATATATACAAGGTATTTGAAAATACATGAAACCAACTTTAGAAATGAATAGGAGATACAAAAATTATAAAAAATAGTTAATACAAATGATCCTAATTTGATATCGTTTTAAAGTTATAACCATACATTTGTGTTTCAATAATCCACTACAATTAATCTTCATGAAAAATTCCCAAAACATTAAAGTTCTTCAAAATTGTTTTCAAGTGTTCTTGCAAATAGAAATCTAACAACAAATACACACTTGTAAAGTTTGAAAAGGAAATAAAAAAATAATGAAATACTCGTAACAAATTATAGTGTGTGTTTTTATATGAATTGAAATGATGAAATTTAATTCACAAAATTTGTTCACTTCTCCTAAAGTGGATCCCATATATGACGAAACATCTCTTATATGTATATATATTTGTTCTTTTTCTTTTTTATCGAATATTACATATTGACATATATACAGTCACTATTACGGTACATAAAGTAGTTTTTTTTTTTTTAATTACTATGAAAGTTAAACGGATAGTAGGAGTAACGTGGAAATATAGGACGATTCAGGAATCGTAGACGATTTGGAATCATTGGGAATGATTTCGAAGAAATAATATTATAATTTTAATCTGATTTTTTCTTTCTTTCTTTTTTTTTTTTTATCCGAAATATCGACAAAAAGTATTATCTTAAATCTTAAGAAACAAAAAATTATTCGGTGGAACGATTTCTCCGATATTCGTCATTTCTTTCTCCAGTTGTTATTTTTTATTATTTGTACCCGTACATATATATATATATATATGTATTTAAAAAAAAAGAGACCAAATAGTTTTTGTTAATAAAAAATATCCATGATATTTATGTATTTACATAGGACCTTTTAATTACGCATTAAACTCTCTTTCTTATTAACATATGTACAACGTGTCTCTCATAAAACTTGATTTATTTAACATATTGTTGACCATTCGTTATTTCGAAAATATTAATCTCATATCATATATGCATTTTAAGTTATATATTTATAATTATTAATTCAAATCATATTATTAAAGTATTATTAAAATTTGATAAAAAAATCATTTGTTGATTAGGTCAATAATGTGTTAATAACAAAATTGAAACAAAAGTGGAACCAAAATGGAGAACTATTCGTCATGGTTATAATTTGAAAATATATAATTAATGTATAGTATATATATATATATATAAATCATTTCTCGAAGCTAATCGTTTTTCGAGGACTATTTAAAACATGTATACATATAAAACATATATATATATCTATACATACACGAAAGAAAAAGAAGGCACGTTAACATCGCGTAATCGTTGAACACTTAGAAACACGGAGTTTTCTTTTTTATTTTCTATATATTTAAAAAATAAGAATGATAAAAGAGAAAACTCTCGTAAGTCTTAAAATCTAATTTTCAAACTAATGGTAACAGACGGGGGTTGTTGTTGGTGGTGGTGATATCCATTTAATATTCTTTTTCTTCTTCTTCATTTTATCTAAATACACGTAGTAAATAGTACGTATAAATCGGTAACCTCGGTGAAATCACAATCGTGGTACAATTCGTGAATTATTTATATTTATATATATATTTATTTATTTATTTATTTGTTTATATATATATATAGATAATAGTTAATTAATTATAGGAGAGAGGAGAGAAGATTGTCTTAACGTGAAAAGTTTCTTTACATCCTATTAAGATTTATGATGTTTCGATGATGATTTATAATGATTGATAATGATTGATAATGATTTTCAAATATTTATATTTGATTTTATTTAAATGAAAATTATCTTCGATTTAAAATAATTTTAAGGACTATATAAACAAAAATCAATTTGTTGTTTTTTTAACAATTAATATAAAAAAGACTAAATCTTGTTTCTATGATCTCCAGATTGATCTACAATGATCATATACCTAATTTTTATTCGATATTTGACTGATTTAACAAAAAAAATCAAATGAACAACGATCGAACGATATACTCGCTTAATTGTCGCAACGTAATATATTAGTGTATATATGTGTGTGTGTATTTTTTTTGTTCACCATCTAACCTATATAACTTTCTTCAGTTTTATTGAATAATTGGATCGAAAGAAAGATCGGAGGAAAAATTATTTTCATATTTTAAAAATCGAACCGAACCGAACCTAACCGATCGATCGATCGATGATATCTTTCTCTTCATTCTATCTTTTTCTTTCTTGTTAAGTTTGAAGAACATGGGGCTAGCTTGCTTGCTGGCTGTGCTGGCTGGTTGGCATGATGTCGACTCTCGCTCGACGTGGCTCCTTTATTGCGTTTCACTTTCGCGATGAGCTTACCCGTCCGATCGGGGCGTGGCAAAAGTGTAACGCAAGAAAGGTCCGAGGCCATCGACTGAAGAGATCGTATGCGTGAGTCGAGAAAAACAGGGCCTCACCACTGGCCCCCATCATCATCCTCACAACTCGACTTATTCTCTCTTCTCTCACAATTTCTGTCGATTTCCACTCTCGACACAACTCTTGGAGTCTCGACCTCGGTTCAAATAAATCTCTTTTTTTTTTCTTTCTTTCCTTTCTTTCATTTATTTATGTTTTTTTCTTGTTTCTTTTTTATTCCTTCCAACCCCTCTCAAAAAGAAGAAAATAAAAGATAACAATGAAATGCTCGGTGGGTTTTTTTTATTTATACGATTTAGTTTGTTATATTGCACTTTTCCTTTCGTTTATTTTTTGTTTGTTTGTTTGTTAAATTTATTTATCGTTCATTCAACGATAAATCAACGTGTTATATTATTGTGATTAATAATTTGTCCAAGAGTAATTTTTTTTTTTAATTACTGTAGATGAAAGTTTTGAGCTTTTGAATGATTTATATTCAAAATAGAATCGTGTTTTAAATACTTACAATTGTGTAAACTAAAGTAATGTAAAAAGTTAAAAAAAATATATATTATTTGATATATTTTTTTTAAAATTTAACACTTTTTGTAATTCTTAAAAGTAAGATAAAAGATGAAAGATGAAATTATCGATAATAATCGTTTAATCGTGTTCGATTCATCCATCTATATATATATATGTTATAACTTATAACAACTGCGAGTCATCGTTAGATCGTTAGAGGTTAATCGAAGTTAAGAGATCTAGCAAAGGTCTAACGGCTTCTAACAAACGTATCCATCGACACCCGTCTTCTAATTTCAACTAGAAAGTATCTATGCCTTTCGCAAATCTCTTTCTCTATGTTTCATAAAAGGGAACAGAAGAAAATGAACAAAAGGAAAAATAAGAAAACGAAGAAGAGGAAAGAATAATAATAATAAGAAGAATGAGATAAAAAAATAGTGAAAGATGAGTAATGTAGATATGAATCATTATAAGAAAGAAACATCGATAAAGACGTCTAAGATATTTCTAATACTCGGATTAACATCATCTAACGTTATAAGATGCACGTATTTTTATTTTTCAAAAATTATTCTTCGCTTTATTTATTTATTTATTTTACTTTTATTCAGTTTCACGATACCTATTTTTTCACTTTTGTTCATCTATTTCTAATTCTTGATTATTATCATTATACTCGTCATTTTAATCATTATCATCATCATATTCATAATTATTATTACTAGGAAATATTTGTCATCTTGTCAATCCAACTTTTTAATATTACAAACGTTATAATTACAAAGCGAGAGTAAATCAACCAGTAGTCGGTAAAATAAATCGAGCATGATTTCTAAACAATATTACTCATTAACATTTTCTTTTCCGTTTATTTTATCTTATTTGTTTCTACCTTTTTTCCTTTATCCCTCCCATTTCTTTTTCTTAATTTTACTTCTTTTTTTGTACTAAGACTGGTTGGTATCGCTAAATTATTAACGTTTCGAACGATTTTAAAATTTACTTTCTAGATCGTAAAATGGAGAACTCGTCGCAAGTTCTTTTTCTCAGGAACTAATAATATCGTGTTTCTTCTTTTTAAAACGTCAATTTTTTTTTTACCTTTTACTTTTTTTGTCTTTTTTTTTTATATACAACAAGAAAAAAAAGCGGAATTCATCATGTTAGTCGAGTCGTACGAGTATCGATGTTTACACAGAAATATTTTTTTTGTCTTTTTCTATATACATACATATATACAGAAAATTAAATAAAATAAAAATGAATCAATTATTAATCATTTTGATTTTATTTCGTGATCGTGATTAGATTTAAATAGAAAGGAGAGACGGCTTTCTAGAATCGAAAGATAATAAAACTAAATGATGTTTGTATTGGGGTTTGAGAATCGTTTGTACCTTGCTGTACCAGAAGTTTTATTCCTTAAAACTCGCTCGATCGTGGAGAAGCGAGCAGGTTTTATATAGTGGCGTTCATAATCTCGTTGCGACAGCATCCGCGATGAAAGAGGAAACTCTACTCGTTCATTTCGAAAGCTAACTTGAAGAATTTTCTCCTTCCTAATTTGTATTTCCCTTCTTATTTTCTTTCTCTCTCTCTTTCTCTCTCTCTCTCTCTTTTACCTAATCGATTTCGCGTTATCGACTTCCGTTTTATTACTTCTTTCTTAAATTTCGATTTCATTTGTATATATATATAAACATTTTTCTAAGATAATCTGAAACGATCGATAATGATCTAAAGAGAATGATTTATAATGTCCCTTATTTGTTTTATCTATTAATAAGAAATCAAATTTTATTCGTATCTAAATTTATTCTGTTTTCTTAATTTTTTTTTTCTATAATGATCTATAATGATCTATAATGATTTAGTATGATCAACGAATCGATTACGCGTTATCGACTTCCGCTTACTTAGATTTACTTTTCCTCGCAATTATAAACTTGAAATATTTATATAAAAATATATAAATAAATTTTTTTTCTTTCTCAGAGAATTATTCAAAATGATATTTTAGAATGATTTAGAATGATTTACAAATCGATTTATGCGTTATCGACTTCCGTATGATTCTCTATCTCTATCTATCTATCTATCTATCTATCTATCTCTCTCTCTCTCTCTCTCTCCCTCTCTCTCTCTCATTTTCCTGCGAGTTCTACAAACTAATCGAGATACTAATTTACATGAAGCTTTTATCTATATTTTCTAATAGTAAGGCACTCGTGATTGGATTCACATTAATCATGCTCCTTTTTTAAATTGTCTCTCTCATTTGTTTTCATATATATTGCACTGATCATTTAAAAAAAAACTAACTTCCTCGTTTAAATAATATCTAAAAAAAATCTTAGATTAAGATCCGAATTTGTTTAATATTATTTGTTTATATATATGTATCCTGAACGTAAGTTTATTATTTTCTTTATAAAAAATATTCTAGAGGAGTCACGAGAACGAGAAGGAAAATTAGGAATAGGAGGAGGAGGAGGTGAAGGGGGAGGAGGAAGACAAGTAAGGAGGATTCAAGTATTATTTCCAGGTGACAATGGCGGCGAATTGACGTCCCTTTGTTCTTCTTGTACACTTTCAGGTCTACTCGTAGTGCTACTCGACCTCGAACTTAAGTTGTCTCGATCACTGAAGTAAGACGAGTCACCTCTTTTTTCCTCCAATTGCAACTGTTGTTTGTCGCTTCTGAAATCGTCTTGCGTGTGACTAAGAAGACCCGGAAAATATGGTATACCTTGCCTTTGGGACGTTATCTTTCCCATAAAACTGCGTATCTCTTCAAAATAGGAATCGTCGGCTCTAGGCAATTGTCCGTGATACCTCGATCTGACCTCGTCGAGTATCGTAGGACCATCTGCGTCGTGTTTCTTCAAATGTCTGTCCAAATTTGTCTGTTGACCGAAGCATCTCTCGCAAAGGGGACACTTAAATGGTTTCTCTTTGTTATGAATATTCCTAACGTGACGTTGAAGATTACTCGAGATGCTGAAACTCCTCTCGCAGTATTTACATTTGTATGGTTGTTCACCCGTATGAGTTCGAAGATGTCTCGTTAGATTAGCCGATCGGGGAAATACTTTGCCACAAAATTTACACGAGTATCTGTCTTTAGGTTTTAGACCAGCTTGAACTGTGATCGAGTAGGGTGGTAAACTAGCGGTTTGTTGTTGTTGCGCTGGTTGTTGTTGTTGTTGCTGTTGTTGTTGCTGCTGTTGTGGTGGTTGTTGTTGTTGAGATTGAGATTGATGAGTTTGTTGTTGGGTAGGTTGATTTTGTTGAGTAGTACCGATTGGACTAGGTACTCTAGCGGTAGGTTGTGATGAAGAAGACGAGGAAGTGGAAGAAGTCGTTGAGGAAAATCTATTGGGCGGTAATGGTACCATCGTTGGCAATGCTCTTACTTGAATTTTCGGTAGATCCGTGACAGTTGAATTATGATGATGCGATCTGTACATAGCTTCGAGTACCAAAGGATGTACTGCGTGATGTTGAGGAAATAGGACCGTGTGATAAGGTATACTACTACAACCACCACCGAGACTATTTTGATTGAGTACTTCGATCTCGTTCTGATTCTCATCCCTGAGCCTTTCTTTTTTATGATCGACGCGTAAATCGAGTGGTTCACATTCGAGGTCATCCTGTTGATGAGGTTGCGGTGGTCTAGCAGCTGGACTCATATGAGGTTGCTGTTGTTGTTGATGATGATGATGATGATGGTGTTGCTGGTTTAAGGTCGGACTTGACAAACCACGACCTTGTCCATGACTGAGATCGTACGGTAATTCTTCGACGTCTGGTACACGCACGCTCAATGGATAAATACTCGCCTGCTTCGGGCTTATGTGGCCCGGCATCTTTCGAGGACTTGAGTCCTTCTCTCGCATGGCTGGAGGATACTTAGGGTCGTGCAGCAACGTCGGGGGTAGGGTGATGCTACCGAGGTATCCACTCATCACACTGCTTCCTGTCACCCTCGGCCTTGCTTCGTTTTACTGTTTGGGGTGACCTGTCAACAAAACGTCAAATCAAATTAGTTTGTCTATTTGAAAATGTCATTATAAAAATATAACAGAGGGAGTTCGTCATAAACGTTACAATAAATCTGTAGTAATAATAAAGGAAACCTGATAAATAGAAATTTTCGAATGACTTATAATTGATTGAATATGTTTTATGCGTTATTTAATATAACATAAATCAATCGGAAGAATACTTGAAACTTTCTTTCTCCCATGCCCTGACAAAACACCATTGTTAAAGGTACAGAGAATTGTACAGAGAGGGAGAAAGAGAGAGAGAGAGAGTCGAGATGGGAAGGAGACACGAACAGAGACGAATATTGGAATCGTGAACGATGAGGAAAGAAGTGAAAGGCCGTCATCTCTTCGAAAAGAAACGACGTGTAATCGTCGACCAACGCCATATAAATTCTCCGAGAATATTGAGACGAAAAAGAAGGAGAACGTTAATAAATCATTGCATCGGAGGAACAACCCATGATAAATGTTCAATACGATCATAACGATTTTCGTGAGAGTCTCGATATTTTAAGAAGAAAAATTTGTATTCAAGCGTATTTAAAGTCCTCACGAAAATCGATACGATTTTGAATACAAATTAAACATTTCTTCTATCTGTGTGTGACACCCCGTCTCATAAAATGGCACGTGCTTTATTCAATGACGTATTTTATTTTTATGATCGTTAATCAATCGAAGCGTGTTCCATTGGCTTATCGTATATATTTATTATTACGATTTTATACTCGTAACTCGTATATTTTTTTCCGTCAAATTTTTGCACGCCATGGTATCGCCATAGGATGAAGATATTTTTTTAAATTATTTCACATTTTGGAAAATTTATCGAATCAAATAGCTGTTATTGCAAACAATTATTATTTATATAATATATATATATATATATATATATATATATATATAATTATATATATATAATTTTTGAATGAATACGTATCGCATTGCCTATGCACTCATTGAAGTCACCGAAAGCATTGAAGTCTCCGTAAAAAGAAGAACGTCTTTTCGAATTATTTCTCACCGTGAAAGTAATATATCTTTTTCTTTTTTCTTTTTTTCTTTTTTCTCTTTCGAATAGCTCATTTTTTGTTTATAATGGAATCTTCTCTTTCTCATCAAGGAAGTTTAGATCTAGAAACTTGTTTACTATCGTTTGCGGCTTCGTTTGAGTCTAACGAAGTACTAGAGTACTGATACGAGAAACGTAACAACAACAACAACGACGACGACGACAACTCGTGGTACCGTTGCACGTGATTCGATCCAGTTATAGACGAAGTAAAACCTCTCTCTCTCTCTTTCTCTCTTTCTATATTTTTTTTTCTCACACACACATACATACACGCACAACATTACAGGCATACAACTAGTCCGAAGAAAGAGAAATTCACTCGCGATCTTGTCAGACAGCAATGACGAGAAGTAAAGAAAAAGAGTGTTAGACGATATTTTAATTTCAACGATTCCATATTGTTGTAATAATAAAGGAAGAAAAAAAGAAGAAACACAAAACAAGGAGAATTACATTCGATGACGATTTACGATTTATCTTCAAAATAAAAATCGAATTTCAATCATTGAATAAATTTTAGAATTGAATTTTTTTTTCGATCATTGATCTAATTAAATACGAACATACACTAATGCATAGATAATAATATTATAATTCATTTTATTTACTAGGATAGAATAATTGATGAGAAATCGAAATGAATGGAAAATATTTTCCAAGAAATACGCATATACATATTAGCAAAAACAGTGTTACTTATATTATTCGTGCTAGAGTAACTATACTTTTAGATGATCGAATGGAGATTAAAGAGAGCGGAGAGATCGCGAGAACCGGTGGGATGTTACTAATATCGGATGGAAAGTGTGTAGTGCATTAACATGCGTCGATGCGTCGTCGTTATCCCGGATGTCCTGTCGGATTTCTCGTGATTTCCTTCATCCTGAAATTAGTCGTGGAAAGTGACAGTGCCTGGCAGGATGTGTTTCGCGCGAGAATTTACACTTTACTTATATACACTTATATATATATACACACACACACACACACTTACACATATGTACAAATACCTATAATAACAATTAGAATAAAAAAAAAAATGAACAAAGAAAAGAAGAAGAAGAATAAGAAGAAATGAACAAAATTAACAAGTAAGATCAATTCAAATAGAATTCGAGTAGTAGTTTCTAACGACGCAATTGTGTGACTAACTTTTTGAGCTAACTCATCATGTTTTACGATCACCGTAGAAATTCATCTCTTCTAAATTTCTTTATTTCTTTTTTTCTATTACCTTTCTTTCTTTCTCTCAATATAACGAATCATAGAAGTTCTCATTTAATGATGTCGTGAATAATATCGAAAGAAATAGAATAAAAAAGAGAAAGAGAGACAGAGGGAGATAATAAAAAAGAAAAGAAAAGGAAAGGAAAAAAAAGAAAGGGAAGAGAGTCTTTTTAAAGATGTCTGGTTACGTGAATCAGCCTCGATTCTGACGTTTCTCGAGATCGTTCGCGATGAGGACAGGCACGATCCAGTTTTCGGTTTCTAGAAAGTTGGGATGAGTCGGGCGTGGTTTATATATATATATATATATATATATATATATATATATATATATATATATATATATATATATATATATATATATATGTGTTTTTCTTGTTATTTTTCTTTCTTTCTCTCTCACGGCCTCTCCCTCTGCATCGTCCTTGCTGGTATGATTTCTCTCCCGGCATTCACCTACGGTTTGGTACAAGTACGCTACCAGGGCCGCATTCGATCAGAGATGCATCCTTTCTTTTTTTTTTTATTATTCAAACCCATTCACAATATTCCCTTTCTTTTCTTGTCTTTTTTTTTTTATCTTAATTAAAGTTGATTCAAATACGTTGTTGAAATTTTGTTCCGATTGTATGGAAAATGATAACCAACGAGAAAAAAAAAAGAGGAAAAAATATTTTCAACTATGATGCATACACTTCTTAATTGCACTAAATTTTGGTGGTTATAGTATCGAGTTTTTTTTTTAATTAAATTCTTTACAATTTTTCTAGATATTCTTAGTGATTTTGTTCTCACTTTTTTAAATTGATTTTTTAATTTGGTATATAATTAATTCGGTTATATGGATCATTTTCGATATGCATAAAATATTCTTTAATTATTTTACCAAATAAGTAAGGTTTCGTCAAGTTTCCAAAATTTATTCATTCATTCGTTCGCGATCGATTAAAAAATTTTTTTATTCCTCTTGTTAATTATATATAATTTAATACATATTTTTGTGTGTGAATAAATTAATATAATAACCGGATAAGGAAGAAAGAAAGTTTATGCATTTTTAATGGACAATTTTAATGATTAAATTGAAAATTATTAAAGATACATGTAAACAAGATTGAAAAAACAATCAAAAATAATTCAAACCGATCCTGTATCATGGTTAAACATCGTTCAAGTAATGCTTGTAACCATAAGCCACTTGTTACTGTCCCTGTTTTGCTTGTCACACACGGGGAGGATTTCAATCGGTACGTTCGTACCTTTCTTCCTTCTTATTATTATCATCATCCTTCCTTTCTTTTTTTTTCTTTTTTTTTTTCTTTTAAACGAATTATTCTCTCGAGATTTATGACGAACCCGATCTCGATGACTTTCGATAACGATCTTCTTCTTCCTCATCGTCCTTATGGTCAACCATTAATAAATTTCCTAAAGTGTTCGCGAAACTGACTCGCAATTATTCGAATATCTCGGAGAAAGGCTTTCCTTGTATATGTTTCTTTTTTTCCAAAAAAATTCTCTATCCGTAATTATTCGAATAATGTTACTTTCGTGAATTTGACTAATTGTACCGAAAAAAACACATAGAAGTTATATTTATTGAAAAGAAGAAAGAAGAAGAAAAAAAACTCGTCTTACATGAAGAATCTTTAAAGATTCGTTTTATCCGTTCTTTGAAACGTGGCCCTGGCCGTATTGCGTCTTACACGAGGAAGATTTAAATCGTTTCCTTTTCTTCTTCTTTTTCTTCTTCTTTAACTTTTTATGTTTTTTTTTTCTTAATTTTTTTTTCTTTTTATTTTATGTCGGGCGTGACGCAACCCTTTTTTCTTTTTCGTGAAAGAGAGAGAGAGAGAGAGAGAGAGTAAAAAGGCAGTGTCGTGTCCTTCCTCACTGCGCGCGAACGAGTGAGTACCTGTACGAAATCCGATCGTTAATACCGATAAAGCGAACAGCAGAGAAGTGCCGGCATTTAATTACGACGGGCACCGTTTTAAGCACCGCCTTGTCGGAGATAAAGTGCGCGTACGTCGCTAAATTGATACATTGCGGGACACGAAAATATTGCGTTCCGTGTTCCCCCCTCATCTTCCCACCCACTTTCCCACTATATATATGCTCTGAAATAATATTATTTTCGATACTATACAATTTTCATTTTCGATACTTTCGTACCCACCCTGTTTTTCATTTGCATGCATTTCATATTTTTTATTTTTGTTTATGACTGTTATCCAGGATGACCCAATTATTTGTAAATATCCTTTTGCTAAATATTGCTTGCTATACTCTTTATTTGTACAAATTGTAACGAAATTTTGTTTTGTTTCTATTTATACGTTATATTAAAACGATCCGATTTTTGATAATTATTACTTTTTAAATGTGTACCCTTTTATTTGTTTATTTTTATTATATTTTGTATTATTAGATGATCCAGTCGTTAGCAATAATTATTCACAAATGTGTGTATCTTTGTTATACATATATATATTAAACATTTCTTTTTTATATACAATTATTATGTGCTCCACTTCTTGATAATTATGATTTGCAAATGTGCATACAATAAATTTAAAAAAAAAGAGAACATAAACAAGAATTTAGTTTATGGCACAATTGTAAAATGGATAATGGTTATTAAAGAAGAACGAAATGTAATTAAAATGCAAATTGTGATATCGATCTTCCTCGATGTTACATGAAAGTTCCGGGTTAAAGGTCACAAAAGTGTGAGTTAGTAAAAGGAGAATATAATGTAAATTTAAAAATAATACATTCATTCAACTTGACAGAACCAAGACGTATCCTTCATTATTCATGGATTTCGTATTTCGCGACTTGCAATATATCGTGAGAATTAATTTGCCGACAACATTATGTCGTACTATGTACATATGTATTACCTATTTATATATTATATACATATATGTATATATAGAAATGTGAGGAGTATGCATCGTCGATAATCCGACGATTATTATTTATGATTTCGGCCTCCACTGCAACGTAAAAGCCTTGCAAAACGCGTTTTATTCTTCACCAGTCAGAGTTAATCGTCGTATCGAACGAACATCCCAGATGAAACTTCCGCCCACGTATTATACTTACCCTTTATCTTTTATTTTTTTCTTTGTTTTTTTTTTCTTCAAAATTTTGCTCGATATTATAGTATTGCTTTTCCTCGTAAAGTTTTTTGCTCGATTGGATATTTAATTTATTTTTATCTATAATTGTTAATACTTATTAATTTATTATCCACTCTCCTACTGATTGAATTATGGTATCTTAACTCGTGTGGATTATTTTCTCTTTTATTTCTTGTTGTTGTTTTCATTTTTTGTTTTGTTGAATTAAAGATATGAATTTTTTGTTTGTTAATTTTCATAAAAATAACGTGCAAACAGACATTTTCTCGTTCCTCTCGCCTTAGTTATTATATATTTTTTTTCTAATATAATATATATTTTATGGTCAGATAATAAAGCGATAAATAATTGATCGAATTCATTTACATTAGAAAAAATTGATCTAAAAGGATGAGTATGTTTATTCGAACAAGGTCTGAGTTTCTTCTTGTTTTCTTTTTTCTTTTTCTTCTTCAATTTTCTTTCGCGATTATTAGAAATAATTATTTGAGAAATATCATGTGACAATTTTTTATATATATATATAGACTTTTTTTTATATCAACCATCTTCGATTTGTTTTGCGAGAATATACTATATATGAAATAAACTATTTACCATAAAACTAAAGATAAAAAACAAACCTAAGGAAAATCTTCGACTCATCAATTATAATTTATTCCGATATTAATATTATTACGCTATTAAATGAATATTAGAAAAACATCTTCGAGGTCGAACGTTTAATTTTCTTTAATGACACAAATATATTTCTACTTTTTTTTTTTTATTTTTTATTACAAATTAAATAAAAAAGAAGAAAAATAATTATTTAATTAAACCTTAACGTATGCATTTGACCGTGGCTTTGAAAATGATTGAATAATATTTCAATGAATATTTTTAGATGAATTTTTCTAATACCTGGTAACAATGGAAAGAATAGAAAGAAAGAGAGAGAAAATAAAAAAAGAAAGAAAACAAGAATAAAAAAAAGAGAAAGATCGAGGTTAATCGAAATTCGATGTAGATACTGCGGAATGATTCAAGGCTGATGCTGATCCTCAGCTATCTCTAAGGATGGAGCAAGAGAAATGAATCGGTAGAAGTAATAGTATTGTGTTGCAAGACGTAATGTGGGTAATGAATGATCTCTTTCAAAGAGATTATACACGGCGGATGTGTGGCTGTTAGGATCATCGAATCTAACCATTGATCCTCCAACGAATAATACTAACTGTCCCTAATCAACATTTACAAATACTACTACTACTAATACTACTACTACTACAACTACTACTACTACTACTACTATCCACCCTTTCCCTTCACTTTATACCTCGAATGTTTTGCAAACAAAAATTTTGTCGATGTGTATTTTATCGGCAAAAAAAAAAATGAAAAAAAAGAAAGAAAAATACAACCAATCGTTTTTTTTCTTTTTATCACGAAACTCGAGAATATTTTTTCCCTACAAACTATTGCATAATAAATAAATTTAAATATATAAAACATATATGTAACATAATATTTAATGTAATATTAATATTTAAAAATAATTTAAAAATATATATGTAAAATTTTTATAAATTGTCGTAAACGTTATGGATGATGATAGAACGAATTTCTTAAAATTTTATCTGAATTTAAAAAAAGAAAAAACAAACCTAAGGAAATAATATTAATGCAATTTTTCAGTTCGTTAAACTTTCTTAGATGTCACAGTTGGAAGATACGTTGTTAATAAGCTTAGAAAACAATGCCTTGTATGGATGTTAATCTAAAAATGTTCTCAAGGAACAATCGTGTCATTCTGCATTTACTTTTACATACACTGTACCTAATTATTTTTTTCTTATTTTTCTTAATTCGTAAACAGGTACAACAGGTAGCCAATATTCCAAAAACCTTTTATCCATCTATCTCTTTCTATTATCCAACTTATTACATCTTTCTACAAATAATAATAATAATAATAATAATAATAATAATAATAATAATAATAATAATAATAATAATAATAATAATAAACGTATATACCGTTCTCCTTCATTTGTAGTAAACGAGCTGGTTAAACGTCCGTCAGAAAATAATTAGGCTTCGTTCGAAATTATCCAATTATTCTACTTCCATCTTTCATTTTTTCATTTTCTTTCTTTTTTTCCTTTTTTTTTTTATTAAAACGACCATCATATCGATCGTACATAAATAAAAAAAAAACTCTTGTACGAAGTTGCGGAAAGATTATATATTGAAAGAAGAAGAAGAAGAAGAAGTAATAGAAAAAATAAAGAAAAAAAATTTACTCGCATTCCTTAGACTACCATAAATGTTACACTGATCCCCACCATACCACCGCACCAATGTTAACTCAAACGGAGGATTGTAATTGCTGCGATTAATAATACGCGTGCTCAACGTTATTGAGAAATTTAATCGATCGTGCCACTCCTTCCACGTGTCAGTATTTATCTATCTCTCTCTCTCTCTCTTTATCTCTCTAATTCCCCTCTCCTCTTCTTATTTAACGAAATTTAATAAAACTATAACACAACAAAGAGAAAAGAAATTCTTTCTTCTAATGATAATTATTCAAATATTCCAAGATGTATCAAATATTACCAATTAATTCCTAGTTTAATTATGGGCGCTTATAAACGCTTAGAAATGTTGTATTCGTGATATTGGAAAAGTTCCTATTAAATTTTAATTATTTATAGTAAAAATTCGATTTGGGAAATACAAAGATATAAATAATATTCTTTGAATGTAGTGAAATTCGGTTTTTTTGCATATTGATATATTTTGTTATCACAAAAATACATTCCTATACCCAAAATTTCACCGTTCTCGGTGTACATCGTATTTGGAATTCTTATCGTATGATACGGTCGATGCGTTTCAAAGTTAAAGGGTTAATAAATAATCGATTCTCTTTGAAGGAAATAAGTTATTCTGTATTTATTCAGATAAATGTTTTATATCCTTGCATTTAAATTATTACAAAGATACCTTTTTTTCTCTTAACCCTTTTGTTACGTTAGTAATTTCACTGAACGGAATACCGTGTCGAAAAAAAGTGTACACATTGTACATCAAAAGTATTAAGTATTCACATTCACATTTTGTTTAAATTTATTTTGGGATCCAATAATATCAAGAGATACTTATTACAACTAAAAAGTAGAATTAACTTGCTGATTATTTTTATTTATTTGTATACACAGATTAATGCCGACTATAGTCGGCATTATTAACGAAAGGATTTAAATCAATAGAAAGATACCAAAATAAAAACATAACATCCGGTGACAGTAATTTTAAAGCTATCGATTATTATAAATGAAACTTCAGATTCGTTGATTGGTTAGTTTCGACATTAAAAAAAAAAAACGACACTAACATAAAAGTCGTCCTCGATATTAGAAGCTCATCCAATGTATAAGATCATTTTCTCAGACTATTAGTTCCGCTGAAAATGGCAGAAGCAAAGTGGTCGCCGGATATCCGAGTTTGCGAAATCTACCTTGTCCCGGTTTGAAAATATTAAAATAGCTTCTGGCAATTCTATTCGATCTGATATAGGATAAATAGAAGGAAGGAAAGTATAACGCGATGCGGTTTAAATAAACTGGGAAATGGAATTTTCGTAGTATTTTTAAAAGAATTTAAAAGAAAATCGAGAGTTGAAATTCTCGTTAAGGTAATACAATCTTCGACTATCATCATTATCATCATCATCATCATCACCACTATCATGAATATAATCATAATAATAATAATCGTAATGACAGTGTGAAGTGATTTTCTTCTTTGATAGAAAAGGGGAAGGAAAGTGTTGTAGAAATGGACGTATTGATTGATCGATGATTATGTTGACGATAATGATGATAATGATGATGATGATGATGGTGATGGTGATGATGATGATGATGATGATGATAATGATGATTATATGTGAAAGATATTTTACTATTCTATTAAATTTTTCTATTTCTTCGTAGTTTTCTTTATTTTTCTTCGTTTTGATACGAAGGTAATTCGAAGCACGGAAGTTGATGTGTATACGTATGAGTTTGTGTGTGTGTGTACGTGTATACAGTAGACATGTTTAATATTAATGCGTAGGCGTGCGAGAGTTTCAAGCGTATTTCTCTTACAGATCTATCGCCATAGGATAAGAAGCTTAAAAGGAGTGAAATCTGCGAACGAGATAAATAGAGTAGACTTAGAAAAAGAGAAAGAAAAAGATAGAAAGAGGGAGAAAGAGAAAGAAGGATAGGACGAATGAAAGAAAAAGAAAACAAAAAAAGAAAAAGAAAAGAAACAAGAAGGATTGGCGATGCCATCACATAGTTTCAGATCGATGTCCGTAAAATAGACGAGTGAATTCGATCGGATATTTTAGAAAGCGGCCTTCTAATTAAACCGTTAAAACTTGTCGTCACTTTTTGTCTTCTCTAACTCCTTCTTTTACCCTATCCCTTCCCCTTCCTAACCTCACCCAACGATCTCTTTCCAACGATCTATCATCTAATCTTTATTCTTTTTCCTCCCTACTCGAAATCAAATCGTATGAAATTGTTCTGTTGTCTTTACTCGTTGTGTTGGTAAACTGTTGTTGTTGTTCTTGTTGTTGATGTCGGTAACATTAACTAACAGTTACGAGTTAATTGGGTAATAATTGGTTCAATCGTAATATCAACGAATCCGCTAATAATCGAAATCCTCCTTTTTTTTTTTTTTTAAATAAATAACGATATACAATAACTGAGGATTCCGAAAAGGATCGTAACAATTCGTACAATTGGTTTATACTATTTACTATTATAGTGTCGAAAGTAAACGTGAAACTTTCATTTCCTGAAATGTTTTTACTTTCTTCATAAAAAAATATCAAATTATTGCTATACTATTTCTGTGATATTGGTCGTTCGAGTTTGGTAGTATGGTATATATAAGTTTTAGATTTATTTAATGTTAAGTAATAATAATTAATAGTTAATTAATAATATTGATTATTTAATGTTTATTTAAAAAAATGTTATCTCGTGTTTGCTGTATTACATTGTGAGAGAATGTGATTTTGATTTTTACTATCTTTGCGTTATTCGTCTTTTGTGTCAGTTATTTTTTAAAGAATAGATATAAATTATATAATTATAATTATAATAAAATATAATATATAACATTATATATACATATAATTTTAAAAAATTTAATATAAGATAATTGTAAATTTTTCATAAAATTTTTGTCTTCAATTTAAACGAGTACGTTTAATGTTTCGTAGCTCCCTTTATCATTAAAAATATTTATATTATTTCAATTGTTTTATCAACAACTACCAATGCTTTTGAATATTTTCTTTGAAATTTACTCTAATTAAAGAATAAAACAATTTTTTTAATCGATTTGATAAGAGTAAAAAAAAAAAAATACATCGAGTGGGATTCACGTGGTAAAAATTGATGTCAAGTCATACTCGACATAAGAGTTCAAAGGGTTAAATAGGCCTTGATGATTTTTCATTTTTTTTCAAACCTTTGTTTTACTTTCTCGTTGACTCAACAGACAGACAAACAGTCAGACAGATCTACCAACCGATCGATCGTTTTGATTCGATTCGAAAAAATGGATCCATGAATTCGCTGAAGAAATGATCTCGGTCATTCTCGGAACAAACGAAATAAAATCTCCCTCATGTTTCTTCTTTTTCTTCATCTCTTTCTCTTTCTCTCTTTCTCATCTGCTTTTCTTACCATCATTCTCTCTCTCTCTCTCTCTTTTCGTACGGTATCTCTCGTTTTCTCATGAAATATTCACGCAGTGAGTACGACGAAATCATCGTTTGTTAGTCAACCGCTTCTGCTTTTGCTCTTATCCTTTCTCTCTCTCTCTCTCTCTCTCTCTCTCTTTCTTTCTCTTTCTCTGTCTTTTTCTTTTTCTTTTTCTATTTCTATTCCTCAATCTTTTCTATCTTTTTCACTTCATCCGATGACGATCCGACGCAACTGGAGGAGGGAGGGAGGGAAGGAGAGAGGAAGGACCCATTGTTGTCATCCCTGATCCCATTTCTTTTCTAGTTTCTATTCTCGCACGTGTCCGACTAGATCTTTGAATCTTTTTTTTCCCTTTCTTTCCTTTTTTTTTTGTTTTATTTATGGACGGGTCAAACACTTTTTCAAATCCTTTCGATTTTTTTTTCTTTTCCTATTTTTTTTTCTTTTCTGTTTTTTAATTATTTCAATCGAATTCTTTTCATTTTTGTGATCTTATTTTTTTATTCTTTAAAATGTGTTTTCATCCTACTAATATATTTTTTTTTTAATACGTAATAATAGTCATCGTTCATCGATAGTGTTTAATTTAAATTATTATGATTTTTTTAAGGGTTTTCTTTTTTATTTCTAACGCGTTTCTTCAATGTTTCAATGATACTTGATATTGTATAATAAAAATAAACAATTTTTCATTAACGAGGTTACCAATTAATAGAAAATAAAAGAAAATAATAAAATGACCTATCTATCATTATGATTGAACTTATTATATTATTTAAACAATTTCTCCAATATGTGAATCATATGTTAATATATATATCATATTATTATATCAATAAACTAAAATCATAATTTTCTAATATTCAATACCGATTATGAATTTTAATTCTATTGAAAAGATAAATGATTAATGAAAAAGACATATGAAAGTAATAGACAGAAATAAAGAAAAATAAAAAAATTAGAGAGAGTGAAATAAGAAGAATAAAAAAATAGAAAGAAAGAGAGAGAGAGAGAGAGAGAGAGAGAGAGAGAGAAAGAGAGATTTTAACAATAGGATGACAGTAGATGATGTTCGAATTTAATTTAAAGGCAGTAAGACAGTCCCCATTGTGTCAGGTCTAAACGTATAAATAGATTCGTCGTTTTACGTCTATGTGTATGTACTTAAAATATATATTTATATATGTTACATATGTGCAGTATCGTATATAAATGCAAGAGAGAGAGAGAGAAAAAGAGAGAGAGAGAGAGAGAGAGAGACCCACGCTTGATCGTGTATTGAAGAATGAAAAGAGGTTTGGTGTCTTTTTCTAGTACCAACTAATTTACATTTACAATCGTAAACGTTTGTTAAATTAGGCTTTCAAATGATCTCATCATTTTCCCCGATTAAATATTATACGTCTCCAATAAATCATATATTAAGTAAAAATTCAATTACTATTATTAGTAATATTTTTATCTTTTATTTAAAGAAAAATAAGATAGTTAGTGAAGAAATGTTAAAAGAAAACTAGGAATAAAAAATAGAGGAAAGAAAAGAAAGGAAGAGATAGAGAAAGAGAGATATAACGATATGAAAAATATTTAAGAGAATTAAAAAACAAAAATAGAAATAGCGTGGAAGAAAGAATAGGTTGAAATAAAAAGAAAATGATGAAGATGGTTAAAAGGTAACGAAAAGATAAATAATAGGAAGAAAACGAAATTCTATGTTTATTCGATATAATATCATTAACGTCATCGAATGATCGTTTCATTACCGCCTCAACGTTGGAGAATTTTGCTAACTGAAGACATATTGTTTTCGAATCCTATGAGAATCTCCCATGATTGTCGTGCTCTCTCTCTCTCTCTCTCTCTCTCTCTTTCTCTATTCTCGTAATAGCCGTGAAGTATTCAAATATCGTACTGCACACCCACCAACGCACGTTGTTTTGTTTAGAATCTTAAGCAATAAGAAAAGTAAGGAAAAACTGAAGGAAGGAACTATTTGTTTTTCTTATTGGTTATCTGTTTTGTATTTATCCCCCCCCCCACTTCATCCCTTCGACAAAAGTTGACAATAAATCGAACGTTAGAATGAATTAGAATAGAAATAAATGTGTTTGTTAATGATATTAAATTAAGTCAACCCTGTAATCTCCTCGTTTGGTTTGTCAGTGTTTTTATTTTGAAAAAAAAAAAAACAAAGTAAAAAAGAAAAGAAAAAAATTAATTATAGGATATCACTCAATAATTTCGAGTTGATCTTACACTTTTTATATTTAAATTTTGAACTTATGTTAAATAACTATCAATCCGGTCATCGAATTTAAATCTATAGATGAACTATAATTTCCATTAGTAATCCTACGATAGAAATGTGTATGTGTGTGTGTGAATTTTTGTAATTATTTAATTCAAAAATATCTAACATTAAGTTAATTTATTTAAAATCACATTTTAACTAGTTTTACGACGTACTTGTTGTAAATTTAATCCTAAGCTCTAATATTTTTCTATCTGTCATTAAACATTAGGTAAGATAAATAATGATATAATCTTATCTATGATTTAAAATCATGAAAAGATAGTAAATAAATGTTAGTAAAATATCTCATCGTTCATCCTAAAAGCAACCGATTAGAATCTGATGAATAAAACATATACAAAAGATAGATAGATGATCGTTCAGTCAGCACGTAAAACAAATCCTCTATCGATTGGTAATCGAAACCAATATAATGCACGAGAAAGAAGGAGATAGAAATAAAAGAAAGAAAGTGAGAAAGAGTATAATACTTGTGTAGATGTGTAGGTGTTTCTAAGGGGGTAAAAATAAATAGCTACCGCGTTTCCTTTTCCAAATATTTTTCTGATTTCAAAAAAAAAAAAAAAAAAAGAAAAATACAAAAGAAAAAAAAAGTAATCTACAGTGAAACGCAAGAAGTAAAACGATATCGTTTGTTCCTTTGAAAGTTATCGACACCGTTTCGAGTTAAACCTCGTTGTCCTTGGACATGGGCACGGCCCATGTGAGTACTTGCACGAGTGTCTCTCTCGTTGCTTGCTTCTAAGATCGCGACGGACAGGATAGGTAACGTAAATTTATGAACGAGGAAGACGTCTAAGAGAAAGAAAAAGATAGAGAGAGAGAGAGAGAGAGAGAGAGAAATAGAGAAACGACATAGCTTTTGCGGAACGAAACGTTCGGTGATATAAGGAAGAACGTGGGTGTATAAGCTTGACAGGGAATCGCAAGCGCAGCTTGAGAACTGGTTGAGAATGAATTAGAAAGAGAAACAGAATAAACGGAAAGAGAGAGAGAGAGAGAAAAGAAAGATAAATAGAAATTGCGAGTGATTTTCTAAAAGGGATTTGCAAAATATTTTAGAAAGGAATTTTGTAAATTTGAAATCAATTACAAATATATATGAATTATTTTCAAAACAATCGATAGAAAAATATTAGAATATTTGGAAATTCATAAGAATTGGTAATCGTTATAAGAATTCTTATTAAAATTTTCCCCTCCTTCCACCCCTGAGTATTTTAGTGAATAAACAATTTTGTTTTTGAAATATATAACAAAATTGGATAGAAGAAATATAAGATCTAAGTAAATCAATTGGAATATAAGAAAATTGTTTAAATAAAACCCCTTTTTTTCCCGAACAATTTTTGAATTTCGAAATTTACACGAAAGGATAATTAACTATATTATCTAGAAATAATTAAAGAATATTTTAAACTAATCGAACAACGATTTTTTTTTTTTAAATGATCGATAATGTTTCCGTCAAAAATTATTAATCATCGGATAAAACAGTATCGATCCTTTAGAAAGAAATCAAACGATACTAATAGTTAATTAAAAAAGAAAAGAGAGAAAAAAACATATATTGAAATTTGTAAAAATCTACGTAAAAATAAATATAATAACAGAAATAGACGCGAAAGTATTTATAAACTCCTTAGGAGAGATCGGCAGGAGTACGACTCAAGATTTCGTCGGCGTGTCTGTCTGTCTGGTTTTACGTCCGACGGATGAAATAGTATAATAACGTCGTATGTGTTGACTAATACGGAAGAAAAAGAAAATAAAAATTTAGATTATTTGCAACGTTTGGATTTACACGAAACTTTTAGAATTTTTGTTTGTTTTTTTTTTCTTTTTTTTTTATTCCATTTTTTAATCGATTCTCTTTCTCTCAAGAAAGGATTCGAATCAAATTTTTTCATATACCGGTTGAGAATTTTCTTTCTCTCTCATTTAATCGATCGACAGAAAAAACCAAAATGAAAAAAGAGAAGAAAGGAAGGAAAAGCAAATAAAAAGGAAAAGATGTGTCTTAAAATAATTACAAAAAATTTACCTTATCCGTCATTCCACGACCTTGAAGCCGAGGGTAGTCCTTCGCATCTCCTTAAAAAATTCTTCTTCACGATACTTCTTCTTCTTGTTTCTTCCTTCTTGTTAGTTTATTTTAAAGTTGTTCCTTAATCTCAAACACGCACGAGAGAATCCAGTAAAAGTGGTGGGGAATCCACGTGGGATTCCTCGTAGTTTATCACCAAGTCAGTTTTATCGAGGAAAGAGAGTCATCAAAAGATGTTTAAAGATAATAAAAAAAAAAAAAAAAGGAAAAAGAAAAAGTTAAGAAGAGCAAGAAGGATAAATAGATGTAATATGTAGGAAAAATAAAGAAAGAAAGAAAGAAAGAAACAGATAGACAAAACAGAGAGGGAAGATAGATGATCACTCTTATATAGCAAAACAACAGCACACTATCCAGCACACTCGTTCACTCTTTTTCCTTCTCTTATATAAAAGATTATCTTCTACTTCTTGTATTTTTTTGTTTTTCTTTTCTTCGAAATAATATCAAGAAATTTCCTAAAGGTAGTAGAACGTCCGATAAAACATCCTGCGTTGATCCTTGGATTTCATAAAAGTGATGATATATCTCAAAGAATGGAACCACCTTCTTCTTATTGAGAAATAATGAAATAAAGAATAATAATGACAAGTATTATTAATAATAATAATAATTATAATAATACCGGGCTGGTTAGGCCCCACGTGGACTTTAATGTCAAACTAAAAAAGAGAAGATGATATTTTATCTTCTCGTATAAGATCACACACGCGATCTATTCATATTTAGATTTTTTCTTCCGTCACACTGATATTTCAAATCATATCAATTTTTTTTGTCTTGACTAGAATCCTCTTGCGTTGTAATTCTTCTCTTCTCTTCGTGAAATCAGACGATCGATACAAAATCCAAACAATAATATTAATTCAATATTATTAATAATAACAATAGAGAGAGTAGTAGTAGTAGTACTAGTAGTAGCAGTTGTGTAGTAATATACTTTGTAACGTTGTAACGGTATCAAGTAATATGTATTTGATATGAAGAGATATATATATATATATAAAAGGGGTAGGTCGGGATTAAGTGGTTGCACTTAACACGTGCGATGGTCTTCTTTGTAGTGTCGTCGTAGTGTCGACGACAGGACAGTCGAGTCCTGACTGTTCAGTCCGCGAGAGGAATCGCGAGAGGAAGACCGCGGGAGAGGAAGGAGAGAGAGAGTAAGTAAGTGAGTGAGTGAGTAAGTGAGTGAGTAAGTGAGTGTCTTGAGAGAGAGAGAGAAAGAGAAAGAGAGAGAGAAGAGAAAAGAAAAGAGAGAGAGAGAGAGAGAGAGAGCACGTTGCTGCTCACCACCGTCCGGCGCTGCTTTGCCCGTAGTCGTTGTCCAGGTCCTCTCTCGAGGCGTGTGCGATATCCCCCCAACGGGAGTTAGTTTGTGGAGAGAGGGGAACAGGTAACTCGGCGTAGATGACGACAAAGACCGACGACAAAGATGAAGGTAGGAGGTGAGATGATTTTTAAAATACACGATCATTAATACAGATTTTATAACGTAAGATTTCAAGACATTATATATATGTCAATTATTACTTTTTTTCTTATTTTTAATTTTTATTTATTTGTTTCTTTGGTATCTTTTGCTTTGCATTCATTATTCGTGAATATATATATATATATATA